>CAUOFW020001424.1:0-95724 GCA_963454935.2 Ilex paraguariensis
CATTAAAAGTAAAATTAAAATTTTTTAATGTTAAATATTGTAAAATGAGAATCGAAATATCTTTTCGAGGTGCAAAAGAGCCCAAAATTAAAGGGGGGTTGGCTGTGGAAAGTTTAATTAAAGGAAATATGGGTTAAGTGATTCGTTGGAACTTATTATCAAGACTCTTTTCGGAATCTATTAAATTTATTTTTCAAAGTTTGATTTGTTTTATCAAACATACTTGATTAAAACTAAGTTGAAAATGAGTCTCTATGTATCTGAACACATGCAAGAAGTGCCTAGATTAGAAAGAAAATTAATCAAACTGTAGATGGAACTTAAGAAAAATTAATTACATTTAAGAATGAGAGTAGTCTCTCATAACCTCATTTAAATTAAGAAGTAGTGGTTTACCGTCGAATAAAATTAATTGAAAGTGTAATAAAGAGTATTTTTTTTTTTTTAGATCAAATACTAACCATTTACTCTACAGAGTAATGCGAGTAAAGACATTATATATTATTCACACACCTAAAGACTATCCGATATGGGATAGTCCAGCCCCCACCACCTTGACACTATTACCATGGCCCTAGAGACACCGGTCTCAAAGAGGAGGGAAGTGTAAAATTAATTGAAAGTGTAATCAAGAGTATATCAAATCTTCAAATAAATGTGGTCGGACATTTTTTTTTTCTTTCATAAGTTTGGAGGAGGAAAATAATTAAATAATTTAATTTGGGACCTAATTCAATTTAATTATTTGATTAAAAAAAAACTCTATCTAACATTAGAACTATCAACTAATCTAATGACTGCATTAAATTAAGTCTTTAAATTAAATCCTAGGGCTGATAATCGAGCCTAATTTTGCAAACTCGAACCAATCGTGTTGAGTCTATTTTTTTAAATGAGTCTAAAATATTATTAAAGTTTGGCTAGTTCAAAAACGAATCGAACACGAATAACTTAATTATTTTACATATAAATATAAATGAGCCGAACCTTTTGAATGAACATAAAAAATTATTAGAGCTCATATGAGTCGATCCTAAATAATTTGACTCGTTTATCAATTGTACATCGAACATTGCTCAATTTAGTATAAATTTGGGGTTGAAAATTTAATATAGATAAGATTCTTAATTTACGGTGGGCACTATGTCTGTGACCGAAACTGTTCAAAGCCTTCTACGATTCATTTCATCCCCCATTTCCGGGGTGACCACGAAATTCAGAAAAATCCTTGTTCTTCTCTATCCTCAGTCACAATTCCTAGCGATTCATAGGTGGATTTCTCTGTCTCACATAGTTTCTGTTTCTACATTTCTCTGCAAGTATGAGCAAGGGACCAGGACTCTTCTCTGATATTGGCAAGAAAGCCAAAGGTAAACTATGATCTCACTTGCAAACAATCAATTCGATTAATCAAATTCTCGATTTTATATTGCATCATGTTTGTAGACAATTATATTTAATGTGTATGTTGCATTATTCATATATTCATTCATATTTCTTATTTTGATTTACATTTTATTGCGATTTAGATTTGCTGACAAAGGATTATATCTCCGATCAGAAATTTTCGGTCTCGACTTACAGTGAGACAGGAGTGGTATGAACTGATTATATGTGGATTGAATTGTATTTTGTCGTAATAGTGATTTGACTGTTTGAATTCTTTGTTTGGATCATCTGTTTCAGATTTCATGAATTATGGATTTGTTCCTAGTGGATTGCATTTCATATATTCAGTTTAATTGTAGTTTCTGTGCTTAATTTCGCTGAATTCATGGTGGTTTACTCTTGTAGTATGCCGTAATTAGGAGGCAAAGTTTTGTTTTTTCTATTCACACTTTTATATGACACATTTGCTTTGTTTCCAATAGGGATGCATTCTTTTATATTTGACATGTACGTCTATGGAGAGACCTTTAAGAGAGAGAAAGGTGGTAAAGGTGAGAGAGAAACAATGTAAAAGCAGAACTAGGTGGCAAATATTTTCTTAAATATCTAGAAAAAAATAAGTAAATCGTTCATTGAGAAGAATTTTTGAAGATGAAGAATTCATTATAACAACAATTGGCACGAATGCATGCCAGTGGCCACTCCCAACCAACCAAACCAACGGTCTCTTAATTAAGAAGTTAATATGGAACTAGAGGTAAAGTAACCTTAAATAATTAAGAATGCATTCCATACTATTATATCTTATCCTATAGTGGAGATGAGAAAAAGGAAAGAACCGCTAGTTCATGGTCATTCATAAAATATTTGTTGACCCACTATTGGCAAATTAAGGGTTTGGGTAGTAAGTAACCAGTGACTTAAGAACTTTGAAGCTATGAGATTCATTGGAATGCAATTTTAGATGTTGATCAGACACGAGTTATTACAAGATTAAGTTTAGACCTAGAATTGGAGTGGGATGAATGAGTAGAGTCCCGTTTTGTGGGACATGATTTGTTGCTCTACACCAGTCAAGCTGAAGGAAGTGTGTTAGGAGACCTTTTCTAAAATTTCATTCTTTGATTTCTAGAAATAAATGTTGAAGTACGAGGAATGGAAACACAAGAAGTTATTACTAACTAACATAAAAATGAGAACAAGTTCCTATTTAAAAAAACAAAGACAAGAACAAGTTTGGTACTAAAGCAATTAAGGGATGCTCTAGTGTAGAATGATAAAGCCAGAGTTGAAAGATCTACATAAATAAGAGGATCTGAGAGATGCGCCTAAGGAGAAAGTCTTTGCAACTGAAGTGAGCAGAGGAGCCGAGTGACGTGCTAGCGCTACTAATTGAGTGCCAAAACGTAGTTGTGCTATCAGTAAGAAGGTAGTCAGCACCTTGAAGCACTTTCTAGTGTGCACTTTAGTTTGATTGCAGCTAGTGCGCTTGACTAAAAAGATAGAAAGGATTTTTTTCGCTTGTTTAGCAAAGTCAAGTTTAAGTAGTTTTTATGATGTCATTGAAGTGGGACAGAGAAAGCAAAAAAAACAACAGAATTGCTTAAGCTAAAAAGGATATGGCTGAGGTAGTGACAACATCGCCTATGATTACCTAATCTATGACCTAAATGGAGGGGACAGGCAAAGTAGGACTATTATTGTGGACCTCAAGTCCATGAAATGTTGATTGGAAGTAAGTTATGAAGTAGAAACATTTAAAGAATCAATTGTTTTACTGCATGTTGTGAAGATGAACAAGGAAAATGAATGAATAAGTTGATGTGATGATGACATTTCAGAAAATCCTAGTGGTAATGGTTTGGGCAGATTTTATCTATTTTATGGTCCACCAAGAAAGGCAATGGCTTTTGGGTGATAAGGTTATTATTTGCTACCTCAAGGGGAGAGGTGAAATGAGGTAATACTTGTTGCTATTATTGTCACAAGTGATGAAGCTGTTTGCTATCCACAAAGAAAGGCAATGGCTTTTGGGTGGGTGGGAGGGAGCACGTTTTTGTTTGGTATTAATCATTGTGCCGTTTGTTATGATATGTTCCTTCAGCATAATATACCATTCTAGAAGTTTTCAGAAAAGAATGATACATCGCTAAAGGTCTGCTGAGCTACTTTCCTGAGTTGTTTTGGATGTCTGCATCAGAGGGGAGACAATTGTGTACTATTGCTTGGTTTTTGTTCTCATTTAATTAGTTTTATAAAGTTGAAGATGTTTTGAGTGGGAATGAAACATTTGTGAAGATATCCTGAAGTTAAATTGTAACAAGTGGTGCATTAATACACCAGTTAGCCCTTGGTAAATGATCTCATCTCATTCAAATGTGTTTAGTTAACTATGCCAATCATTTGGTTTTTATTCTTTATGCTAATCCTTATCTCTTTCAGTTTAGGACTCACTTTTTTGTTTACTAGTCGCCCCTGTCCTTTTTTGAATGTAGTTCATGCTGTTGTGAACAACCAAAAATAATTTGACTTTCAGTTTCTGCTCATTTTCTTCATTCATCATTTGATGGTTACATGTTGCTCTTGTTTTCCTTATATTCTGTTTTTACAAGTTATATCTATAAACACATCAACAACTCCAATTTCAGCTTATCCTTTCCCCTTTTTCTTGATTTAGGCCCTTACATCAAATGCAGTGAAGAAAGGAGGGCTTTCAAGTGGAGAGGTGGCAGCACAGTACAAATACAAAAGTACTTTTATCGATGTTAAAGTTGATACTGAATCAAATGTGGGTTGCTCGCTACCTTGGTCTTCAAAATTCAAACTGAATTGTGCTTGTTTCCACTATAGGCATTTTGTCTTATCCCACTGTTTTGGCAGATCTCAACTACTTTAAGTTACACTGATCTCATTCCCTCGACGAAGACTACTGTTTCACTAAAATTTCCTGATTACAATTCTGGCAAGGTATGAATTTTTAAGCTGCTAAGCTTAACACATCAGCGACAAAGTCTTAGCTTTATCATTTGAAACTTGCATTTGTATTTTCTGATGCAGCTGGAGGTTCAGTACTTCCATCATCATGGAACCATCACTTCTGCCTTGGGTCTGAACCAATCCCCTGCAATTGATCTTTCTGCCACCATTGGTACGCCAACCTTTGCTATTGGTGCAGAGGCAGGTTATGAGACCACCTCTGGTACATTGGTGAAGTACACTGCCGGCGTCAGTGTGACAAAACCAGATTCATGTGCTTCCATAATTTTGTAAGTTCCTGGTCAGGTTATAAAGGATGATAGCTGTAACAGTGTACCAATCCTTATTTCATATCAGATAGGAAAAGAATTTTATTGATTCTATTATATAGTTGTGTTTACTCTGTCCTCTCAGAGGCGACAAAGGAGACACAATAAGGGCGTCATATGTACACCATCTGGATCAATTAAAGAAGAGTGCTGCTGTTGGAGAGATCACTAGAAAGTTCTCTACAAATGAGAATACATTTACTGTTGGAGGGTCCTATGCAGTTGATAACCTGACACTGGTGAAAGCAAAGCTCAACAATCATGGGAAGCTAGGGGCTCTTTTTCAGCATGAGCTTATTCCAAAATCGCTTCTGACGATCTCTAGTGAGTTTGACACCAAGGCCGCCTTGGAAAAGACTCCCCGGTTTGGTGTTGCCCTTGCTCTCAAGCCTTGAGGTATTTTTGCCTGTTGATGATACATAGTTAAAGCAAATTCTTTTTCTTATTTTTTATTGGGGGGTACATTGTTAAAGCATTTGTTGTTTGGGTTTTGATCGACTAGGGATGGTTTGCTGTGATACTTGGTTATAACATGACGTATTTCTTGGTCTTTTAGTTTCATTCTTTCCATTTTCCAAGTCATTTTTGGGATATGCACATTTCTTTTCATGGACCTCTTAGCTGGGATTCATACACAAAACTTGTTAATTGCTTATTACTTTCTTTTGATAATCGCAAGCGATTCAGATGAGGCTGTTTGAATGGATCCTGCAAATATTTGGTTTTGATTTGTGTGGCAGTCTAAACTGACTGTTTCTTCGCCAAACGGAAAGAATCAACAACGATGTGATATTTGGTATGTCTAAAACATCAACAAAAAAAAAAAAAAAATCTTCTCCAAATATGTAACACCGGTTGTGTTAATTTAAACATGTCACATCACACGACACGTTATTATTGGTGTAGTTTTGTGTGTAGTTTTGTTTTTTGATCATTATTATTTTACACTCACAGAAATTCGACATTAAGCATTTTGTTTCGCTTTTGTAACTTCCAACTAAAGGAATTGAAGTTTCTGATAACACCAAATAATAATACATAAGGGTAATATTAATTTGAATACCTTATTACTGCATGTGTTTGGACTAATGTTTTGGGAGAGACACCTCTACAACGCCTATGGAATACCTGGCTATTTTTTCTTTTCTTTTTAAAGACATTGCCGAAGGATCTTCTGCTCTGAAAACAATCTCATTCATACACGCCAAACAATCCCAACTAAAATATTGCAGTGCCTCTATAGGCAGCTGTGTGCAACTACAAAAGCGGCCAAATTAACCAAAACACAGAAAATCCCTCGTACAATTTGAAAAGTCTAGTACGTTCAAAAAAGGTTAGTTTCGAGATGGTTGGGGTAGGGCATGATAACGATTGGCCATCCACGATCCAACCAATCCTCATTGACCTGACCAGTGACCTTATGGACGTGGGCTTGTAATCCCTTCTGTTGATGTATGTGCATTTACACAGATACCAGAGAAGCCGAGCAAAATTGTTTCATGTGATTCTGCAAAACAAGGCTGTGGGTATACACAAGATTAAGACTCCAACAAGTGTAAGGGGTGGCAGCAATTCAAGCAGCGGGTGACAAGGTCGTATCACTACCTTACTATCACGAGCTTGCAAACCTGCTGGGAGTGATCCATCCCGCATCAAGCATGGCAAATAGAAGTTGGACAACATGTGCTCTAGAAGAAAGGAGACTGCTATTAATAATCAACTGACAGAAGGAAGGGAGAGAGAGAGAGAGAGAGAGAGAGAGAGTATCAACACCCGATTACGATATGAGCATTTCCGGGACCAACCATCAAATTAAAAGAGGGATTAGGCAGCAAAAATCTTCAAAAAAAAAAAAAAAAAAGTTAATGAAATAGAAAAAAGAGATTTTTCTCTTCGAAATAGGAGGTCCCAGGTACAAGAACACAAGAACTTGTACACTCACTACACAGGGCTACGAACAGCAAACTCTATCAGACTTCTACTTGTTTAAGTTGGATACTTGTCTGAGGTAAAAAAATCTCAAGCTGTGGTGTATTCACGATGAAAAAAGACCATTTGGAAATGAATTGCAAAGCACGAGGGACTCAGTTGTGTCCTCCGAAAAAACAAGAACGCTAAATAAGCTCCAATGGCAATTAGTTCCATGAAATTGTGAGATGAGTGAAGGACCAAACAACCGATGGGGGAATCCAACATCCTAACAAAAGTAACAGATAGAGAACAGTAGTCAAGAGAAGACCAAAACATCGGACAGTTGGGCACAACAGTGCTACAAAACATAATGCATCATCTTAATCCAAACCATGTTACCCACTTGAGTGACAGAATTCCCAACTGATGAGGCAAAATCCAATAATTATGTAAGGAAGAAGTTTCTCCTTCTTGGTTGGGGAAGAGAGAAGGAAAGGAGGGGCATCAAGGGATCCAACATCAAGAGGTCAACATATCACTCCTTAAAAAACAACAAAGCTGTTGAGAGATGATAGGCAAAAGCCATCAACAATAGCATGAAAGTCTAGCATGGAACCAAATTTGTATAGCACCATGATGAAGAAAGAACATGTTGAACACTGTAGGCCGTAGCTATAGCATCATGATGAAACATGCCATCAAGACAAGGAAAAAAGTAAACACAAGGCATAGCTATCCTAAGAGGAATCAATTGGAAGTCAAGAAGCTGCATCTCAATAACCGCATCGAATAAGGTAAGGATATTACCTTAAGGCTAAAATCCTATACTGAGTTACTTTTACGAATTTCACAAACATAAGAAGCAAAGAAATACAATTGTGAGAGTGCAATCATCGTAATGAACAACAAAAAAACTAAAGGAAACGAATAAGAAATGTAGGAAATAAATTCGCATAAGCTGGAACTGAAACCACATGATGGACCCAACCATAAACAGGTATCATAGAATGCCCCAGAAGTTTCTCATGAGGGAGACCGAAAACATCCAAATAATCATCAAGTCTGGCTCAATGAACCGTCAATGCACTAAACTAAGGATGCTTAACAAGTGTTTCAACACATTGATCAGTTAATTGATGGTGGAGAGGAATAAGGAGTTCCATCCAATCTTAAAAGACTATGCCAGAAATGAAATGATTATTGGTAATCCACTAGCATTCCTCTGTTTTATTAAACGATAAAATCTATACTTAATATCAAATAACTAATTTCCCCACAATTTTCAACAGCAGATTTAGCACAGAAGTACTATCAATACCACGAAATCAACCGAAATAACACATAATAGGCACAGCCAGCAATAACAAATGAATTATAAAGCACGTACTAAGTTAAACAAAATTACCATCCATAACAAAGTTAAGAACATCCAAGTCTCATGAAATCCCAATTCCAAGGTCCAAATCATGAACTCTCCTTACCTTAACAGCGATAAAATCTATAGACTTCTAACAAAACCAAATTCAAAGCAACAATGATATACCATTAAACCGACGGATGGATGAATGTATCAATCAATCGACGTTCTGCATGATGTCCTCAGCAGTGAACTTAGTCCCCTTATCCTTATCAGCAGCGGCACGTCCCTTAGCCTTGCGATCCAGCAGAGACTTGCGATCCTTGTCGAGCCTGAGCTTGGTTATCACCACCTTTGAGGGGTTGATGCCGACGTTGACGGTGGTGCCATTCACCTTCTCACGAGTGATGCGCTCGATGTGGATGACCCACTTGCGACGGTAGACCTGAACGACCTTACCTTCACGGCCCTTGTAGGTCCCACGTACCACCTGAACTTCGTCATCCTTGCGCACTGGCATCGACCGGACGTTGTACTTGGTCCGGAGGTCGCCAGAGAGCGGTGCGCTCATAAGCACGCGGCGCACGCTAGACGGCGCTGTGAAGTGCGCCTTGCGGTTCTTGCGGCGAGAGCTGGAGACGCGCGGGTTGTACTTCATGGCTGCTCTCTCTCTCTCTCTCTCGCTCTCGCTCGGTGGAGAAGACTGGTTAGGCTAGGGTTTCTACTCTTTTAATGGGGCTTCTAAAGAGCTGGGCCAAATAATTCCCCTACACTAGTTTGGATTAGGGCCTACTTATTTTTTTGGCCCATTTCCTGACCCGGAGTTATAAACAATAGACTATTTCTTGAGAATTGTCATTAATAAAGCTTCGGAAACTTATACAACCATAAAAAAAAAAAAAAATTAAAAAAGTGACCAATGGGCGGGGGTTTAGGATTGGGACACAAAATTCTGGCGATATAGGCTTTGTTTGGCCAATTTGAATTCAGCAATACTACATATCGTTTTTCTACGTCTTCTTAATATAAACCATTAGATTATTTGATCTTATTGAATTCATTGAATATTTGATGATTAAGATCATACCACCTCAGATAGTGTAAATGAGATGACGCCCATATCATTATCGATTTGAATTCGACCTTTGAGTTGCATTTTTTTAGTGGTTGATCTCAATTAGTTTGATTGATTGTCACCTCTAACTCCAATATGTTGTTTATCAGCATATAGTATTTTGATACAAAGTAATAGGCCAGCAAGAATTAAAGTATGGTTTGATAATACCTTTTAAAGTACATTATTTTGCTTTTCTCATCAGTAATTATTTCCCCATTTTTGTATTTTTTTTTTGCTTGTTTCTTATTTAACTTTGTTCACTTGTTATAATTGTAATCACATGCATAAATGATAATAAATTTGCGCACACACATAAACACATTATTTTTATATAAAAATCTATATAGATTACTTTTGCTTAGTAGCAATTAAGTATATTTTTTTAAACCTTAAGAGGAAGGGTTGTCAATGTTATAGACAATGCGTATATAATTAAATTATGCTATATTGCTTTAAATCTAAATCATGTAAAAATAGAATATAAAGTAAGCAAAATCAGTGCACTCATATTGACGCAAAACAATATGAATAATAAAATTTAGAAAACAAGAAATTCGGAAATCCAATAATAAAAATAATAATATAGACCTGTGTAATCACAATTTTCTTAAGACATATTTGTTCTCTTTCGGTACTTAAGGTTGAGAAGCAACTATCTCCCAAGAAAGAACGGATTTCGTTTTTGAAGATGTAGTACTTGAATCTCAAAAACTCTGACGAACATAATTATGTGTTTATACTTGAATCGAACTTGAGATAACATGCAATAATATGCATACAGAGAGAGAAGAAAGACTGAATACTTAATTTAGTATTTTGGGTAATTGAGAGAACTAGAATGATTGAGCTGTTCTTGAATTGTTCAAAGATATGTTTGGGAGTGCGAAGAATCACTGTTTGATAGACTCACTAGTAGTTTTTCATAAAGGGTGTGACCATATGCAATGGTACTTTTTATTTAAAAGGGTATCAATGATGACTTTATAAAAAGATACAACCATTTGAAATGGTGTCTTTTAATCCAAGAAATATCAATTGTGACTTTATAAAAAATTGTGACTATTTGTAATGGTATCTTTTAATCAAAAGGTGTTAATTGTGATTTTATGAAAAAATGTAACTATTTAGATTGATACCTTTAGTCAAAAGTCACCACTTTTAAATTAATAGTCTTTCATGCTATTAATACATTTTCAATTACTCTCAAAAGTCACAAAGACTTTAACAATTTATCATTCAATATTTAATATTTTTTTAAAATAAATATACCATTATTTCCAACAGTCAACGGATCGGATCTTGATTTGTCCAAATCCTAATTCGATAAATTTATCCCATGGATTTTAAAAATCTTAATCTATATCTGCATCTATTAAAAATCAGATGTTTGATTTGATATGAAAATTTGAATCATAAAAAATTAATAATTTATCAAATTTAAATTAACTTTTAACCTAATTTAATTAATCAATGATTCTATACAATAAATTCGGTTTAATTTCATGTCAATTTCACTAATAATCTAACTAAATATGTATGTATATACAATAATAATATACTGAATCGTATTTTTATCGAATCAAATTTACATGTGTCCAAATCTAAATCCATTTAAAGAAATTTAATCGGATTTGGATTGGATTTAGGTGAAATAAATTAAAAATATTAGTCTATATCCGGTTAAATGAACTCAGATTCGGATTAAAATTTGATTCATTGACAAGTCTATTTAGAGGTGGTTTAATGATCGAACCACCGACGGGCATTTGATCCAATGGTATTTCTTATTTTATGAAGGTTTTTTTTTTCTTGAAGTCAAGGTTTCAAGTCTCCCCTCCCCTCTCCCTCTCCTCCAAAAAAAAAATTTAAAAAAATATAAAAAAAAGTCAAACCTGCCCTCTTACAAGTAAGAGATTTTAGGTTTAATATTTCTCGCATCCCTAAAAGCCAGTCATTCTTGTTTCTCAAGGAATATGTCTTTAGACTAGCTCAATATATGGTGACCGATCTCAGAGCTTGAGGAAATAGTCGGTGCAAGTTTGAACAGCTTGAAGCTAAAAAAATAAGTTTTTTATATTTTTGCCAAAAATTTTTTTTCCAAAAAAAGGGGTTCCTAAAAGGTGTACAAGTAAATATAAAACCATTTTTTTTTAATAAATATATGGGGACGAGAACTATCAATGAATCTATATCTATATCTAAATCTATATCTATTAAGTCAACAAAAGTGATTAGTAAATAAAATAATGTGATACTATTCAAAAGTAAAAATTTTTAGTTGACTATATTAACCTTAATTAATAAATAACTAACGATGACAGATATTATCATTTTTCAGTTTTATGTGAGTTGCTTGACTGTTGTGTTGCTGTTAGGTATTTTTAAGGAGTAACTACTAATAAAATCTATATTACTAATATATAAGTAACTGGTTTTTTTTTTCAATTCAAGAATTATTTAAAGTCATATTGCCCACCAATGCATCTAACCAGCAAAGTTTTCAATCTCGCAGGACTCTTCACGTTTCCCCATCTCTAATTCCTTCAGTTAGCAATTGGAAGATATAGGATCTGGGAATTGAACCTCCTTAAATAAAATTATTAATTCATCTAATAAATTGAGACATTTTTTATTAATTCATGCACAGGATATTTCTTGCAATAGTTTGAGATAGCGACTTTCAACCTGGCGAGCCTATAACAGTCATAGGGTCAGAAAAAGGGGGACCAGGTGAACACCCGCCTTATTCCCTTCGAAGCTTAAGTCAGTCTCAAGATTCGAGATTCAAGCTTAATGAATATGATTTTTCTGGTTTAATGTTGCGTACTTTTACTCACTTTTTCGAGGGGTATTTATACTTAAATTAGCAATGATTGCCAAAGACCCCCAATCTCATCTGAACATTTAATGTCTAACATGCCTTTGCCTGCGCAATGAATGTTCTCCACTTCAGTCTTGCCCTATTCAATGCTAGGATTGATAGGATAAATGCTCGGCGTCATGTCGAGCATTTATGCCTAATCACGAGCATCCACATCCCTCAAATCAGCGTGACTCGCAACTGCGCATTGAATATTCGAGGGGAATAGTTCCTCGGAGAAAGCCGAACGTATGTATTCGGCGTAGCAGCTATCAATGCCTAACCATCATGATAGTAGACCTAGACTCTCAGAATGCAGACGCTTATTAATGGCCCTGTCACCATCACTCATTCTGCCACAAATGAGCGGTCACATCGTATTAAATGTTGTGTCAGCCGTTGTACTCGGCTCCTCCGAGGCTTAATATCTCGGCTTACCTCCTCGGCGCCTTTTGGTCATCTCAACATCTCCGTTACTCCACGTGTTAGTCTGTGGGCTGCAAACCTGCCTAGAGTCCCGCCAACTGCCCCCAGCCTCCATTCCAGTTGCGGCGTGGGACAAGTGGCATAAAGAGGGTGGAGGCTCAATAAACACGCCTCATTAATAGCAACGATTACTTGCACGTCTGGCGCCACCCTTTTCAAATTCCATAATGATGGCTCAACTTCTTGATTTCCGCCCCTTGCACAACAGTATAAATAGGGGGTGTTTATGCCTTCTCAAAACTTTTGCATCCTCAGCTTCCCTTCAGCAATCAGCCCCCAAGCACTCTTCTGTTTTCCTCCGAGTTCCCTCTTTGAAGACCACCTTCCTGTAAATACTTCCTCTCAAGCTTATTTCTCATTTCTTCTACATTTCTCCCTTTTATAACCCACCAATGGCTAGAAGCTGTAGAACCAGGGGGTGAGACCTGTCAGGGTTAGGGCAAACCCCAAACTGAGGAGAGCCCAAGTGACTGATGATAACATTCACATCTTTAGGGTTAAGTACAACATCCTTGAGCCTGCTTTCATCTTCCCTTTTAACCCCACCCACCATAGGAGGGACATGGGAAGTGTAGACATGATGCCTTTTTGGACCAAGGCCATCATGGAAAGGGGGTTAACCTTTCATCTCCATGCCCTATTGCTGAAGATGTTGATACAACTGAAACTCTTCTCCCTTTAATGCAGGGTTAATTTATTTAGGATTGTGAAGGGTGTAGTCGCCTTGAATGCTCGGTTGGGGACAGACTTAAGGGTACACGAAATTTTTTTATGCTATGACCTAAGGTTAGTCGTCGGGGGGAGATATTACCTCCAGGCCCGGGATACCTCAATGTATTTGATAACCCACATGCCCGACTCGGACAAGGGGTATGTAGATTATCTGATTATGCTAGACGACAGTTGGGAGAAGGGACAGGGGTCTGAGTATGTCGGATTATATTGCCCCAAAGTGCCGAGAGATGAAGGTGTGTTTTCCCCTTCTCTAGACTTGTCTTGATCTCATTATCATTGGTACTTATCTCGATTATTTCATTTTTCAAGAAGGATACCGCTGGGACGCAGCCCAACCCTTGAGGTCTCAAGTAAGATTTGTTGACCTCCTAAGAGTTTGGTCTCACGACCCTGTTGAGCAAGCAGCGCATACCTTGCTCGATTACGTGCCGACTTATAACAGGTTCTCCCAGATACCTTCGTCATTCAATCCTGCTCTTTGGGAAGACTACTCTTCATCAGAAGAGGAAGAGTCCGAGGAAGATTCAGAGCACACTTCTGTCGACCCCTACCCCTTCTGAAGAAATGTTCAACCCTCCCCCAATCACTGCCACAATAATAGAGGCCGTGGTGAGGAGAACTAGGCTCGCTGAACTGGCTGGGCCTTCCGGCACGACTCCTATCATTCCACCGTCGGCTTCTCCCCGGCGACAACCCCTTCCACCACCGCCGCGTCCTCAGCCTTCCAGGGATTTGATTGTGCCGCCGAGGCAAAGGGCCCCATCTCAACAAGTCCCCCCCTCCGAAGATCGACAGAGGGAGCGACACACCCGGGAGTCCGAGGAGTCAGAAGAGCACCGAGTTAAGCACCGTCATAATGCCCCAGGCCCGGCCGTCTCAGCCGAATGGCCCCCCGAGCGAAAACTAGGAAGGGTTGCCCTATCCTGGATGCAAACTCTATTCTTCAGTCCCTAGTGTGGCGACCTCGATGGTGGAGATGGGCTACAAAGGCAGTGTTGGAGAGGGGCTACAAAGGCGGTGTGACGGCCTCGATGGTGGAGATGTCGGGGAGGAAGGAACCGAGGGCTCTTAGCTACCGGGGGATTTGTGCAACTTCTATGTCCAATGCTTTTGACTTGTGTTTTGTAACTTTCTTTGTACGCTCGAGGACACAAAACCCCTTTTTGAATGTAATGAAACTTCTTTTTTGCTGCATGTGTCCTTCTTTCTTCCCTTATTTGACTGCTAAAGGATCATGCCACTTTGTTTATGGGAAACGACCTTAATGTTATAAGTCAGTAATGACCTTCTGAAAGTAGCATGAAAGGTAGAACTAAGGTAGCAAGGTTCACGTTGAATTCATAAGGAAAGAGAAATTCCTAGTAAGTGAAATCTGAGCAAACTCGCGTTGAACTTGCTTCTAAGTCTTAGAACCCCTTGGGACCAAGTATATAATGTCTGAGAACTTACACCTCTTGGGGCTGTACCCCTAACGACCAAGCGCTTGGCTCATGTTAATCATTCAAAGGCGTTGCTCCAAAGGTGGAGTCTTACACCCCTCGGGTTCGTACGCCTAATGACCGAGCGATTGGCTCGTGTTAATCATTCGAAGGCGTTGCTCCAAGAGTAGAGTCTTACACCCCTTGAGACCAAACCCCTAACGACCGAGCGCTTAGCTCGTGTTTATACAACCATAAGCAAAGCCTTAAATCCAATTTAGTAGTAGTATTTCTTTAAATTCAATACATTCCATGGTCGGGTTACATCATTATCGTTCATACTTTGTAATCTATATGCCCTTGTGCCCCCCACAGACACCACTTTGTAAGGGCCCTCCTAATTGGGACCGAGTTCCCCATCAGTAGATTCCCGAGTATTGTCCACCACTTTTCGTAGTACCAAATCTCCAACTTGAAAATTTCTCGTTCGGACCTTCTTTTGGTGTTGCTTCGACAATTCCCTTTAGTACCTTGCCAGCCTGATGGATGCCAATGCCCTCCTTTCTTTAGCTAAATCGATATCTCTAGCGAACATCTGATCATTGTTTTCCAACTCAAAGGCTTGGCTTTGTATTGTTGGGAGTCCCATCTTCAATGGGATGACAACTTCAACTCCATATGTCAAGGCGTGGGGAGTTTCTCCTGTCGATGTCCTTGGCGTGGTTCTGTAGGCCCATAACACGTTGAGTAATTTCTCGGTCCATCTCCCTTTTGCCTCCTCGAGTCTCTTCTTGATTCCTGCCAGCACGATTTTGTTGAAAACCTCCGCTTGTCCATTACTTTGGGGATAGGCTGGCGTAGAATAGTAATTACGTATTCTAAACCCTAAACATAACTCTCTAAATGGACCACTATTGAATTGAGTCCCGTTATTAGAGACAGTAGCCCAAGGGATTCCAAACCGAGTGATAACGTTCTACCATATGAACTTCTTCGTTTTCACATCCTGAATACGGCTCAGGGGCTCGGCCTCGATCCATTTGGTGATGTAATCAGCTGCCACCAACAAGAATTTCTTACCCAATGGGACCCTCGAGAGAGGTCCGACTATGTCCATCCTCCACTGAGAGAACGGCCAAAGACTTGTCAGTAAGTTCAAATCTCATGCTGGTTGCCGGATAATGGGGGCAAACTTCTGACATTTGTCACACTTCCGAACATAACTCTTAGCGTCCTTCTAGATGTATGGCCACCAATATCCTTGAGTCATTGCTCAGTGCGCGAGAGACCTTCCCCCCGTGTGGCTTCCATATACATCCTCATGGAATTCATATAGCAAAGGCTCTACCTTATTTTCAAGGACACAAGACAAAAGTGGTCCCTAAATGATTTCTTGTATAACTACTGATCGCTTGACATCCAGAATTTGGGAGTTTTGAGCTTAATCTTCCTAGCCTCTTTGATATCTTTGGGGAGCACTCATTCCATTAGGTATGCAATGATGTGGTTCATCTATCCCGAAGGTGCTTTTGTATTTGAGCCGGCAACACCTGTTTAGCCTTTTGTTTTATATATGCTTGGAATTTTTTGGTTCTCAATGATGATGCGCCGAGTTACCTCCGAGGCCAATGCCGAAGCCAGACATGCCAATGTGTCAGCGTGGATGTTGTGATCTCTAAGAATTTGGGAAATTTTCACTTTTTCTAACTTCTCCATTCTGGATTTTGCCTTTTGATGATACGCCTTCATTCTGCTATCTCGGACTTCGAAGTCCCCATTGACCTGGTTCACAACCAGTTGGGAATCGTAAAAGACTCGAAGGTGTCTGATCCTGACCAAGTATTCAACGTCAAGTCCTGCTAGTAGCGCCTCATACTCGGCCTCATTATTGGATGCCTTGAACATTAATTTGATTGCCCTTTCTATGAAGAATCCATCTGAATTGGCCAGTACCACACCTATCCCTGCCCCCTTGCGTTCGAGGATCCATCAACATGAAGGTCTCAAACGTCATCACCTAGAGCCCGTGTCTCTTGTGGAGGCTCAGACGCAGAGAATCAACAATAAAGTTTACCAGGATCTATCATTTTATTGAAGTGCGAGGTTTGTTCCTGATCTCGAACTCCCCAAGCTCCATAGCCTATTTGGAGACCCTCCCTGAAATATCGGCCCTGTGAAGGATTGACTTGAGAGGCTGATCGATCAGGACTTCTATGACGTGAGCTTGGAAATAGTGTTGAAGTTTCCTCATCGAGACTACTAATGCGAGAACCAATTTCTCCATTGGAGAGTACCTCGTCTAGGCGTCGAGCAAAATTTTGCTCACAAAGTATACGGGTCTTTGTGCTCCTTCACCTTCTTTGACCAACGCTCCACTCACAGGCCCTTCAGATACTAACAAGTAAAGGTTAAGCACCTCCCCAGCCACTGGGATGGATAAGGTTGGAGGATATTTCAAGTACTCCTTGATTCCTTCGAGAGCTCAGCCACACCCCTCATCCCATACTCATTTAGCTGCCCCCTTCAACTTGGTAAAAAATAGTCTGTACTTATCGAAAGACTTTAAAATAAATCGGTTAAGGGCTGCCAACATCCCAGTCAATTTTTGGATGTCCTTGGTAGTTTTAGGCGCTTGGACGTTTTGTATTGCTTGTATCTCTTCGGAGTTTGCCTTAATACCCCTATGAGTGACTAAATATCCCAAAATTTTTCCCGAGCTTACCCCAAAAGTACATTTTGAGGCATTTAGCTTCAGGCCATACCTTTGGAGGATGACGAATGTTGTCCCTAGATCATGAAGATGGTTGACGCTCTCTTTGCTTTTGACCAACATATCATCAATATACACCTCCATGATTTCATTGAGTTACTCTTTGAAAATTTTATTCATCAAACGTTGGTAAGTCGCCCCTACATTCTTCAACTGAAAGGGCATCATTGTGTAGCAGTAGATCCCCTAGGGCGTAATGAACGCCGTGTTCTCTTGATTCGATTCATGTAAGGGAATTTAGTGATACCCTGCTCGAACATCCATAAAGGTGATTCGCTTGTGACCGGCAGTTGCATCCACCAGCTGATCAACCTTTGGCAACGGATACTTGTCCTTGGGCAAGCCTTGTTCAAGTCCATGAAATCCACACATGCTCGCCACTTTCCCTCTTTCTTCTTAGCACACACCGTGTTGGACAACCACTTAGAAAACTGTATTTCCTTGTTGGAACCGGCCCCCAACAACTTGTCCACCTCTTCATCTACGACCTTCACATGGTGAGGCGCCGTCCTCTGAGCCTTCTGCCTTATGTGTTTAAATAGCGGGTCCACATGAAGTCGATGGGTCATTATCTTAGATCTTATCCCCGTCATCTCAGCCTGGGTCCATGCAAAGACATCGGAGTTCTGTCGTAGGAATGAAGCCATGTCAGTTTTCTCGGCATCATTGAGTGACTCCTCTATCAAAAAGTACTTCCCATCACTATCTGGGCCTAGGAGAACTTTAACCAAGGCTTCTGTAGACTGGTCGTAATGGGCTCATCCACTCCCGGCCGGCCGTACTGTGATTGTTATTTGGCAACCACAGCTTCAGGATCACGCTTCTGACTTTGGCCGCTAATTCCAGTCTTCACTACGTCATAGAAAAAGCTTTTCGACGACGCCTGATCACCTCGGACTTCCATTACGCCTTGCAGTGTAGGGAACTTGATCTTTTGGTGATAGAACGAGTGGACCGCCTTCATCGAATGCAACTATGCCCTACCCATAATGGCGTTGTATGGGGAGTCGGAGTCTATCACTACAAATGCAACTAGGGTGGTCATAATCCCCGCACGCACCATAAGAGTGATCTTCACAAGGGGGAGGGCGTTAGAACCATTGAAGCCTATGAGGGGGGGTCTTTATAGGTTCCAGATCTCCTTGTGAGAACCCTATTTTGCAGAAAAGGTGATTATACATCGCCTCGAAAGAACTGCCTGAGTCCACCAAGATTTTCTTCACATCAAACTTGTCGACCTGTAAAGTGACCAGCAATGCATCTTCTTGGGGGAGGACTATCCCGTCGTGGTCGGCATCAGAAAATTGAATAACCTCGGCGCTACATCGTGGATTCTTGGGGGGTCATTCTTTACCCCTCTCTTCTACTCTAACCGCTTGAGAGACCTTCTACAGTTTGGCACAGAGGGAATTATATGTCGGCCTTCCCACGGTGCAGACATGTATGACATCAATCATGGACGCCACCTTAGCAGACGTCTCAGTTCCTTTCCTCGCCGATCCCCCAAAAGCCCCTCTATTGATGAATTTCCCGAGATATCTGTCTCATACCAGCTGCTCAAGGAAATATTTATACACCATGTTATCCTCTGTCAAATGGCCTACATCCTTGTGATAAGAACAATGGGAAGCTGAATCTCTCGTTAATGGGTCTCCTAGCATCTTGGGGGCTATTTGAAGTAGGGTTTGTCTTTTATCTTGTGAAACATATTATAAATGGGCTCTTTAAAGACCGTGTTCACCCCCTAGAAGGACAAGCGATTTGGGGGTGGAACGGGTTTCCCCTTCCGGGCCGATTGTTCCTTCTTTCTTTTTCTCAACGCCGAGACTCTGTTCTCGGGCGTGCTGGATTCTTCCTCCACTCAGCATACTTGTTGATCCGGGCCATCAAGTTTTTCATGTCCGCTGGAGCCTACTTGGTCAGTGACTTGTATAAATCGGTGTCCCAGGACAACCCCAGCCTAAATGATGTTGTGGTCATTGCGTCTAAACACGCCTCCACCTCGTTGACCTCTTCCTAGTACCGGATGACGTATTACCAAAGGGACTTCCCTCCCTTCCGCCTAAGCGTCAATAGACCGCCGATATCATTATGTTTCTTACTACTAGTGATGAATTGAGCTATGAAGAACTCCGTCAATTGTCTCCAGGACTTGACGCTTTTAGGGGCTAAGTTCTTGTACCATTTCATGTTATGTCCCCCAAACTTATGGGAAAAACTAGGCACAACACCCGCTGATCAGTGTCGTAGATGGATATCAACTGTTTGTACTACAGTAAGTGACTTTCGGGATCTGTCCTTCCATCATAGATTTTGATCCATGGGACAGTAAACTTCTTCAGCATTTCGGTCTTCCTGATAGCCCGAACGACTGGCGAAATGACTTCGTCGGCATCACCCTAGGGCTCAAGCTTGCGATGTGCGGTGAGGCGCATCCAAGGATCCCCTCAAGACCTTTCTTCTCGAGGCCTCCTGGGTGTGGACTCTGCTTGTGACTCGACGACCCTGATGTCCTCGGATATCCCACAGCGGAGGTCCCACCGAGACAGGCTCGCTTTTTGGCCCATTCTAATTTCCCCTTGGGGGCCGACCACCCACTTTGACTTTGACGACGATTACGCTCCTGGGGAGAGTGCCTAAGCCAGCCTTTCTTGGAGGCCTTTTGCTTGGGATACCTGGAGAGGTTTTGACTGAGGCCCTGGTCCTCGCGCCCGCGACTTCACCTACTCGCACTCGCCGACTGCTCAAAATCGTCAAGCTATTGCCGGACCTTAACGCTTTTCTTTTCAAGTTACTTAATCCGTTTGCCCATCCGCTTCTCCACCATCTCAACGATATCACGAGCCAATAGGTCGTGCCCCCCAAGGCCTTGATCCATAAGAAGCGTTCGTTGTGAGGAATGCTCCCCTCCGTCTGACTGGCTCAAGGGCCCTAGTTCTAGGACCATTGGAAGCTGGACAACCTCTGCGTTCCTTACACGCACACTTGCTCCTCCTTCACCCTAAGATCGAGTATTCACCATTAGACGATCGCTACAGGGAAAGATGCTCAAATTCTCACAGACAGTGTCAAATTGCACGGGATATTTCCTGCAATAGTTTAAGATAGCGACCTTCAACCTAGTGAGCCTGCAACAATCATAGGGGCAGAAAAAAGGGCCCAGGTGAACACTGGCTTATCCCCCTCCGAAGCTTAAGTCAGTCTCAAGATTCGAGGTTCAAGCTCAATGAATATGATTTTTCTGGATTAATGTTATGTACATTTGCTCACTTTTTCAAGGGGTATTTATACCTGGATTAGCAATGATTGCCAAAGACCCGCAGTCCCATCTGGACATTTAATGTCTGACACACCTCTTCCTGCGGAATGAATGTTCTCCACTTCAGTCTTGTCGTATTCAATGCTAGGATTGACAGGATAAATGCTCTGCGTCATGCCGAGCATTTATGCCTACTCACAAGCATCCACATCCCTCAAATCGGTGTGACCCGCAACTGCGCATTGAATAATCGGGGGGAACAGTTCCTCGGGGAAATCCGGACATATGTATTTGGCGTAATAGCTATCAACGCCTAGCCATCATAATAGTAGGCCTACACTCTCAGAATGCAAGCACTTATTAATGACACTGTCACCATCACTCATTCCATCATAAATAAGCGATCATATCGTATTAAATACGATTTCAACCGTCGTACTCAGCTCCTCCGAGATTTAATATCTCGACTTACCTTCTCGGCGCCTTTTGGTCATCTCAACGGCTCCGTTACTCCCCGTATCAGTCTGTGGGCTGCAAACCTGCCTAGAGTCCTACCAATTCATATATTTATAAAAACCACTAAACAAATTCGCCTTTTGGTGTTTGGGCATCCTCTTCCAAAAATGTTCATTTGTTCCCCCCCCCCCCCCCCCCTCCCTCTCTCCTGCAACTATATAGGTCTCAAGTTCAACGCCTTCTTCTCCTGCAATCATATGACTATGGCTTGACAAAATAACATTGGCTTCGACAAAATTTTCACCCCAGATCTTTACAGGTTTGGGAGTTGTCAATACCAAGTTGGTGGCACTTTTCGGGTGATACCAAAGCTTTATTCATAACTTTATCTTCTTCTCCGTCTTGATTTTCTTTTTTATTTAGCTCTTGTGTATTCATTCTCATTATTTTTATGACCTAAAGTATTATGTGTTATTCTGCTTGTGGATTCATTCTCATATCATTCATGACCAAATGTAAGAAATTTTATTACGTTATCGGTGTATCCTTCTAACGGTAAGTTTGGTGTGCCAATCAGGACCGAAGTGTCAGCTACCATTTTGGACGAGGCACTTAATGCCCTGATATCCATTTGCACACTTCTTTTGGTACGTTAAACCCTTGCTCTCGCAGTTTTATAATTTTTACGTTTTTGTTGTCATTCTAATGGTAAATAAAAAATTTATGCCTCCATCGAAGAAGCAGCCAAAAGAGCCAGGAAACATTGAGATTTCTTAACCTATCTATAACGAGTTCGTTAGTTTGATTATTACCAATTAGAATTCTGTAGAAAATAAAGTTAAATGTAAATAGGAAAATGCTACCCAAGAAAGCTACTAACAGCCTTAACACTTAAATGAAATCAAAGAGGTGACCTTGCATCATCGAGGTTCAAAAAAAAAAAAAAAAAAAAAAAGGGGTGAGGGGCTAGCAAACGTGTAGGTAGCCATTGAAGGTAGCCTAGCAAGAAAATGAACGATTTTAAGAAAATGGGTGAGATATTGAGTTTCTTATGCATGTGTTATGCTCTTTGGATGGACATTATGTCAGTTTAACATAGAAAATATGCTTCACTCTAAACTGAAGGTTGATAACATTTGTTAATATCAAGTTTCAATTTGAATCGACTCTATTGCAAATTAAATATTAATGTCAGCCAAGTTTTGTTAGTTTACCTACATTGTCTTTTTACTAATTTTCCCTCTTCATGCATGCATGAAAAAAAAAATCATTTATTTCCATTTTGTTTTTATTAGGTACAACACAAATTGTTTTGCCTCTTGGTTTTAATGGAACTTATGTATTTTTCACATATCACATGGTTCCCTTGCTATTCCCATTAGGGTTGCTGGTGGTTGGAGGGTTTCTATTCAAATATCAATCCCTCAAAAATCAAACCATGCATCTTTTGGCCTATCATCAATGTATATCACCGTAGAGGTAGAGTTCAGGCAAAAGATGATTTGTGAAGACTGTTCAAATCAAGATCATATGTCGTCAAAATAAAAGTTAGATGTGATGTTTCCAAACTATTGCCCGTTTTAACTTCGTATCTTTTACTATTTGATTATCTCATTTTACCCGTGATTATTTAGGTTTTGATAAAAAAAAATTCGTATCTTTGGATTTATGGTAATAGGGAATCAATTATATTGAAGACGACAGTATGAAAAACATATCTGCATTTTTCTATCCAAAATCTCATAGCAATCATTTTTTTTTACTTGGTAGTGATCAGTCTTGGGTAGTATAAAAAATTTACATTATTGAAGGGCCAATATGATATGAGGATAAAATGTGTAAACATTGAAGAAAGATAGGAGTGAAATACCCGATTGGTATGTAGATATCTTAAATTAGTCATCAACAATAGGTTTAGAATTTTAGTATACTCAATCTTCCGTCTTCCCTTACATTCATCTGCTGTTTAATATATATTTGGACAAGAATTTTCCTCCATTTCTCATGGTGCATAGACAGACTAACTCAACATTGGAATTGGGGGTGATTCATGGCAATTTGAGGCCTAAAACAGAAACACTAAATAAGGTTTTATTTATTTATTTTTAGTATTAATTTTTTTAAAAGAATGATGTATTAATGTTGTCGAGAAAGAGATTTCACTGGAGAGAAAGAGTTTAATTTTAACTATTGTTTATGTTTTTTACTTTGTTTACTTGGGGAGAGAGAGAGAGAGAGAGTGGGTAGGGGTAAATATGAGTTGACTTTTGAATATATTTTTATTTTTTTTTCCTTCTGGTTTTTATGTTTCTAATGTTATAGATTAAATCATGGGCTCAAATTATTGTAATAAATTATTTAATTAGATTTAATTTTTGGAAACTTTTTTTTAGGACTTAAAATTTAAAAAATTTATTAACAAGATTAATCATTAATATTTACCAAATCACAGATTTAATATATAATATCTCATATATTATTTACGTCCAATCCACGCGTGCATCAACTGGTTAATGTCATATGAACCATGAATCAATTCATTTTAGAGAATTGCAATTATAGATTTATAAATCATGATTATTTCGCAATGCATAATTATTTTCGTATTGCTCAAAAAGCGGTTTTCTAAGTGTTATAAAAAAAATAAAGCCTTACTCGAAACTTTTTTGTTAGGTTTTGAATAAAAATGGTTAATTTTAAATTGCATCATAAAAGATCGTTCGAATCTCAATTTACGCCTTTAAAGATAAAAAATCTTAATCTGTACTCTCAAATATATAAATTTGTATCAATGAGCAACTCAAGCTAACAGCCGTCAATTTATCGTTTAAAACTAAATGGATAAATTATATTTAGACCACTTTATCGTTGTCACTTAATCATCTAGACCCTCACATTTGAAATATTATGCCTACATCCTTTTAAAATCTAAATATAACTAAAAATATTTCATTAATTGGGTATTTAAATAATTATGTTTAAGTGATATATTGCATTGAATGTAAAAGATATTATATAAATACTTACATTATATTGGATATCAAATGATAAGTTTGATTTTGAACTTTAGAGTATAACGGGCCTACAAAATAAATGGTAGTATAAAAATTATAATTTTTTATTATGATAAAATCATATTTTTTAACAATTATATTAATAAATATCAATGACAAGAAATTATGTGTTTTATGTGCACAAACATCAGGAAGTGTGGGAGTAATATTGTAAATGTGAGAGATCCAAATGATTAAGTGATAATTATAAGGGGATCTAGGTGTAATTTATTTATTTAGTTTTAGATGGCAAATTGACGGCGATTAGTTTCAGGTACACATTGACACAAATTTTTATTTTTGAGAGTGTAAATTAAAATTTTTTATCTTTGAAAATATAAATCAAAATTTGAAGGCGTAATTTTTTGTTAACCTGAATAAAAAAGCAAAATAATATATTTTTATTATTTTCAAAAAAATAAGTGAAAGAAACTTCAAATTATTTTTGCCAAAAAAAACCATGAATCAATCCATTTTAGGGAAGTGCAATTACTAGGGTTTGTAAATCAGATTTTCTACATCTCTGAACCAAGAGAATTTTGGAGAAATTCAAATATGAACAAGGATTTTGAAAGGGGAACTAAAGGAAAGCATTTATGATTCCTCACATGCAAGCACTTAATGCACCAACCAAACAATACCTAGCCAGGGAATTTCTCACTCTCTCAAAAACCATTTAACAAAAGCATTGGAACAGTTTTGGTGGCGGTGTGTTTGTGAAGGAAGAGAAAACAAAAAGCTCATGGAAGCACTCAGGGGTTGGGAAAATTTGGGGGTGGTGGACACCATCTATGAGGAAGACAATGAAGACTCCTCCTCCTCCACCCTTCTCTATCCCCAGCTCCCTCCTCCTCCCCTCCCACCCCCCTCCATTTCAGAGTAGAGGCATGGTAATTTTTTTTTTCCAATTCCTCTAATTCCATATCAATATCTCTCTCTCTCTCTCTCCCTCGCCGTTCTATTTTGTTAATCGTTTTCGTAACAGGTCAATGGCTATAGGAAATGAAACCGATGTGGTGATACATGTTCAGAGTTCTTCTTTTCACCTGCATAAGGTATGCTGATCTAAAGCATTAATTTTTTTTTCTCTCTAAGGAATAAACCTTAGATGATTGTGTGTATGTTTCAACTTTCTGTTCCTCTCCCAGAAAAACTGAAAACTGTTAGAAGGAAGGGAAGCCATTTCTGTTCTTGACCATAAAATTTGTTTTTAACACCGTTTTTTTTATAATTTTTTATTATCATTTACAATTTTTACAGTAACTTGCAATCGATCTTAAAAATGTTATCTTAATAATTTTAGGATTGATTGGAAGTTACCTGACCAAAAATTTTAAATTTTTTTTAAAAATAAATCTAAAAATTTGTATCAAAATTCAAAAATTATAAAATTTGGAGGTGCAATATCAAATTTTTTTTTTCCAGGTACCATTAATTTTGCTGCGTTCAAACATTAAAAATTCAAAACTCAAAATGTTTTGAATTTTTTTTTTTTGATCAAAAAATAAAAACACGTTAAAAATTCAAAATGTTAACCGATGGTACCTTGTTAAAAAAAAACTGATGAACTAATGGTACCACAATTCAGTAGACAGCGTTCCGTTTTAAATGTGCGTGTAACGAGTAGTACATTTCGTAATTAATGTAAATTCAGGGCATTTATTACATTTGCAATTTCTTTCTCAGGATCCGCTGGCATCGAAGTGTGGCTATCTGAAACGGCAGCTTGGGCAAATGTCAGAAATAACGTTGTCTCCGCCGTTAAACATAACGGCCGCAACATTCGCTCTAGTCGCCGATTTCTGTTACGGCACCCACCTCGTCATAACGCCGTTTAACGTCGCGGCCCTCCGAACAGCAGCCGAGTTGCTCGAAATGACGGAGACTAACGGCGCATGCCAAGAGAATTTACGACAGAAAACGGAAACATACTTCCGTCGGGCAGTCGCCGTTAACCGCGAATACGCGTTAATAGTCTTCCGTTCGTGTCTGTCGCTTCTTCCGGAGGCTGAAAAGACGGCGTTTCTTGTGAGCAGATGCATTGAAGCGTTGAGTTTAATGGACGACGGTGACGGCGTTATGACCTGTATCGACGACGTTACAAAAGTTGGTGCCGAGGATTTTCAGTTGATCGCCGAGTCTATGAGCCGTCTGTTGACTGAAAGTCATGATCTTGTCTACAAAATCGTTGACGTATATCTTAAGGTAAGTTTAGTTTACGTAAATCTCTCTCTATTTTTTTATTTATTTTTTTGATAAATAAAAAAGGGCGAGGGCAGCGCCCAGCGACGTAAGATTTCTGACCACGCCTGTAGTATTTCTTTGGATTAAATTTAGTTAGGCTAACTGTTGAGTCATAACGAAGACTCCAGCACTTGAACTCTCAATCTTTAAATAATGAGTAAGGCCGATACCATCATCATACCAGACCACTTTACTCCTAAAATGTAATTCACTAGTATAAATCCCATTAACTTAATGATTATAATATAATTATATTCTCAGTTCTAAATAGGATTACTCTTCCCTTTATTCTCAAAAAATTATCCGTGTATGTTTATGCAACGATATCGGATCACAATCGAGTCTAATTTTTATATATTCGTATCGGTTTACACATTCCTTTACTTCTTTTTGGCTAACTTTTCAATGGAGACAAATTCTAAATAATTTTCATTTTTAAAAATTGAAGTGTGGGCAACCCTAAATCCGCCACTGGATGAATTACTTAACGTAATTTATGGGGCCAGTTTTTGAAATTTTAGAAGTATTAGCAGCGAGGTTAATAGTGAGTTCATTGTACCTTATCCTCCCAAACTATTGTATAAATTTCATTTTGTTCCCCCTATTATTAACTATTTTGAATATTGTCTCATCAATTAGGATAACTATTTTCACTGGGTTATATTCAAATCTTTGTTTTATTTTGGAGGGAAAATGAATGCACATTGACAATATGTCTTTTTAATTACTGTTATTAGAACTGGATTGGACATCAAACAGACAGAAATATCAGGTCAATAGTTTACTTGTTTAATTGTTAGGTCAATTGATCGAACCAATATTATTATAAAAAAATATAAAATATAATAATTTAGTTAAAAAAAATATAAAACGTGCTCACAATATATAGACTTTGCCTTACAATTTCCCTAGAGACAAGATATTACAGGGCATTATTAGTGAAATTTAAGGCCCAACACAGTTAACAACGATGGAGAGTTAGAGACTGAGAAATTTAAGCCCAACATAGGTAGCTCCACATATTCACAGCGTTCCACAACGAGAAGTCTCCGATGGATTTATTTTTAATTCTTTTTTTTTCTGTTGAAAGTCGAACGGCGAGTTTTAAAAAATCGTCTAATTTATCGATTTTATTCAAAAGCAGCTAATTTAACGGTTTATAACCGGTTCAATTACGTGGGTGGTTCAATTAATCGGACTGGTCTAAGGTGCAATTCTAATAACATTTCTCTTAACTATTTCAATCGACGCTAATTAGTTTCTCACATTATTCCTTTGTTAGTATTAATTGATTTACACTGTCAAATCCAAAGGATTGCTTAATTTTGAATAGAAAATGACATTTTCCTCCCTATTATGTTAATTTGTTTCATATTTTGTCAACATGTGGTTTCATGTATTTTTAAATTTAATAGTCAATAGACCAACCTTGTTGCTACTGGGTTAATATTTTATGCAACAATAATACCCCGTCATCATTAAAACGTTCTATTACTAATCAATTTTAAAATATCATTGAAACATGATTTTTATAGTGTTTTATAATTAATTGATGATATTACGTGTTAATAATTAGATAGTGTATGGATTGAGGTCTATTCAATATCAATAGATTTTTTTGAATGGAAAATACTACACAATTTAAATAAAACTTAAAAATTCAAATTCAAATGCATATCATTTAGGGGTGTTTGATTGATTTTTTGGGAGGGATTTAGATTGACTTGTCCAAACCTAAAGATGAGATTCAGATATGCGATTCAACATTTAATGACGTTCATACTCATATTTGGTATGTGCACGAATATATGACTATTATGATAATATATTTCTATTTAAATGATTATTATGTCCCTTAACCAATTTAATTTAAATCCATATTTGTTTACGTATAAGGGATATATGGAGGTATAAATGTCATTTGTTGGCTTAAACAAAACCCATAAACTTGGGTATAATTCCCCAGCCTAATGCGGGTTGGGTTTCAAACTTTGGACTAACTATGTATTTACCAAACATGAGGTTGTTGGGTTTTATTCTCCAAGCCATGTTCCAAAACCCCACTCCTCCCAAAAATTCACATACCAAACAGGCCCTTATTGAATGAGTGATAGGTGAAAAAGTTCCAACTGTAAAAGTTAATAGAACTCACTCAAAGAAGGATAATATATATTTAAATAACAATTTTTTTATTTTTATTTCGTTTTATGACACTGCTCTTCTTGAATTACAGTACGTGATCGAAGATGGACTGAATGATAATAAGTTATGATCGGATTCAATTCAGCTTGAAATACAACCCCCTTTTTAAATCCGATATCAACCCAAATTTAATCAAAACTTAATTAATCTGAATTGAAATTTTCAATATGGGCAATGCTTCAAAGCCAAATTTGAATTGAACCTGAGGTTGGACTTGTGTTCATACCAACCCACCCAATTCCATCGAATGGCCCCTACTCACTGAGCTTATTGTTACACGTTATGATTTATTGTGTTGATTTGAAACAGGAATACACCGACAAGATAACAGATGATCAGAAAACCAGAATATGCAATTACATAGACTGCACCATTCTCTCTCCTCAACTCCTCATGCATGCAGTGCAAAACCCTAGAATGCCATTGAGGTTCGTAGTCCAAGCCATGTTCGTGGAGCAGCTCAACACCCGCCGCTCCATCTTCTCCGCCGCCGACCACCACAACCACGTCCGCAAGCACCAAAGCAAAAACGCCGCCACCCTCGGTGCAATTATCCAACGAGACGCAGCGCTTCGTCAGGTGGCCCAACTCAAGTCCGCCATGGATGCCACTAGCTCTCGAATCCAAACCTTGGAGACTGAGCTAAGTGGCATGAGAAAGCTCTTGACAGACTCGGAAAATCATAGAAATTCAGTTCTAGACTCAGGTCGGTCTGCAAGTTTTCGTCTTAGCTCGGAGAAAATGGTAGAAAGAGAACAAAGAGGATCGGCAAGCTTTCGGATAGTTAGTAGGAGAGTGGGAGCTGGGGGTTCGTCTTCGTCGGAAGGGTCTGGTGATGGGAGTCCGAGGATTGAGAAGGGTTTTCGGAGAAGATTGATGAGTGGATTAAAGAGTGCACTTAGGGTTTCGAGTTCAGCATCTAAGAAGAAATCTGAGAGCAAGGTTGATGGAGATGGAGATGACAGTGGAAAGAGAGATGTTATTGTGATAAAAAAGGACAAACCTTTTCATCGCTGACTCTAGCTCTATGGTATAAACTTTTTAACCTGTTTTTTTTTTTTTTTACATTATGATTGATTCAATTAAGTATTTCATTTGACAACTTTTTCTAAAGGTTTTATTTTTAGTATTTTTAGGAATTTTTTCAGTAGTATATTTTTGCATGTCTGTTCTTTTGGTATTCGGGTATGTTTTATTTCTCTAAACTTAATCGCCCGTATAATAATATATATATATACAAAAATTTATATAACAAAATAGTTTATAATATAAAATCTAAAAGATAAATAAAATGAATTTTATTTTTCGAGGTTTAAATTATTTTAAATTTTACTTTAAAATTAATCTATCGGCTAATATTAACAATCTAAATTTAATAAAAAAAATAAACCTCTAAAGGTGTGTTTGGAGTGACTTTTTAAAAGTACTTCTAGTAATTATTTCTCATAAGTATTTAAAAAAATAGTTTTTGAAACTGTCCCTCTACCACCACCACAGCCACCACCACCGTTGCCACTACCACTGTTGTCACTGCCACCACCACCGCTACTACTGTCACCTCTGCCACCACCGTTGTCGCCTCCCATCGCCACCGTCGCCGCTTCCCATCAACACCATCGCTGTTGTCGCCACCCCCCCCACCATTGTCGCCGCCATTGCCACCTAACACCCTCTCACAACCACTACAACCAATACTTAAATTTATTTATTTATCATTTATATTTATGATTTGATTTTAGATATAAATACAAATATATTTATTGTTTATTATTTTTTATTATTTTGTATCTTCAGACACAGACAACAATTAGTACAAGTATATTATGCATACTCTAAAATATATATAAATCACTTATTTTAAAATAAAACTTAAAATGGCATTACAAAAAATATTTTAGTTTTAGTTGCGATGTTTCTTTCGTTGTAATGTTATCTAAGCGATCTAATATCTTCATAGCTAACAATAATAAGAGTGTGTTAATTTGGGAGGATTAAATTCATACAGTCTTACTCCTGCATATGGAAAAACTATTTTTACGACTTGAACACTTAAAAAACCTAAGTAACAATGGAATAATTTTAGTGGTGTGCTAATATCGACTCTCTTATATGGATACTTTAGCTGCTAATTAATATTCGAGGCTTATTTGAGAACTTAAAAAAAAAGAAAATTAACACGAATAATTTTGCAACTTCAAAACAATTTTAGAATTTCTTTTCTTTCAATGAACTCAGTTTTTCTCGGGAAATAAGATTGATGTGCTCTCTCAAGCACCTCTCTCGTACAAATAACCGAGAGTTGAATTTGTAATAGTTACTACGGGATCAAAATTAGTATAAATTCTTTTGCGTTTTATTTTATTTTATTTTTGGTACTACAGGAGTTTGATAAGGTGAGCAGTCAATTTCAGAAGGTAAAAAGAGTTTTAAGAGTGATGGAATTATTCACACGCGTGAATAAGGATGACACTGGTTCGGGGCGGGGCAAATTATCTCCTGTTTCAAAAATATTTGTTCACTTTCGATTTATTCTAATTAGCAGGAAAACTTTTAATCCCTCTCTCCGCCCAGCAAGTAAATTTTTATTCTTGTCCTCATCCTTAACACTGCTACCATTCTCACCCATAATAATTAATTCCTACGATTTAAAAAAAAATATTTAAAACTTCACAAATAAATTTACAAGAAAGATAAAAACACATTATATAACAAATAGATTAAACATATATATATTCACACTCAAAATTAAATTTTAAACAAAAGAAAAATAAAAGAATTTAAACATCGATTGTAATAAGGATGAACAGTGGTGGACGACAGTTTTGGTGGTGAGAGATAGTGATGGTTGTGTTGGGTGGCGACGATCGTAGTGATGGTGACAACCATGGGTGGCAACGATAATAGTGGATTTTGGGTGACGATGGTGGTAGTGGGAGCTATGGTGACGACGGTGGTGGTGGTGGGGCGATGACGGTGGTGACTATGGTGGTGGTAGGCGACGACATGTGCTTTTGGACAACAGTATGATAGGTGGTAGCGAATGACAATAGTGGTGGAGGTGTTGTGGGGGTGGTTAACAGTAGATGTGGTGGGTGTGGTTGACAGTAGATAGTGGCAATGGTTGGCGATAAGGGGTGGTAGGTGTGGTGGGGGTGGGTGACAATGGCTGGCAATGATAGAGGGTGACGATAGGTGGTGGTGGGTTGTGATAGTGGGTGGTGGTTGTAGTGAGATGATAGTGATATCGGTACTAAATATATGAATGAAATGACTATAGTAATGGATGGTGACGATTGTGGTGGGGTGGTGGTAGCGGTGGTCAAGGGGGTGGGGTGGCAGTGGTGATGGTTGTGGGGGTGGTAGTAAGATAGTGGGGATAGGGGTGATGGTGGAATAACGATGGTGGTGACAACAGTGGTGGTGGTTTGGTGATGGAGGTGATGATGATGGGGGTGATGGTGGGGATAGTTGTGGTGATGGAGAAACGATGGTAGTGGTGATGGCGATGAGGGTTGGGGTGGTAATAGTGGTGGTAGGGGGGTTCCAAACATTTTTTTTTAAAGTACTTAGGAGAAATTATAAGTTTTAAAAATATTTTTAAAAACTCATCCCAAACACACCTTTAGGGGCTTATATTCCCTATTAAATTTGGGGTGTTAATATTAGCCGTTGGATTAACTTTAAAGTAAAATTTAAAAAAAATTTAACCAAGAAAAGTAAAAATTATTTTGTTAATCTTTTGAAATTTGAATTGTATTGTATTTTATTATATATTATATATATATTACGGGTTTGGTGGGACAGGGTTGAGGCGGGGCAAGGATGACTTTCAGTTCATCCCTATCTCCCTTTCCGCACGGCTTTATCCAAGTATTCCCGTATACATTTATTGTTCAATACGTATGGTCTGTCTTCGGTCCAAATAAAACAAATATCCATTTTTTTCTAGTTACCTGTCATCCCTAAGTGATGTATTTTCGTACCCAACATAGGGCAGCTCCGTAAATTCTCCAACATGGGACTTAGCGAAGGTCTTTAAAGGCTTCAGCCCACAACTGGGCCCGTGATTTATGGGTAATCCGTTAGATTCGTGGGCCTAAATTTGAACCTTCATGGCCTCGGAAGTAAGGACATGAAGCGGCCCAAAGCTTAGTCAAAAGTCCAAAGAGGAAAAATTTTAAATATTTTCTACAATGGATACTTAAATTCTTGAGGTTAATGGATGATTTAATGACAGTCGCTCATACTGTTAGACTATTGGGTCACTAGTTTGAACTTCATCGTCATCTTTCCTTGTAATAGTGCGTAACAATAAAAAAGGAGAAAAAGACTATTAAATCCTTCATTTCTCTTCACTAAAACTACCGAACGTCTATGTGAGATTAATAAAAAGGATGCTGTATCCCAATTTCAATTTTTGTATCGGAATGTATGATTTTCATAATTATTATGATTAACCCACTTAAGACTCATCAAGTCCAGCTCAATGGGTAGGCCAGGGTCTGCGTGATTGGTCCACATGCGAGCGCAAACCATGGAATTATGGGCCAAGTTAGCTAGTTGTGACCTGATGCCAACCCATGATCCATTGTATACCCGGGACTTTAACAAAGTTCTCAGAAAAATAAATAGAATTTATTTTCATAAGACCTTTGACAATTTTTTGGGATCAGGTCATGAGAAATTGATTTTGACTGAACTAGTGAGGAGATTAGTCGAAGTATGTTTAAGTTGTTCTAAACACTTTTGACTATTGACCAAATAAATAAATAGTCACATAGCAGTTTTTTCGTTTTTTTTAAATGTCCAATCTGTAATAATTAGACTTACCTAATCACTCGAATAATTTATGGTTTTCAATGTTTTGGCATATGGCTAGGATTGTTTTTCAATTCCTAATCTCTGCTAATTAGTGAACCTACTCTCGAAAATAATTGAAGGTTGTCAGTGATTTTGCAATTGTACTGGTACTTTTCAAACCTATTGGTTTACGCTAAAATCTTTTGTAACGTACGTAACTTCATGCATTAAGATATAAATTATCTATATAAGACTTGCATGTTTCAAGTGACTTATCAACCTCAAATATAGATGAACAATTATAAAGTATTAAGCCGTGTTGATTATCTCTAATCATTGTCGTGTTGATTGTGTCTCGACCTGTTTAATTAATAGATTAATATTGACGGTTTCAAATATCGAAACGCATGAGGTGGATGATTGACCTCTTGGCGAGTTATAGTGGGTGAGTGAGATAAAACAAGCCAATTGGCTACCTCAAATATGACTAAAAAACATACTCTTAAGTGTATCCATCCTCTATTTCCTCAAGAAGATGGATACACATGGGCGGAGGTATGCATAGTACACTTGCCCCACCCTCAAAAATTTTTTTTTTTTATTACCTAACTTTACATACTATATATTTGTATAAATATATCACTTGTGCCCACCTAAAACTAAAGACAAAAATGTTAGGCCCCACCACCTCTACCCAAAAAAATTTTAAAAACTAAGCTCACGTAAAACAAAAAAAATTTTGGGCCTATATTATTGAAATTTGAGTATCGTTCAAAAAATTAAAATTTAATCAGGTTAAGTTGCGATTCAAATAGATCGAATTGCAACTCAATGGAATTGAGTCAGGATTGATCCCCAAAACTTGGGATAGATCCCAAATTGTTAAAATTTGGTACCGATCCAATTTTTTAACCAATTGAGTTGTCAACTGATTATGGCGTATTATATCTTCTCAATTTTTTATGGGTGTGGTATGAAGTTTCAAATTTTTTTACAATACTTGTAGTTATAGAGATAATACTAAGTAATATTATAAAAGCAAATAGAACAATAAGACAAATTTTTTATTTTATTAAGGTTTTCTCTAGATGACTTTAATTTTATTTTCTATGAATTTTTACAAGTGAAAGGTCCTGCAATTGACCTTCTTTTAACTTTTTTTTTTTTGAATGAGAAATCGTCTCTATTTTTATTCGAGTATTGATTATAATCTTTTTTATGTGTCAATCAATTTAAAATGACTGATATTTTTTAATTACAAATTTGACAACTAGTTCTATTTTTTACAATGGTGATAATTAGTTATTTTTGTACATATATAATATTCATTATTTTTTGATTTTTTTTAATGTTAAATGGCCTTCATGTATCAAATGTGATATAATAAATATAAATATATTATATAGCGTGATTAGTTAAGAAGAAAAAAAAATTAAAGTACGTAATAAAATGCCCGCCATAAACAAAAGTTTTTGATTTCGCCCATGTGGATACACTTAGAGTATTTTTTTTTTTTTTTTTCTCATACTAGGTAGCCTATTGGCTTGCCTTTTATGCACAATGGTAGTATAACCTTAACACAATTGTTAGAGAATATTTGTGGCTATTAATGGCTCCCCTTCTAGTTGTTATATGGTCTTTTAGAAACGATAACGTCGCCTTCCAGATAATGACTTTTTCCACAAGGTATGCTTCGTTGGTGGAAGTTCTCTTCTAACCCTTAAAAGTAATTTCCAAATTATTAGTCGTCTTCTGAACACTCATGATAGACCTGGACTTATTCAAGTCAGGTTGGTCATCCTAGCCTAGAATGGTCCAAACTATCTATTTTCTTTTGGTATTATCAAACATGAACTCGACTAACACAAATTTGACGATATATGATTGAAAAGGAGTCGAATAAGAGTTGAATGAATCCTAAACACGATGCGATAAGCATCCAAATACACAAGTCATCACACATCTTCATCTTAACTTGACAAAGGCAAAAACAGTGAATGTTGTTGGTGCAGTAATTCTAGTCAGTCAGTGTTGTGTGGCGGTGGTGGTGGGGCAGTTTCAAACATTATTTTTTTTTAAAGTATTTATGAGAAATAATTTCTAAAAATACTTTTAAAAAATCACTCCAAACACACCTTTAGAGAGGTATTTTTCCTATTAAATTTAGGGTGTTAATATTAATCATTAGATTAACTTTAAACTAAAATTTAAAGCGATCTCAACTGCGAATAACAAAAGTCATTTTGTTTATCTTTTGAGATTTGAATTGTAAACTACTTTATTGTATAGATTGTTATTCTTATTGTATTCATGTCCAAACTCACCAACAAAATAAATATCTTATAATTAATGTTTAAAGTTAACATTGCTTCGAGTGACCACATGCATTTTTTAAAAAATATTTTTTAATTCAAAAGATTTATAATTCATGATCGAATTAAAAAAGAGATTAGTTCAAATGTACGTAAATTAGTTCAGACTTCTCTAACCATTAAAAAAATAAATAAATTATTTCATGTGTCATTGCCATGGGATGCTTAAACATTTGTCCTCTTCCTTTTCTTGTTCTTGTTTTTTTTTTTTTCTCTTCTTCAATGGCCAAGTTAATTAGACAGAGCCAGCTATATTTTATATTCTTAGTTTTAAAAGATATGATTTAATGATATTATTAAATACACTTTTCTCTGGAACCATAATAAACGTGATATTGAAGTTGCATTCTTGATCCAAAAAAAAAAAAAAAAGTTGCCTTCAAGTTCCTACCTACGAAAATTTATGGTACATAACTTACATGATTGCGTTACTTTAGGGTGAGTTAGGTAATATATTTATTTTTGTTTTAAAAAAAAAAACAAAAGATAAAAATAGTTTTTATTTTTTCTATGATAAAACTGAAAATATAAAATATATTTGATAATTATTTATATTTAAAATTTTATAATAATAAAAATAAAAGCATGTTTTGTATTATAGTGTATTCATAATTCATTGTGGTTGTTTTGATTAATTTTTTAATCCCAAATACGTTGTTCATCAAAATACAATTGGAGATATACAACTCAACCACCACACAACACCAACATCTCCACCATTCCAAAAACCACCACCATCACCACTGAAAATCCACCACCCACCCAACCCACCGAAAATCTAGCACCAACACCCTTGAAAATCCACCTCCCAACCACCAAAAACCCACCACCAACGTCTCCACACCGCCGAAAATTCACCACCCAACCAGCAAAAAACCACATTCCACCACCAATGTCTACACCATGATCATCAGCATGCTCTGCTTGACAAAGACATAAACTTGACTACAGTATCCAAGGAAAAAATTTGGCATTGCACTTTCAAATTTTATTATTTTAATAGATATTTATATAATTTTTATGGACTATTTTATAACTAAAAATTTTATCACTTTTGTAGATTATTTATTATATTTATTAATATTTTTATTTATTATGTGCTGGAAAAGTTGCAAAAAGAAGAAGAGGAAAAATGAACAAGGGAATTGTAATCATCTTTCTACTTAAACTTAGAATGTTGTCTATTGTACCAAACTAAGTAGGCTTGTTTCATTTCACGTACGCCATCTTATTTAAAGCAAAATGTAGCTGTCTTGTGCCTGCGCTTGAATATCTGGTGGGTTTTGTTGAATTTTCTCCACATATGTGTCTTGTATTATAGTTTTTTTCTTTTGTTAAATAATCATTTATTCAAAAATTTTAATATGTTGGATAATATGTAATTTAAATATTTATATTTCAACACGCGCCTCTTCACGTACAGTGTAAAAATCTTTTTTAATAAATTGAAAGACGACAAGAAATATTAAACAACTAACTAGGCAAAAACATAAACTATCGGATATGGTGTAATTTAAGTATTTATTCTTAAATAATTTTTCATTCCCAATTAAACGCTACTATATTCAAAATAAACTTCAGATTGAGAAGTTTACCTACTTGTGTTTAATCAAGATGACCAACCTGATTATCACACGCTTACCTACTTATTATTTTTGTTGGTGGTTTATCATTTTTGTGGATGTTTTTATGATTGTTGTGGTAATTATTTTTACTACTTTTCTTCTATACAAAAAAAAATTTACTATTTTTAGGGGTTATTTATCACATTTGCGAGTATTTTTACGATTATTGTGAATTGTTTTATTCTGAACCCCACAAAATTTATTCTTCAAAGTTTCTTGCAAAACTATAAACCTGGGTGTAAATGTAATTTACCCTTTCCTTCCATAGTCTTCTTTCACATATGGAAATCAGCATCCGTGCCTCTGACTTAAGTGGTAGCTGAGCGAAACATAAGAGAAAAACAATTTGCCCATTTCTATTGAGGGTCGGCCAAAAATAAATTGGGGTCTTAGTTGAAAATTTTAGATAAGATCTCAGTAATAAATATTATAGTTTTACAGATACAATCAAATAATTATTAAAAATTAATATATATTTCCAAAAAATCTATTTTTCTTGTTTTTTGAGATTTAAAAATACAAATTAAATATTTGTATTCAAGTTTTACATTTAAATATCTTATATATAATAAAGTAGCTTATAATTCAAATCTCAAAAGATAAACAAAATGATTTTTGTTATTCACGGTTGAGATCGCTTTAAATTTTATTTTAAAGTTAATCTAACGACTAATATTAACACCCTAAATTTAATAAGAAAAATAAGATCTAACAGTGTGTTTTGAGTGACTTTTTAAAAATACTTTTAGAAATTATTTCTCATAAATACTTTTTTAAAAAATAGTATTTGAAACCGTATCACCACCACTACCATCACCGCCACCGCCACCACCATTGCCCCCATCGTCGCCACCCCCCACCTCTCACCCCGACTACAAATTGATGCTTAAATTTATTTATTTATTCTCTATGTTTGCGATTTGATTTTGGATATGAATACAAATATGTTTATTATTTTTTATTTTTTATTACTTTGTATCTTCAGGCATAAGCAATAATTAGTTTATTTATAAAAGTTGAATTTGGGGGTTAAAACATAATTTAAGATTAGAAGAAACTACAAGTTATGAAACTTAGGTAATAAATAATTAATTAAGTAATCAGTTTTGATTGTAATACGTCAGAAAAATTGTGTCATGAGACAACTCAACTTTTCAGTACTTTGCGTAAACATAGGTTAAACTCAAAAATAAATAAAAAATAAAGGTGTAATTATTCGGTTGTGTTCCATATATACCAGTTTCTTTAATATATTTATTATCTTGTATTTAAAGGTTTTCTTATTAATAAAATATATTTGTTGGATATTTTGATATATTTTCTTTTGAAGTTTTGAAAATTAAGTTATTCTTGAATTGTGCCATCGAAAGTTTTCACCCCTCGAACTAAGTTTTTTCTCCTATTCTATTTTTCCCTTTTTTTTATATTTTTTCAAAAAATGTGCACACATCATAGGCATAATATCTGCTAATACATTCTAAATTTGATTCCTTAGGCTGCATAAAATTCAAATTTAATCGATGTATATGATTTGTATCTAAGATGCTTGGGACCGTCGGCAATGGTTTTTGACTTATTGTAATGTGGTGCTCGTGAGTAATTAAAAGATGGGTTTGTTTATGGAACTAGGAAAAAAAAAATTAGGATTGTATCGATATTTATTATATTTGTAGGTGTTTTTATTATATTTGTGATACCAAAAAAAATGGTAAAAATAATTATCACAATAGTAATAAAAACACCTATAACAGTAATAAAAATATCAAAAAATGTGCTAAATCACCCGTAAAAAAGTAATTTTTTATACAAAAAAAGTAATTAAAATAATTATCATAGCAGTAATAAAAATACTCACAAAAATAATAAATTTTTTAATTGTAATATAATTCAAAAAAATTATAAAAACACATAATAAAATAATAAATTTTAAAAATACGGTGCCAAAATTATTTATTTCGATACTGTAATCAAGTCCTTAAGAGATAGTGACGGCGGGAGGGATGGTTGTGGCGGAGATTATGTTAAAAAAGTGATGATGAAGGGTGGTGTTGCTGGGTGAATAGCGGTGGTGAGGGTTAGTTGCCGGCGGTTGGAATTAAGAGATGGACTAGGGGGGACACTGTGGTCACTACAAAAATAATGGTCTTTTATGATAATTATTTTACGGCGGTTGTGTTTGTCATCACAAAAGACGTATTTGAAATAATTTTTTTATGTTAATATTTGTCACAACTATTTTTTTTGCCGTAAATAGTATCATAAACTCAAAAGAAATTTTTATTTTTTAGACATTTGTTTTTCCTGTCTCAAATAATATTTTATAAATTCAATTTTTTTTTATATTTATGACAATTACTTTTTCCATCGTATATAATATTTCATAAAACATTAACATGTTGTTTTAGATTAAAAAATATTTTATAGTTTAAAAAAGAAAAACTCTAAAAAACATTTGTATTGACCACAACTATTTTTCATGTTACAAGTAATATTTTATAAAATTATGTAGTTTAACATCAAAAGACAATTTATAGTTTAAAGAAAAAAAATTAAACTTTACAAAATCAAGTTTTTATATCAAAACTATGAGTGCAAAATATGACATGACCAAGTAACATGACATAAAATTATTGGGTTTGAGTTTTTTTTAAACCACCTATTTAGCAAACAAGTGAACCCGTCATGATACGACTGTAAACGAATCAGGCATTGATGAAACCAGTTAGAAGAAATGTATACAATATGACTCGTTTATATACCATTTACATAATTGGACAAATCATTCAAAGAAATATTGCATGATTCTTTGTTGATATATATTCTAATTTCTTTTGATTCTTTATTGTATATATGTGTATAAAAATTATTTCACTATCGTAACAATAATTTTATATTTTTTTTCAGATGTCACTGAGAGAGTAGATGGTTCAGGAAGAATGTTTAATTTTTTGTATTAATTTATTGTACTCATAGATCGTTATGTTTTATAAAAGTGCATATTTTATATTTTGTTTAACTTTTGGGATTATTTTTTTTGGATATGAAAATATTACTATATTTTTGAAAATGTTGATTATATTTACTTTTGTGTTTATCTATATATTAAATTAAGTAGTTGTATAGATATGAATAGGTCTTTGGTCTAATAATACTCCTTATATTGTGAAAGTTTTATTTTCTTGAGGTCAAGGGTTCAAGTTTTCTTTCCTCTCCCCCACCAAAAAAAATTTGTATGGAGTGTATATGTATATAGTGTATATAATATTGGTTATGAACGGTCCATAATAATTAAAAAAAAAAAAATTGTGGCAGCATCGTTGCCGTCATAAATATATCTTATATTTTTTACGACAACCAAATATGGTATTTGATGTAGCACTTTTGCCGCCATGATAAAAACAAAAGTGTCAAATTTTTTGTAACAACTTATTTACGACAAGATCTTACCGCCATAAATACTATTTGAGATAAGCCGTTATTGCCATAAAAAATTTTTGAGACTACACTTATTATGGCGAGGCAATATCGCCACAAAAAGTATTTCTGACAACAAATAAATTTTTTATGACAACACTTTACCGCCATAAAAACCCTTTTTTTTTGTACTCATTTTTTAGTTTTTTCTTAATATAAGGAAAAGTGAAAAATATCTCAAAAGGTTATAAATTTTATTTTAAAAAGTGGTGAGTTTTACTAAAAAATTATAGTAAATGAACCCACGATAATAATATAAACACTAAAAAAATGATTGAAAAGTTACTGAAAAAGAGTTTCACTATATAAATATATTAGTCATAATTTGTACCTGAAGATACGATAAAATATAAAATTCGAGCGTCCAAAAAATTAATTCGACTATATTAAATTTTTTCAAAATATATTAACTACAAATTAATTAAATATCAATTGATTAAATATATAATAGAACTGAGTGGTGTAATATTTTTTTGGAGGAAATATATAAATAATTAAATATGTGATAGAAATAAGTGATGTAATTTGACGTTTGAGTCTGACAAAGAGATGATGGGTGAGGTAAGTAATTGGTGATGATTTTGAGAAAAAAATATGATTGAAATAAAATTTAAACACGCTCTTATTTTATTATATAGATATATAAATTATTTGCTTGTATCGTGGTCAAATCCTGGAGATGGAAATTAAAAAATGATAGTTGAAGGGTTGTTATTTTGTGACGTTGAATGGGGGTTGGGTTGAATTATAGGAGTTAAGTTTGGTGTGGGAAAAAATAAATTTAATATCATATCTTTATTTATTATATTTGTAAATAATTTTATTATATTTATGAATATTTTTATTATATTCATAAATATTTTTATTACTGTTATAGTATCAAAAAAATAATTATCACAACAGTGATAAAAATATTCTCAACAGTATTAAAAATATTCATAAATATGTTAAATCACCTATAAAAATAATAAATTTTTTGTACTGAATAAAAATAATTACTACAATAATGGTAAAAACATCAATAATAATGATAAAAATATTTATAAAAAAATAATTTTTTTAATTATAAAATAACTTATAAAATTATAAAAAGAATTCATTAAAATAATAAAAATTAGAAATACGGTAAAGAATTTTTTCTCTGGTACCGTAGTCCAGTCATGAATTATAAGGTCAACAATAATTATTATTGAGACATAATGACTGGCACTGGGGTTGGGAGATTGAGATATTATGACACTGACCTGGGTGATGGACAAGATGGTCGCCAGAATAAAGGAATAATTTTGATTATTACTTCTAATTTTTATTATTTTAATGAGTATTTTTATAAGTTATTTTTAATTAAAAATTTATTATTTTTTTAGTTATTTTTGTAACTATTGTAGATATTTTTATCACATTTATATTAATTATTTTTATAATTTTTTTAATACAAAAAAAAATGTATCACATTTATAAGTATTTTTATCATTATTGTGATAACTATGTTTATTATTTTTTAGGGTATTATAATAATAGTAAAATCATTTACAAATATAATAAAAAAATCCATAAACATAGTAAATAAAGGTATCATTTTTTTTATTATTATTATTAGGGAACCCATCTAAGCTCCCTCCACAGTCCACGGTACCCAAAAAAAAAAAAAAGTGGTATAATACCCAAAAAAAAAAAATTGATACCATGTTCAACTCTCATAATAAAGATTGGTTCTTGAAGTTACGAGTTGTTTATGGTATCGAAAAATATTTGTTTAGTACCATACTTTTATTTACCATCGTTGTGAATAGTTTTATCACATTTTTGGATTTTTTTATCATTATTGTGATATCCCAAAAAATAGTAAAAAATAGTTATTACAATAATGATAAAAGTACTTACAAATATGATAAAAACACTTACAAATATAATAAAAATACACACAAATGCAACAAATTTTTTGTACCAAATAAAAGTTATAAAAATAATTACCACAAATATAATAAAAATACCCACAATAATAATAAAAACACTAACAAAAATGGTAAATTACTCACAAAAATAATAAAATTTTAATTATAAAATAATTACAAATATTATAAAAATAATTAAAATTAGAAGTACGGTATCAAAATTATTATTTCGGTACAGTAGTAAAGTCTAGAAGTTCTTCAAGTTGGCGGCGGTTTTGACGACTGGGTCAGCTGAGGGGTGAGAGTGGTAGGTAATTGCACTGACCGGTGGATGGAAATTGGACTGCACTCAACGCCTATTCAATACTATTAACCCTACTCCATGGGACCATCAAGCAGCTCAACCCAAATAATAGTGTCCTCTTTTTATATTAATAGAGCAAGATTATTGTCCTCTTTTTTTATTAATAGAGCAAGATTAGTGTCTTCTTTTTATTGACAGGTATTTAACAGTTTATTGATAATATCTAAATTTTTTATATTATTCATAATTTTATATCTAATTAATTTTAATGACCGAAGTTTATCCACTCCAATACTTCTTACTTCTATTTTTTTTTTCTTATCTGCACACAAGTAATGTGTACACAACCCCTGATTATTAATAAAGAGAAAGTATGGAGTTTGATGTATCTCTCTTTTTATTAGTAGTTAATTATAAGTTTGTTACTAATATTTCATGTTTTCTTTAATTTAATCACAAATAATTTTTTTAATTACATTTAACCACCTAAATATATATATTCTAACTTTCATAGCTATCTTCTTTTTATCTGCACACAAGCTAGATGTTTGCAAGACCCCTAGTACTATTAAATTAAGAATAGGGAAAAGTTTGGTCTTCTCTATATATATATGTTTTTTTTGGTGAATTGTTACTTTATAGTATAAATTAAAAGTAATCTGAAGTAGTAGTATTTTTAAAAATAAAATAAAATAAATACTAATTTATTTAATTTGTCATCTATAACTTTTTATCTTAAACTTCTCACTCTCCCGTATCTCTGTTTTTATCTCACGTCTCTCTTTAATCTTCTCTTTCTAATCTAAGACCTTCATTACTTAATTACCTCTCTTTTGCTCTCTAATCTAAGATTATCATTATCTTAGTGTCTCTCATTAACGTCCAATACTTTCTTTGAAACATGTTACACTTTCATATTTTGCAAATGCATCGGGCTTGCCATGGATTATAGTATAGAATGAAGGTATAAAATGAGGGTGAAAAGAATAGATATTTTATAAAACATATTGAAATTAGTTATTAATTGGATTTTTTTGGGGTGGAAAGAGTATACACTTCTCACCATCGAAACAAAAAAAAGAGAAAAAAAAAAAGAAGAGAAAATTACCTACTTATGTTAAATTTTATTTGAATTAATGATATAAATGATTTATAAAAAAAGAGAAAAATATACTAGTCATATTTGTTTTTGGGAATCGATATTGTATCGAATATTTTTATTTTTGGGTATTGTAGAGAACTCCTAAATTTGGAACAAAGTTTAGTAGCAATATTTGCTTTTGACGCCTAACATTGTACCGGTTCTCACCCCTCTATTACGAGTAAATATTCAATGTAACAATAATATCAAGTTATCACTAATTAAATTGTATCACTAATTAATAATAAGATTTCAAGTGGATAAGGTGAATTTTACTTGACTTACATGAAAGATGGGTGAAAAATTATTTATTTTTGTGACAAATTATTTATTAATTTTTGTGAGTTTAGTTATTTATTTAAAATTTTATTATTAACCGATGACACCACCTTATATTATCTTGTGTTTCAACGTTGTCACGAATATTTTCTTCTCTCTCCCTCTCTATATATGTCTACTGGCTCCGAGAGCTGAGCATGAAGAAAACCAGTGGAAGAATCTCCACTGTAACATCTCATTTTCCTCTCTCTCTCTCTCTCCAGCTTCATAGAGTATTTGCTGTGTCTAATTAACGGAGGCCATTGATTAAAAAGCTGTGTGGTGACGTCGGCCGCATCTCGCGCCCTTCGTCAACTCCTCATTCATATGTCCCCGAATTGGAAACGTTTTCCATTTTTGACATTCTAATCATCAATAATCGAGGGATGATTTCAATCGGAAATCGGTCGGTGATTTGGTGTACTTCGCCGGAGTTTCAGCTATCAGACTCTTCTTCCCTACCGGAAAAGTTAGGGTTCTCGAAGTTTTCGGTGTTCGATTGTGAAAGAAGAAGCTTGAGGCCACATGATAAGGGGCTGAGGTCGAGCTTTTTGGCGCCAATTAAGGCAATGGAGGTTTCAAAAACATCCTACATCAATGGCAATGCTGATACCATTCCAGATGTACGCCAGACAGAATACAAAGCCAACGACAATGAGTTGATGAATGGGTCTAATGGTGTTTCAGGTACCAATTTCTGCTAACTTCCTATTATCTTTTTGAGCATGAAAAAAATATATTTGAAATAAATTTAGCCTCATTTCATCAAAATAGTTAAAAATTAAATCAAATTTGGCTATTGTTATATTTTTATAAATTGAAACCTGAAAATTCAAATTTCTACTTATCTATTTGTATATAAATATTCACACACACACTCTTGTGTTTGTCGCCTGTGTGTGTAACTATAAAGTGATCAAATTATATGAGAGATAAGGTTTGTGCGGTTAACCTAATCACCACCGTTCTTGTTGTTAAATTTTAAAGTCGTTGGCTCGAACCTCGTCGTCACTCTTTTGTATGTGTCTAACAAAAAATAAATTACAATAAAGTGTATGACTTGTCTTTGATCCGATAAAAAAAAAATTATTCGATATGTGTGTAAATTAATTTGAATATTTTTGACCATTAAAAAAAAAAGAGAAATTTACCTACTTTTATCAAATTTTATTTGAATTAATGATATAAATGATTTATATAAAAAATGAGAATAATATACTAGAGAGATTTGTTTTTGGGAATCGATAGAGAGGGAATTTGAATTGCATGGCCTAGAAATTTTTGGGGGTTTTTTTCCACTACCTTTCAAGTTGTATACGTAATGAATCATACGTTGTACATTTTCAAAAAAAATTTAACTTGTGTGTCTGACAAGTCAAAATCTTCCTTTGCCTTGGCCCTCGATCATATTTTTATTGAATAAAAAATAAAAATATAATATTAACTATATTATTTTTCAAAATTATCCTACAAAACAATGACAAACAGAGTCCACATCTCCACCGCCTTCATACGTGGGACGTATGTGATATGCAAGGCGAATGCATATATTCTGAAAGATACCCTTGTAACACAAAATCTCCATTTCCTGTATTAATCATCGAGTTAAAAGTAAGATTATCCTCTTTTTTTTTGGCCCCGGATTTCACTCCACACCCCGTAAACTTTAATCTTCAAATTTATTTGTCAAACTATAAACATGGGTGTAATTTACCCTTTCCATCATTATTTCACTTTTTTTTTTCCATTTTTTATGCTGGAAATCTAAGTATATAACCCTCCTAAAAATCAGAAATGTTACGTTGACCAAATTTTGAGATTAAATTTAGAGCCCAAATGATATGACAACATATTATTTAAAATTTTTATTGGAGTCCAAATGACACGACACCAAATAAAGAAGTTCAAATCAGCTGTCATGTCATTTAAGATCTAAATTTAGTCCTAAAATTTGGTTAACGTAACATTATTGCTTAAAAATTATTGGATTAATTCAGTTGTTGAATAAGGAGTGAAGTGTGGCACAAGTCCCCAAGTTCAAGTTTCTTGTACTGCATAAAATCGAAATTATTGATCCGTTTGAATTATATTTGATTTAGCATTGCAACCATAAATCTAAATTAAAAGATAATTGGCCGTAATGATTTTCTATTGAGTAATGTTACACTGATTAAATTTAGGGATTAAATTTAGAGCCCAAATGACATGAAAACATATTATTTAGAATTTTTATTGGGGTCCAAATGACATGATACCAAATACAGAAGTCCAACTCAGTTGACATGTCATTTGAGCTCTAAATTTGATCTTAAAATTTGACCAGTGTAGCATTACTGTTTTCTATTTGATTTTGTTTATATCGATCATGTAATTGACGTCAATTAAAGGGATACAATGACATTTCTCAACTTTAGGAGGTGAAATTAAATTTGTAACAATTGAAAGATCTCCTCTCTCTCTCTCTTCGTAAATGACCTCTTTTCCTCCTCTTCCAAAGTCAAACTTCCCAATTAAAAGACCACACCTCGCGCTCTACTTCAACTCCTCATTCTTTTGTCTTCCAATTAATCGTTTTCCCAAGTTTCACATTCTTTCCTTTAATTTTTTACGGTTGGATCGAGGGATGATTTCACTTGGAAATCGTTCATTGATTTGGTGTTCTTCGCCGGAATTTGAGCTATCACACTCTTCGTCCCTACCGGACAAGTTAAGGTTCTCGAAGATTTTGGTGTCTGATTCTGAAAGAAGCAGCTAGAGGAAACATGGCAAGGAGCTGAGGTTGAGCTTTTTGGCGCCAATTAAGGCAATGGGGGTTTCAAAAACGTCGTAAGTTGGAGTTCCCTGACTGCATATAACTCGGGTTTACAAATTGCTGGTAGTTGGAATGATGACCTTTTACAAAAAAAAACACATAAAAAAGAATAGGTTGTAGTCTACATTTCCATTTGCCTTGTACAATAAATGTGTGGTCTATCTATGCTTTTCCATTTAGTCCACAAACTTTATGCTCTTTTGTTTTAACTTGAATACTGAAGTGTGAAAAGTGAACTGCAAATTTTTATGCTTTTTGTTGTAAGTATTGCAATTGTGGAGGTGATGGCTAGTGTAGCTGATAAAATCTCTAGTCAATCGAGACCTGAGAGTGGCCAGCCTTGAGCCAGATTGCCAAGGGGCTATCCCCTTGTATAATTCTGAGTTTTTTTTTAAACTGTTATATATAAAGAAAGTAATTGGTGTGCACTTCAAAATTATTTAGGTTCTAATCATTTACTGTTCCCTTTACTAGGAAAAACACTTCGTCAGACGTCTACGGTGGGGAAGTCCACGAATATTCTTTGGCATAAATGCTCGGTCGAGAAAATTGACAGACAAGAGTTGCTTCAGCAGAAAGGTTGTGTCATTTGGATTACAGGTCTCAGTGGTTCAGGTTTGTGTGCAGAATTATTAGCCGGAATTGGCTGCTTGAATTATTTTTATGCTTTTTTGCTTTCTTTTTTTCCTGGTGATCTTCATTATTAAAAAGTTGAATGCTGATTTTAGGAAAGAGCACTTTGGCATGTGCTTTAGCTCGAGCCTTGCACTCTAGAGGAAAGCTGACCTACATCCTTGATGGAGACAATGTTCGGCATGGTCTAAACCGTGATCTTAGTTTTAAAGCCGAAGATCGTGCAGAGAACATACGAAGGATTGGTGGGTTTCCCTTTTCCTTCCATCATAAGAATAGGCGTTGTTACGAAATCTGTTCCATTTATTCTTCTCGAAATATGTTCAAATTTCATCCACTGATGAATTATAGGGGAGGTAGCAAAGCTATTTGCGGATGCGGGAGTTATTTGCATTGCCAGTGTAATATCCCCCTACAGAAAGGACCGAGACGCCTGTCGTGCTTTACTCTCAGAAGGAGATTTCGTTGAGGTTAGTGTTTCTACACTTTTTCAGTTGACTGAGGTCAATTTCTTGACAATATTAACCAACAAAGCTTGCCTCTACCATTCACAGGTTTTTATGGATGTGCCTCTCCAAGTGTGTGAGGCAAGGGACCCTAAGGGCTTGTACAAACTTGCAAGAGCTGGAAAGATTAAAGGTATAGTTTGGAGTAAATAGAAGGCTAACATTCTTTAATCTGGATGATCGTTTTTCCTAATGACCTTTTTTCTCATATAGTTCATGTATGGTTTTTTCAGAATGTTATGGTCGATGATTGTGAACCAAAGTCAGGTCATTCAATCAGGAGTTTTTTTTTTTTTTGGGGGGGGCCCTGAGGGTTGATTTTGTAGAGCTGTTGATCACTTTAAGGATAGATAGCCTTTGACCACTTCGGCCTTATGTTGCCTTCAGTTTGTCATCAAGGGGAATGTCATTAGATCATGTCACAGCTGGGACACCCATGGGATTTCTAATTTATTGGTCATCAGTTAAAACTAAAAATTCATCTTCTTTATTGGTCCTTGTTTTCTGGAAAATAAAATTAAAACACTTGTTGCAGTGTCTGAGATCACAGAGCTATTTAAGAGACGGATGCATGTATCATTTTGTTTCCTTCTTATTTCACCCGCATTGGGGTTTTTCGTTCATAGTCTTATTGTGATCGTTTACTCTTATCATTTTGCAGGTTTTACGGGAGTTGACGATCCATATGAGGCACCAATGAATGCCGAGGTACATAATCTCTAGAATAAAGTAATAGATATTCTTACTTGGTTGAACACATAAGCAGAAGCACGCTTCCGAGCAAAAGTAACCCTGCTTCTAAACTATACATCTTACACAATACACTAGTCTATGTAAGTCTCAATATTTTCCAACTTAATGAACCTGGCATGTGAACGAAGTGCATTTCATGTTACAGTTGCCAAATGATCAACCGTGATTAAGTTGGATAAAATTTTCTGTCTTCATTGCCGACCTTTTTCCACTATTTATATCTTGTCAAAAATATGTCAAACCTCTTTTATATGGATAATGCCATGCATAGTGACATCACTAATGAACTTCTTATTCAACTAGGCCCTGGTTCCTTTCTCCTTTCCTTGGTTTCATTCGTATTTCATTTACATTTCTTTTGTTTTCTTATCCATTTTTTTTTTTTTTTTGACTGTCTGGTTTGTAGATAGTGTTACACCAAGAAGGAGTCGTCTGTGATTCCCCAAGTGAATTGGCTGAAAAAGTGATTTCTTATTTGGAGGAGAAAGGTTACCTGGAAGGTGATTTGCTGACCTATACCCCTGGCTGCGGAACTTCTGTTTAGATGTACAATAGCAAGTTCCCAAAATGAAAATTGCAAGTTTCCTGTGGTAAGGAAACTACTTGTTTCCTAGTTTTCAGAAACTATTCGTTTCCCACTTTCCAAAAACTGTTCATTTCCTACTGTTGTGAAACTACTCGTTTCCTACTATCCTGAACTACTCGTTTCCTGTGTCAATAATTCAACAATGTTTCATGTAAGATTAATTAATCAGTTGATTAATTAATGTCAACCGTCATTGTTATGTCCCTTGAGAGGTGATTTATGTTTTCAGAAACCACTCGTTTCTCACTTTCTAGAAACTACTCATTTCCTACTATCGTGAAACTACTCGTTTCCTACTGTTCTGAAATACTCGTTTCTTGTGTCAATAATTCAATAATGTTTCATGTAAGATTAATTAATCAGTGGATTAATTAATCTCAACTGTCATTGTTATGTCCCTTGAGAGGTTATTTGTGTTTTCAGAAACTACTCATTTCCTGTTGTCGTGAAACTACTCGTTTCCTACTTCCTAAACTACTCGTTTTCTATATCAATAATTCATTCATGTTTCATTTAAGATTAATTAATCAGTTGATTAATTAATGTCAATTGTCATTGCTATGTCACTTGAGAGGTGATTTGTGTCTTGTTTGTTAGATTGCAATAAGGAAGGTGGTACCACTTGTAAGGAGTTGTTGAATGATTTGTATTATATATGAACTGGCTTTTCGTCTTGGAATAAGAATGCGCTTGATTTACCCAAATTGTAGTATACCTCAATCACAATGTGCCTTCCATGTGCACATAACTTTTGATTGTGCAAATGCAAAGTTGCTGTCTTAATTTCTTGACTGACCTTGGTGAAACCATTTTCTAAATTAAGATTTTTTTTTCTTTCTGGATAAGGCATCCAGTGATGTATTCAAAAAATAATAGGGGCAAAAACCAAATAAAGAAAACTAATTGGGGACACTGGATTTAATTCCTTTCGTGAAGCTTCTTCAAGCTTTCCTGTTTAGGAGATTTCTCTTAAATTGGTTTTGATAGTCTAATGGATGTGCACATACTCCAGCATCATTTAGGTTTGAGTAAACTACATATATGACCCTCAAATAATAATTTTTATATCAATTAAGCTCTTAAATTCAGTCATTGTAACAATTGAGTCCTTCTGTTTGCATCTGTTAGATTTTCTAACGAAAAATGACAAAGCGTGTTACTCACGTGACACGAATGAGTTGTAACCAGATAAAATAAATGACACATTGAATTTAGTACACGAATGAGTTGTAACCAGATAACATGAGTGGCACACTGAATTTAGTACGTAGGAGGACGACGGCTATGGTACCGACATCGGTAATGAACTAAAAGTTATAATATTTAAAGGTGAAGTTACGACTCAAAATGGTTTAAGTTATAATTCAAAAAATTATAGTCAAACTTAAAATATTGTGATCAGTCATGAAAATATAACTTTTAAAGTCAAGTTACACCTTTTAAAAGAAAAATTATAATTAATTAAAGTAATTCATGTTTGATGATAATCTTTTATCATCAATCAAGGTTCAAGATCGTAACCTTATCTAATTCAGAAAAGCATAATAACAGTGTTCTTCAAAGAATGAAAACTAGGAATCTGGATGGTGATTAGATGTCTAGATTGTAAGTTCATAACATCTAATTTTTATAATTGTGTCACGCCATTTAGTGCGACAAATTTGATGCGCACAACTTTACACACGTTGTAATGCAAACTTTGAAGCCATACAATCATTTGTTAATGGCGTGCATCAATTAAATTTAAATTTAATGCGATATGGACTAACTTGGGTAACGGGAATTGTTCTCATCACTCTATTTTGAAAAAAAGCATGTATAGAAATAAGTAATACTACACTCACCAAAGTTTATTATTGCATCAAATCTATGTAAATTGTTAGATCAAAACTATGTTAGTATATGTTGAGTCGCACTGACATCTACTAACATCCCATGTTTATAATGGTGTCATGCCATTTCGTGCAACAAATTTGATGCATTTATCTTTTTTTTTGGTTTAATGGTTAGGAGTGTCCAGTCCAGTTTATATGTACATCTATTAATCTTCTCACTAGTTCAGTCAAGACCGGTCATCCACGCAGATATTAGGATATTCATGAGGGATAAATCCGTCTAATCCCAAAAGATCGCCAAAATTCGAATTCAGGACGACTGAATTTACAGCTCATCTCTATTACTACTTGAATCACCTTTTAGATTTCTACACAACTTTACTCTAATTACAATACAAACTTTTAATCTACGCAATCATCTAATCACAAGCATTAATTAAACTTGAAATTCATGTTGTTTGGATTGACGTGGGTTTAGGATTTCTTTGTCCATTGTGCGTGCAGGATCTTGCACAATATAAACACGATAACAGATCTCTCCCTTAGTGAACTCGAGTGAGTCAGTCGAATGGTCAACCTTACTATTTGGAACAGGCTGAGATCCGTTGGTGGGCAGGAACGGTAATAGGTGACTTTCGTGGATCAAGGGAGCGATCCAGTAAAGCTGAGGAACGTTCCTGGAACAGAGAAAGACAAGTTAGAATGGCGCTGAAGTGTTTTCCGGCGTATCTCTCCGATGATCAAGTCAGTTTTTGAGAGAGGGGAAGAAGAAAACACTGAGTATAAGTTTGAGAAAAGGTTTTACGTTGCATACCGTCTTGCCTTTTGTGAGGAGTATTTATACCTCAAAAACTTATGATTGCTGTCAGTGTGGTCAGTTGGTGATCATTAGACACGGACAACGTGCACACTGATTCTTATGAGGAATGTCTTCTCTTTTAACTGCTTGGGATCCCGAGCAACCAAGGCTGTATCATCGGCCTGCCGACTGTTTAATGAGCTCCTCTCGGCAAGGATGTAATAAATATCCAATCTTAGGGACATTTATTACCTTTCACTTTCGAGCCTTACCGCATTAAATGCTGTCTCATCAAGGGAATGATATAATTAAATGCTTGCTTTCCCAAGTCGTGTGTCAGCAAGGGCATCCGATCTTTTTGTCTCTGATGTGACACAATATGCCACGCGTCCATTCCCCATTGGCTGTGTCCCCTGCTTTCTTGTGCCTTTTGACACCAATTTTATAAGATGAGGTCATGATGACTAACCTAACCTAGCCTAGGCTAGTGACCTGTACACCAATAACCTCTGCAGGAGCAGAGAACGCCATCCTGGATGGGTACATCTCGGTACCGAGGGGGAGTGGTACATGTAGGGACTGATGTACCATATCTGACCCGAGGAATACGTGTCGGTACGTAATGTATTGGGTGTCATTGATCCCTATGAACAGTACCTCGGGGGAACAGAGACTTGTGATCCGACGGGTACGTGTCGTGATTATAGTAAAAGAATTTACTAATGCCGAGGACACGTGTCTTCATCTTGGAGTACTTGAAAATGTCTCATCAACTGCCCCCCAACCTTCGATCTCCTGGCACCAAGGACACGCGTCGTAAGGAGACGAAGGGTTCTGTAACTACCCCAACTACTTCATCATTGCCTTCAGCCGCTTTCCCCTGCTTTGGAGGTTGTGCGCATTAAATGCGCCTCTTCGTGCTTTGTGCCCAAATGATGGGGATGAGTACTATATAAATGGGCTTGCTCTCTCCCTCTCTCACTTTGCCATTTCAGAGAGCCATTACCTGAAACCTCGTCGGAGATCCCTTTCCTTTCGTCGTCTACTGTCCAATCTTTCACTGGAGTCTTAACGCCAGCAGACCCATCCTTGCTTCTGAACATTCTGGAGGAAGGAGTTGCTTCAAGTTTCAAGAAAAAACTACCTTTTACGTTCTGGTGAGTCCTTGTATCTTCCCTTTCTTTGCACTCCGTCTCTTCTCTTCTTCTCGTTTTTTTGTTCCTTTTGGTTTTTCGATAACTGGAGGCGTTTCTGGTTGCCACTCATCGACCAATCCTCGGGAAGCCTCCTTGGGGATCTTCGTGGAAAAACCCCCCTCCTTTTTCACTTTTTATCACTTTTTGGAGATGCCCCGTCGTCGCCCTGCCCCAGAGGATCCTCAAGCCAGTTCTTCGAGACCAGGGAAGTATAAAGTGAAGGGGGGCGAGCAAATTAATAGGTTTAGGGTCAAGTACAACATCCCCCCATATGTAGACATAGAGGATTATGATCTGGCTTTGCATTCCCGTACCCTCGGGGCAGAGGATGAGATGCCCTTTTATACCAAAGTCGTCATAGAGGGCGGACTTAGGTTCCCTCTGCCTCCTCTTCTCCTTCAGTTCCTCTCCCATTTCCATCTTTTTCCTGGGCAGTGTTGCCTTAATGTCTTCAGGATAATTATGGGAGTCTTAGAGCTCAACAAGCGTCTTGGGGTAAATGTTGGGCTGAACGATATCCTCTTTTGCTACTCCCTCTTGAGGGTTATGCCTCAACAAAACTTCTACCTCAAAGCTAAGGACCCATCCATGTACCTCGTAACTCATCTTTCCGACTCAGACAAGGGGTACAAGGATGACCTACTCATCTTCAAGGGATCTTGGCAGAGGGGTGCCGGTCCCAAGTACAACGGCTTGTTATGCCCTTTGGAATGGAGAACGACAAGTACGTCGACTTCTTCGGGTTTATTATTTTGTTATTGAGATTTTTTAGCAGTGTTCGTAACTCCCTACCCTCTTTTTGTTTGTGTGCAGACATCTCCACTTGGGAAACAGCTCCTCCACCTCGGTCCTTGGTGAACTTTGCCTACCTAGTCACTGTTTAGAGATTTACTGGTGACGACGAGTTCGGCTGGGCTGCCCACATCCTCCTAAATTACACTCCCGGATATAAAAAGTTCTCACAGCTTCCCCAGCCTTTCGAGCCTTCACGGTGGTCTGAACTATTTCGATCAGGCGGTGTGGCAAAAGGACGAGTAGAACTTGGAGAAAGACCTCGACCAGGCTACGGAGGCAGAAATAGAGGGTAAAATTGAGGAGCTCGGGGTTAGAGAGGATTTGGTTCCTCCGCACGCCGAGGTGGGGACTTCGGGGAGAGATTCGTGGCCTAACTTCCAAATCCTGCAATCTCCAGACGCCGAGGACGCCCTTGAGATAGCTATGTCCAACACGCCCTGCATTAATTTGGGATACCTGAGGCAGAGGCAAGCCCTCGCTACCGGGCGGGGGCGTGGGTCAACCAGCAGGGCCCCACCTACAGGGACCAGCGCCACCCCACCTTCAAGGGTCGTTGGTTGGGGCCAAGTGCGTGATCGAGATCCTCAGGTCGAGGTGGAGAGAAGGATTAAACAAAGGCACGATGGCCTGGCCAGGGGATCCATGACCCCCTTCACTCAGCAGCCAAGCGGGAGAGGCCATGGGCTACCTTCTCCTCCACAACAGCAGCAGAGGCAACAACAACAACAACACCAGCAGGGGCAACAACAACAACAACAACAGCAAGGGCAGACTCTCCTTCCCCTTCCGCAGACGGTGGAAGCCGCGGAGTGGAATCCTCGGGCCACCGATCACATGAACCGTGTGATCAGGGTTGACGACTCCATTTTGCAGGACCCCCATGTTGCCAATGCAGTGGATGAGATGCTACACTTCGAGGCCGCCATGGTGGCTCACAGGGGGCGATCAACGAACTTGTTGTTTCGCTCTATCATTCAGAATTCCTTAGTGGTAAGTTCATCCTTGCTTCAACCCTTTCTAGCCGCTTTTCTTTTTATCGACAAGCTCTTTCCTTTGCAGGCCACCCAACAGATTTCCATAATTATGGCGCGGTATCATGGGGCTAGGATGGACCTCCAGCGGGCTCGAGAGCAGAAGGAAGAAGCCGAGGGAGCCTTGGCCAGTGCTAAGGAGGATGTAGCTGCCAGGGATTCCACCCTCGCGGGGCAGGCTGCTCAGATCAAACAACTCCTTAAGGATGCCGAGTTGGCGAAGATCGGCGCTGAAAAGTTAAGTGCTGTCTTAGCCGACGCTGAGAGGAGGATTACAGAACAGACGCAGCGGCTCTCTGCGGTAGAGGAGAGGGCTGTCGGTTCAGAGGAGAGTTGTCTAGCTCTGACCCAGGAGCTGGACAGGATCAAGGCTGAGGTAGAGAGCAGGAAGTCTGAAGAACAACTCTAAGAGGAATTCGCCGATGACGTACTGCCTGCTCTTGAGAAAAATAGTAGAGAGTTCTTCAAGAAGGGGTGGGACGGGGCGCTCCGATCTGCCGGGGTCCCTCCAGACTCCCCGCTCTTCCAGATGCACAACTATGTGCAATCAGCTAAGATGGAACAGGTCGAGGCCGAGATTGCTGCCGAGGGTGCAACTCCAACGTTGATACAAGTTTTGACACACCCTCCCGAGGTGGTGATTCTAGTCCCATCAGAGGCCTCCTTATCGGGCTTGGCACCTGACCACAATATTCCCAAGACTCCTGCTGTCGCTGATCCGATCCTATCCCCACTTGCCCCCGAAGTTGCTCAACCTTTCTACATTGATTCGCCCTCCGGCGACGTTTTGGAGATGCCCGGGGCCAGATGAAGGCTCTTTTTATTTTGAATTGTATTTTTTCTTCTTTTACTCTTGTAGCTCTTAGGGACGCAAAGCCCCTCTTTTGAAATGAAGCTTTTTTTCGAGTATTTACATTTTCTTGCTTGCATTCTCTCTTTCTCTCTCTCTCTCTAAAGATCTTGATAGCTCCGACACCTGGGGAGCAATTTGGCTTGCCTACCAAATTGGTTCAGCTTCATCATTGCTAAGATCCGTACGCATCCGCGGGGTCTCATTCCTTGTGAAAGTTTATTCCTTCTTTTTATTTAGAGGCAGGAGTCCTTGAACTCTGTCCCCAGGGCCTTACCCGTCTAAGAGGCTTGCTTTTTTTTTTCTTTGGGGGCACGAGTCCTTGAACTCTGTCCCCAGAGCCTTACCCTTGTAACTTAACCATTGGCGAGCACTGAAGGAAATAATACTTCAAAAATAGTATTTCTTTAGATTCATCACATTCTAAGGTCGCATTACAAGTTTTTCTTCCATATCTTCTAATCTATATGACCCGGAGCCTCCAATAGATATCACTTTGTAGGACCCTTCCCAGTTAGGTCCCATTTTTCCTTCTGCTGGGTCACGGGTACTGGCCGTTATCCTTCTGAGGACCAGATCTCCGATTTGGAACTCTCGCGCCTTGACCCTTTTGTTGTAAAGTTGAGAAATATTTTTCTGATACTTGGTTACTCTCAAGGCGGCTATCTCCCTTCTTTCTTTCGCTAGATCCAAATCCAGTCCAAGTTGACGGTCATTTCCCCCTGCGTCGAAAGCTTGCGTCCTTATGGTCGGGAGTCCTACCTCTAGAGGTATGATTGCTTCCATTCCGTAAGCCAGAGAGTAAGGGGTTTCTCCTGTCGAGGACCGATGGGTGGTCCTGTACGCCCATAAATTGTTCAATAGCTCATCTGCCCATTTTCCCTTGGCTTTCTCCAATCTCTTTTTGATCTCATTGATATTTGTTTTGTTGGAGGCTTTTGCCTACCCATTGGCTTGAGGGTAGGCAGGGGTGGAATAGAAATTACGGATTCTGAGTTGCTCGCAAAAAGACTTGAAACGTCCGTCGGTGAATTGTGTCCTATTATCTGATACAAATGCTCGGGGAATCCCAAATCTGATGATTATGTTTCTCCAGACGAATTTTTTAGCATCTATGTCACGGATATGAGTCAATGGCTCTGCCTCAACCCACTTGGTGAAATAATCTGTGACCACAATGAGGAACTTCCTGTTTCTAAGAGCCTTAGGCAGGGGTCCAACTAAGTCGAATCCCCACTAGACGAATGGCTAAGGGCTGGTCAAGGGGTGCAAGTCCCCCACGGGTTGTTTGATTGCTGGGGAAAATCTCTGATATTGGTCGTATTTTTGGACATATGCGTGTGCGTCCCTTTGTATCCGCGGCCACCAATATCCTTGAGACATGATATGGTGTGCCATGGATCGCCCTCCAGAGTACCCCCCCGCATATTCCTTCGTGTACCTCATAGAGGAGGTCTTCCACCTGATCCTCCTGGACGCATAGTAGGTAAGGTCCTGAGAAAGACCTTCGATACAGCTTCTGATCCGGAGAGACCCAAAATCTCGGTGTTTTAAGTTTTATCTTCCTGGCTTCCTTTGAACACTCCGGGAGGTCTCCTGTTATAGGAACCTGAGAAAAGGATCAATCCAGTTGGGCAGTTTGTGTGTGTCCTGGACGGCCATTGCCTCGGGGGCTTGGTCTATGCAGGAGGTGGGAAGATATTCTATGGTGATCCTGCGTGACTGAGAGGACTCCAGTGCCGAGGCTAGGCAAGCCAGGGCGTCGGCATGCGCGTTCTTGTCTCGGGACACTTGTTTGATCTCAATCCTTCTGAATCTGTGATTACAATTGTCGCCTGGTGATGGTAAGCCTTCATCCTAGGGTCCCTTGTCTCAAACTCTCCGTTAACTTGGTTGACTACCAGCATGAAATCGCAATGTACGATCAAGTCCGTAACTCAGTTGCCTCAGCTAACCGAAGTCCTGAGATGAGGGCCTCATATTCAGCTTCATTATTGGATGCTTTGAATCCCAGTCGAACGGCCTGCTCCGCGACCATCCCATCTGGAGAGACTAGCAAGATACCGATTCCGGACCCCTTACTGTTCGACGGACCGTCTACACATAAAAGCCATGGTGATCCCTCACAATCCGTTGGGGACGCTATAACGGGAGGAGGTGGTCCTTCTGGAACGGGATGTTCCCCTGAAAACTCTGTTATGAAGTCCGCCAACACCTGACCCTTTATAGCGGTTCGAGGTTTGAAATGAATGTCGTGTTCCCCCAGCTCCACTGCCCACTTGAAAATTCTTTCGGAGAGGTCTGCCTTCCTCAAAATGGCCTTTAAGGGCTGATCGGTAAGGACGGTAATTGGGTGCGCCTGAAAATAATGTCTTAGTTTTCTTGCAGTTGTGACCAGAGATAGAGCCAGTTTCTCTAGGGGCAGGTATCTTGTCTCCGCGTCCAGGAGCGCCTTACTTATGTAATAAATTGGCTTCTGGTGGTGCTCATGCTCACGAATAAGTACTCCGCTGACGGTAAATTCTGATACGGATAAGTACAAGAAGAGCATTTCCCCTAGATAGGGACGGATAGGGTCGGGAGAGTCCTGAGGTATTCCTTGATTCCAGCCAGGGCGTCTTCGCACCCCTGGCTCCACATATCTTTCTCAGCCCTCTTGATGGCTCCAAAAAAGGGTTTGCATTTGTCTGAGGAGCGTGAGACGAAACGGTTAAGTGCTGCCAGCATCCCTGTGAGCTTTTGGACTTCTCGACAGTTCGGGGGCTCTGGATGTCTAGGATCGCTTGAATCTGATTCGGGTTAGCTTCGATTCCTCGCTGACTCACCAGATATTCGAGAAATTTACCTGACTCTACTCTGAAAAAGCACTTTGCGGCGTTCAGCTTCAGCCCGTACTCCCTGAGGGTGGAGAAGGTATCTGCCAAATCTACCAGGTGGTCACAGCTTCGTTTGCTCTTCACCAGCATATCGTCAATGTAGACCTCCATGGTGTTTCCAATTTGCTTTTTGAACATCCGATTCATCAGTCTTTGGTATGTTGCCCCGACGTTCTTTAGCCCAAACGACATCACTTTGTAACAGTAAACTCCCTTTGGAGTGATAAACGTCGTCTTTTCCTGATCTGGGGGATGGAGAGGGATCTGGTGATATCCTGCTCAGGCATCCAGGAAGTCCATGCGTTCATATCCGACAGTGGCATCCACTAGCTGGTCCACCTTTGGTAGGGGGTAGTCGTCCTTGGGACATGCCTTGTTTAGATCAGTGAAGTCTACGCAGACACGCCATTTCCCCCCTTCTTCTTCGCGCAAATCGTGTTAGACAGCCATTCTGGGAACTGTATTTCCCGAATGGCGTTGGCCTTCAGGAGTTTATCGATTTCTTCGTTGACCGCGCGGGCGTGGTGTGGGGCCATGCGTCGTGGCTTCTGTTTTACTGGCTTGTGCGCCGGGTCAACATGCAGCCTGTGTGATTATTTTGGGGTCCACTCCCGTCATTTTCATTGCGTTCCAAGCGAACACGTCTGCATTTCCCCTCAGGAACTCAATCATCTCCTCCTGTTCGGCTGCGGGCATCGCGGTTCCAACTAAGAAGTATCTTTTTTCTTCTCCCTCCACCAAGGGCACTTTTCGGAGGTCCTCCACCGACCGTTCCGTTGGGTCAATCCGGGGGTCATCCATTCTTGGACGCCCGGACTGTGATTGCTATTTTTCTAAGATCTCTTCCGGAGCCTGCCCCTTTTCTTGGGTGAAAGCCCCTGCTCTAACAGCTGAATAAAAATAATTTTTTGCGGACGCTTGGTCCCCTCGGATCTCCATGATCCCCTCTGGCGTGACGAATTTCAGTTTCTGGTGATAAGTGGAGTGCACCGCTCCCAACGCATGCAGCCATGCTCGTCCCATGATCACATTGTAGGGAGAGTCCGTATCAATCACGACAAACTCGGTGTTGATGGTGAAGGGACCTGTGACAACTGGCAATGTGATTTTGCCTATGGGCAGGGCGAACGAGCCGTTGAATCCGATGAGGGGTGTCCTGACCTTGGTGAGGTCCTTGTGGCCAAGACCCATTCTTTTTAAAGTGTCAGAGTACATCACTTTTGAGGAACTTTCGGAGTCTATCAACACCCTCTTGACGTCGAACTTGCCTATCTTCAGGGTTATGACAAGGGCGTCGTTATGAGGAGTCACCACGCCTGTCAAGTCCGCGTCGGAGAACGTGATGCTAGGCTCGCCAATCCTGGCCCTTTTACTGGGCGGCCCTCCATCATTCTCGACTATCTTTCTTGTAAAAGTTACCCTCTTGAGATCGGACTTGAGTTCCTTGGACGTGGGGCGATCTAGCAAACATACATGGATCACATCTATGACGTTGTCCGGCTCCTCGGTCCGGACAGAGATGTGTCTCTCTTTCGGCCTGGGCTCTATGTATTCTTTTAAGTATCCGTCTCGGACCAATCTTTCCAAGAAAAATTTAAATACCCTGTAGCTTTCGGTGCGATGGCCGAAATCCCGGTGATAGGAACACTTGACCTTTTGATCACGGGTGGAGGGATCGCTCTGCATCCTGGGCGGTCACTCGAAGAATGGCTCACGCTTGATCTTATGGAACAACTTGTAGATGGATTCTTTGAACATAGTGTGAACTCCTTTGAATGACCCCCCCGGAGGGGGTAACAGTCCCTTTCGGGAAGTATCCTCCCGTTTCCTCTCTTTTCTCTTAGGTTAGAAGGTTCTGCCTTTGCTGTTTTCCATCTCGTCCTCGACCCTAGAATACTTATTTATCCGGGCCATCAGCTCGCCCATATCCGAGGGAGTCATTTTGGTCAGGGATCGATACAGGTCTGTGTCCCTTGCCAAGCCGAGCCTGAAAGACGCCGCTGCCATGACTTCTGAGCAGCCCTCTACCTCATTAACCTCTTCCCAGCACCGGATGACGTATTGGCGAAGGGTCTCTGATTCCCTCCGTCTTGAGCGTTAGTAATGATCCAACGTCTTTAGGCCGCCTACTCCCAGTAATGAATCGGGCCAGGAACTGCCTCGTCAATTCTTTCCATGATCCAATGCTGTTGGGGGGAAGCGCCTCGAACCACTTCATCGCAGAGTCCCCCAAGCTCATGGGAAACACTCGGCAGAGGAACCGTTGGTCTGAATGATACAGGGATATCATTTGCTTGTATTACCTAAGGTGGGCTTCAGGATCGGATCGCCCACCATAAGTTTTGAACCTCGACACGATGAACTTTTTTGGAACCTCCATCTCTCCGATATCCCTGGTAAAGGGTGTTTGTATGACCTCGTCTTCGACCTCATCCTGGACAGCCTTACTCTGTCTCCTGGATTCTAACCGAGCTTTGAGATCAATTTCCTCCCCAACAGGATGTCTTCTGAAGTCTCCGAGTTCATCAATAGGTCCCCCATTTCCTAGGCGTCGTGTGGATAGGGTTGAATCCTCCTCGGACTCATCTCTCTTCCTCCGTCTTGACAATCCTCGTCGGAAGTCGTCTAGGGCTAAAGGCCTTGTTTTCCTGGAATGGTCGTTAAGAGGGTGCTCGTTGGCTCTTGGTCGCTTTGGGGCCCCTGGAGTTTTCTGCCTTGTTATTTAAATGATTCCTCAGATCCTTCATTTTCGCCTCCCGGGCGAGGAGTCTATGAGAAAGGAATGAGTCCCTCGACCCTTCGCCGGAGGCGGCGAATTTGTTGAGCCGACTTAAGACGTTCACATTGTCTTTTTCCAACTGTCGTAACGATCCCCAAACTTTTCTTCGATCACCTCCGCCAGTTGACGAGCTAAGGGGGCGGATCCTCCTGACCTGATGCCCATACTGGTTTGAGGAGTAAGCCCTCTTGACTGAATAGATGCATTTCTATTCTCATTAGTGTGATCCCTCCCTCCATTATGGCATGGTGCTCGTAATTCAAGATTTCTTTGTTGGGGACCTTTCCCTTTTTGTCGAGTATTCACTATGGTCACTGTTCTTTATAGAGAAGAAACTAGGAAAACTAGTCGTTTCTCACAGACGGTGTCAGATGGTGCGTGCATGATCTTGCACAATATAAACACGAGAACAGATCTCTCCCTTAGTGAACTCGAGTGAATCAGTCGAATGGTCAACCTTACTATTTGGAACAGGCTGAGATCCGTTGGTGGCCAGGAACGGTAATGGGTGACTTTCGTGGATCAAGGGAGCGATCCAGTAAGGTTGAGGAAGGTTCCTGGAATAGAGAAAGACAAGTTAGAAGGGCACCAGAGTATTTTTCGGCATATCTCCTCCGACGATCAAGTCAATTTTTAAGAGAGGGGAAGAAGAAAACACTGAGTATAAGTTTGAGAAAAGGTTTTACGTTGCATATCGTCTTGCCTTTTGTGAGGAGTATTTATACCTCAAAAACTCATGATTGCTGTCAGTGTGGTCAGTTGGTGATCATTAGACACGGACAATGTGCGTACTGATTCCTATGAGGAATGTCTTCTCTTTTAACTGCTCGGGATCCCGAGCAACCAAGGCTGTGTTATCGGCCTGCCGACTGTTTAATAAGCTCCTCTCAGCAAGGATGTAATAAATGTCCAATCTTAGGGACATTTATTACCTTTCACTTCCGAGCCTTACCGCATTAAATGCTGTCTCATCAAAGGAATGATGTAATTAAATGCTTGCTTTTCCAAGTCGTGTGTCAGCAAGGGCATCCGGTCTTTTTGTCTCTGATGTGACACAATATGCCACGCGTCCATTCCCCATTGGCTGTGTACCCTGCCTTCTTGTGCCTTCTGACACCAATTGTGTAAGATGAGGTCATGATGGCTAACCTAGCCTAGCATAGGCTAGTGACCTGTACATCAACAGCCTCTACAGGAGCAGAGAACGCCATCCTAGACGGGTACATCTCGGTACCGAGGGAGAGTGGTACATGTAGGGACCGATGTACTATATCCGACCCGAGGGATACGTGTCGGTACATAACGTACAGGGTGTCATTGATCCTTATGAACAGTACCTCGGGGGAACAGGGACTTGTGATCCGACGGGTACGTGTCGTGATTATAGTAAAAGAATTTACTGATGCCGAAGACACGTGTCTTCATCTTGGAGTACTTGGAAATGTCCCATCACCCATCTTAGTCTGTTGCAGAATACAACAGCATAGCAGTGCAAAGTATGCAGCAGAATATTCATAACAGCTCAGCTCACAACTCAACTATTGTATCAGCTGTACCAGATAGCAAAGAAGAAAGAATTAGTTAGTTAGCTTAGCTGTCAATTGGTTAGGAGTTTGTTAGAAGAATCTGTTAGAATATATATTCTTACTTGTAATTCAGTTAGTAGGATGCACGTAGTTGGTTGATGTACTTAGTGTATAAATAGATGATATAATTCCAATTTTGAGAATCAATGAGAATTTTCCTTTCTCTCTCAAAATCAAGTAGTCTTCCTCCTCACTTCTTAACATGGTATCAGAGCTCCATTAAAGAGCTTCCTCTCTTTTTCCAATGGCTTCTCAAACTTCTATGATAGATTCTCAATCCAGTACTTCAAATCCAAGTTCGATTGAGGATTTCTCTCAACCGCTGTATCTTCAACATGGAAATAGTCCTGGTATTTTGTTAGTTTCTCAATCTTTGACTGGAGAAAATTATAACTCTTGGAGCAGATCGATGTACATGGCTTTGAGTGCTACGAATAAAATTGGTTTCATTGATGACACTACTACCTCCAAGCCATCTAATCCAAAGGATTCTCTGCATAACTCATGGATTTTTTTGCAACAATATGGTTATTTCATGGATTGTAAACACATTATTGAAAGAAATTGCACGAAGTGTTCTTTATGTTGATTTTGCAAAAGAGATTTGGGATGAACTCAAGGAGAGGTTATCCCGGATCAATGGTCCAAGGATCTATTAGTTGCAAAAGTTAATTGCTTCTCTTAAGCAAGAACAACTATCTATAAGTTCAAATTACACTCAATTGTAGGGATTCTGGGATGAGTTGAAGAATTACAGACCTCTTCCAATCTGTTCTTGTGGTGCTTTGAAAACTCTAGTAGATTTTCAGCAGCAAGATTATATCATTTAGTTCTTCAGGGGACTAAATGATTAATACACCAATATCCGAAGCCAGATCTTACTATAAGATCCTTTGCCATCAATAAACAAAGCATTATCTTTAGTTCTTCAAGAAGAGAGAAATTGTATTCTCTACTCTTCCTAATGCAGATCGCACTGCCTTTTTGAGCAAATCTACTTCATCAACTCCACAGAATTTTGGTAAATCCAACTCTAATAAATCTCAGTCATGACCTATCTATACTCACTGTGGGATGCAAGGTCATACTATGGATAAATGTTATAAACTACATGGCTATTCCTCTAGTTATCACTTTACTAAAGGCAAGAATAGCTCCAAATCTGCAAATCAAGTAATAGGCACTAGACAAATTGAAGACACTACATTTACAGATGACAAAGACCCTTCTCCATTACCAATAACACAAGAACAAGTAAAACACTTGTTACTTCTTCTGAAGTCACAACCTCAGCCTCAAGCCTCAGTAAATCAAGTAAGGGATATTCACAGTAAGTCCATATTCAATATGTTAGGTGAAGATTCTTCTCTTTCTTTAGTTCTCAATACTATAAATCCTACTTCTAAACGTGATTTCTTTCCATCTTTTCCTCCATGGATAATTGATACTAGAGCTACTGATCACATAGTATGCTCAATATCTCATTTGTCCACTATTTCCTCAGTTGTGAACACTTCAGTACGATTACTTGATGGTCGTCTGGTTGCTGTTAGTTATATAGGCACAGTCAAAATTTCTGACTTACTTTTGTTGACCAATGTCCTTTGTGTCCCTTCTTTCCAATACAATCTTCTTTCTACCAATAAACTAACTCAGCAGATTTCTTGTTGTTTCCTTTTTGTACATGGTGCTTGCTTTATACAGGACCTGTTAATATGAAAAGCGATTGGGATGGGTGAAGAAAGGAAATGACTGTATTTTCTGCAACCTTCAACCACTCAAGTCGGCTCCAGTATCTCTTCTGTTCAATACAACACAAAACTTAATTCACATCTCTGACATTTTCGATTAAGTCACTTGTCTCCATGGAGATTGGATTTTCTGCACAAGGAAGTTTTTGAGATTTCTCTTTCTAATAATATTCACTGCAGCATTTATCATTATGCTAAACAGAATCGTTTACCTTTCCTGATAGTAATACTAAGACATCTACTCTTTTTGAAATCTTTCATTGTGACATTTGGGGACCATATCCCACTCCTTCTTTGATTGGTTCTCATTATTTTTTAACAATTGTTGATGACTTTTCTAGATGCACTTGGTTGTACTTAATGAAATCCAAGTCTGAAACATAGTCTTTGCCTGTTTCCTTTTATGCTTTAGTAGAAACTCAGTTTCATGCCAAGATCAAAATCATTAGGTCTGATAATGGCAAAGAATTTATCATGACTGACTTTTATTCTTCTAAAGGGATTATCCATCAGTTTGAGTTGTGTTGACACTCCACAGCAGAATGGTGTGGTGGAGAGAAAACACCAACATCTTCTCAAAGTTGCTAGAGCACTTAGATTTCAAGCTCATCTTCCTTTATCCTTTTGGGGAGAATGTGTTCTTGTTGGAAAAATTAGCTTAATTATACATAATTTTACTTAACAAAATAATATCAAGATCACAAATTAACAAGAATATGCAAATAAATATAAAATAAAGTTAATTTAGAATAGAATAAAATAGATACTATAAATTAGAAAGAGCTGGTCTATGAGTCTAAGAGTCGTGTGAACACTGTCCTAAAACAGCTGAGTCTTCTCGCGTGAGGGTACTGACGGACACTAGTGACTTTAAGATTAATCCCAAATGCTCGCAGCAGCACCTCCTCAATGGTCACGCCCACTGTAAGGAAGGGATGAATTTGACTTGAATCAAAGTTGCCCAAAACCATAATTGGAAGATACTCTACAATATATATGGAAAAAGAATACATACTACAAAAACATACTCCCATTAGATCATATGAGCTCTTTTTATATATGCTTGAGAATGCTAGCCATTAGAGGCTTTTAAAGTGCACCAGCTAGTAACCCCCACCACATAAAGACATTCAAATATCCAATTAAAGCAAAGTATAATTACTCATTTAAATCATATAAAATCCAATTAAATCCTAAATTAAAAGTGATCCATTAAAATATATAAAATAAATTAAATGAGAAATTTTAAAGCTTTTATTTTTTTCTTCAATAATCCCCCACAAGTTTTACAATTATGAATTTCAATGATAAATATAATTTTATACATATATATAAGCATAAAATGAACATAGAAAAATTAGGGCAACTATAATATTGTGCAATGAGTGTAAGTGTCTTTCGGACTTGAACTTCACTTAGTGTTGACAGCCTCCCTCTGAAGGATCATAGTGACCAAAGGCTTGAACTAGATCCTGTGAGTCAAAGTTCAACTGTTACACACACAGTACCGATATTGGTCAGGATTCGAGGGTTAGTGCGTTTTATGGCCATGCACTCGATCTTGATTCTCATGAGAATTTCTAGAGCATTGCTCAATTCTCATAGTCGCGGTCTCACGACTACTCTTACTTAGGTGAGCCCTCCAAAAGTACATGTGTACAATACCTTGTAAGAGTGTTCCTGCCTTGGTCTCATTCAGAATAAAATCCTTCATTACAGTCACACTACATATGCACTTCTGCCATAGGGATGAACATGAAAATATCTCCTCTTAGGATATTTCCTCAAAAACGGTGTTAATGAGTTACACAATATGAATTATTTCTACCCATTGAACTTTCTTCATAGGGTCTCAATCACAGAAGTTGAGTTACCTCCCTAGGTGACTCTCTTGCGGGCTTAGGCCCATCCCCTCGACAGTTCGTGAGACAACATTTCTCAAAAGCTTAGCTTTCCTTGAAAGCTCAATGATGAAATTAATCATCTTTTATACATTCATGTCTCACGGCTTTCCTCAAAAGTTGTATAATTATTTGTCAATTTTGTTTGGCTGAGATTTATAATTTTAATATAGAATGACCATTCATCACAGATGAATACTTCTCTCAGACGTGCACGCCTTCTTAATTCCTTGTTGCATTGATTTGACCTGTTTTTCAAGATCACAAAACACAATCACATGCTTTAAAGGAATTCCTTCTATCATTATACTTCCACCGGGCAGGCCTTAACAATTTGCTAATATATATATATATATATATTTCACATTAAAATATGTAATCTCCACATTAGAGATAATAATTAATTTAGGATAACTTAATTTTTTTCCCCCACATTGTAGGAATACCTAACCCAATGGTCATATCTCATATTGGATGAATCTAGTTCATGAAGTGCTTTTGAATGAGTGAACCTCAGGAACTCACGTATACACAGAACACAAGTATGCTTTGAATATATAGCCCAATTGCACTTATAATACTCATGCTTACAAATAGTTTAGAACAATGGCCGATAGCTTTAAATGGGTGTACTTAATTAAGATATAACTCCTACATTTATTAAATTTCTAAAAATTTCTAAGGTATTACTTTCGAACAACACATATAAGATCATACAAAGAATATTAGAACTTCAATATATTACTTATATCCTCACATTGCAAGATTTTCCAATCTCACAAAGTTATACATACCGTTTTTCTTCTTAAAGTACACCTCAGTCAATATCAAATAAAATTTGATGGCTTGTATAAACATAACATTGATATAACAATAGTAATAACAAAATAACTAGTCTTGTGAATTTGGTGTGGGTCCATACATCACAATATTGTTACGAAAGTCTATCATCGATTTTTGAACTATGCACATTAACCCAAATGCAAATAAGTTGCTAATATCCTGAAGTTGCCCTCATATTTAAAAATTTTACATATCACAAATAGTAAGATCCACGATTACTTTGCCACACAAAATCTCTCATGCTTTTCACGTGTCAAAACATGAATTGAAAACCAAATATAAAAATAGTTAATATTATTGTTTATAAAAGAATAACAATACCGACAATTCAATGATATAAAAATATAACGTCAAACCATCTAAATTAGAAATTATTATATTCAAATTCAATCAATCATTATGTGGGCCCTTCATCAATACCACCAGGGTAGGAATATGACACAAGGAAAAAACTGGTGTCTAAGGATAACTAATTCACAATCTAGTTATTTTTAAGCATCCATCGAGTCTTCTAAGAGGTGAGTTGCTCTAAGTTTGTTAGGATCATAGAATATGGACTAACAATAAAATAGTGTATTTCAATTTAAAACCTAAATGTTACAAATCATACCAATAATCTGATATAAGTTGGCTTGACATTTAAACATTTAAAATATTGCCACAAATTGTAACAAAATAGTAAGAGACTGCTATAATTATAGTTTGCTATCTTGATGTGAAAGGCTTTGATCAATGACTTAGCAAACCGCATGGACAACTAATGTGGCCATCTACTTTTGAGTTCCTTCAGAATGGAAAACTCATTAAGCTACCAATTTTATTGTAACCTACAAAAGAGATTCCATTAAAATAACTGAAAGGATTCATCCCTAGACTAGGTAATGTACTAAATAACAAAGTTATCAAAAAGCAATGGACACAAGTGCAACCATCAAAATAGTTCCACAAGACCTGCCTCGGTATTTTAATTTGGCAATATTATGCTCATCTTTGACAAAGTCATTAGCAACGAAAACAAGCTGGTCAATATTTCTACACACGATTTTTTTTTTATTTACTTTCAATAGATATATAATTTAGTAATCAAATCTGTCAGCCCAATAATACACTGAAATATATATCAAATTCCATGTTGATGCAAATTTTATTTTAACTTATTATCGCAGTTAAACTAATTAACAGAGAACTATTGGAATAAAGACGATCAATACCACACAAGCCAAGGAACACTTTTTAACTAAAAGGATAATTTACTCAATATCTAGACTTTAAGTTTTATCTTAGTTCTAACTTTTTAAAAAAAACCAAATGAACATATCCTCAAAATTGGGAGCTTTTGAGTTTGGTAACATACCAAAAGCTCTATGTGAGCAGACCCCTTTCCAAACCTTTTTCTAGTAGAATTTGACCTCTACACACTCATGATATCATTATGAATCCTCATTATAATGATATGTCTTCAAGTTCATAGATAATTCAAATAGAAATTCAACACTAGTTGTGAAATGTCATGCATTCTTTTATTGAACCCTTTTTTTTTATCTATGCCTAGGGTTGTTTTTTTCCCTCAAAATTAAAATAGATAGAGACTTAATAACCATAGTACAATACCAACAGTAAACTTAATGCAAGCTTACAGTACTATATTCTTTTGCTTCTCTTTTATAGTTAATATTCATGTCTAAGACAAATGCCCAACGGATAGAAAATTAGTCTCTTATAAAATAGCATAAACTTTAAATTGTAACAGTTCACAAATAATTAAGTTCATTAATTTCTCAACATTATTTAATAACAAAACTGAATTTGTATAGGTATTCAACGAAAATTGGTTTCAAATCAGGTTCACCCCTTTTTTCCTTAAACAAAATTGGTTTCATAGGTATTCAACGAAATGAGTAGTGAACGATGATTTCTTTTAGGTTCCTAAAAACATTAATGTTAGAATCTACAGAAGCTGTAGGAAAAATTCGACAGTTACATATCAACTACTAACCACAGATTAATCATAAACAATTTAGGGTACAAGGGCTAGATTATGATTTCATGATCTAGCCATATTATTACAGTACATACTAAACGTATATAGCACAGTTCAACTGCTTTAGATTGTTGGAAAAATTAGCATAATTATACATAATTTACTTAACAAAATAATATTCAGATCATAAACTAACAAGAATATGCAAATAAATATAAAATAACAATCAATTTAGAATAGAATAAAATAGATACTATAAATTAGAAAGAGCTGGTCAGCGAGTTCAAAAGTCGTGTAAACACTGCCCTAAGAGCTTCCCTGCGTGAGGGTACTGACGGACACCAACGACTCCAAGATCAAACGCAGACGCTTTCACCAGCACCTCCTCAATGGTCACGCTCACTGGAAGGAAGGGGTGAACCTGATTCGAATCGAAATTATCCAAAATTATAATCGAAAGATACATTTACAATATATATTAAAAAAAGAATACATACTACAAAAACATACTCCCATTAGATCATATGAGCTCTTTTTATATATACTTGACAATGCTAGCCATTAGAGGCTTTTAACGTCCACCATCTAGTAACTCCCACCACATAAAGACATTCAAATATCCAATTAAAGCAAGGTATAATTACTCATTTAAATCATATAAAAATTCAATTAAATCCTAAATTAAAAGTAATCCATTAAAACATATAAAATAAATTAAATGAGAAATTTTAAAGCTTTTATTTTTTTTCAATAGTTCTCACTGCTACATATCTTATAAACACAATTCCTATCCCTTCTCTTTCTAGAAAATCACCTTTTGAGGTCTTATTTTCTCACAAACCATCATATTCTCAGTTAAGAGTGCTTGGGTGTTTGTGCTATGCTTCTACTCTTAAGCAGCACAGATCAAAGTTTGAACCTAGAGCTAAACAGTATGTTTTTATTGGATATGCTTCCTCTGTCAAAGCATATAAATTGTTTGATCTTCAAACACAATCTGTTTTATTGTCCAGAGATGTGATTTTCTATGAAGACATTTTTCCTTTTTCCTGTCACACCATAGAGTCTTCTAATCCAGATTCTATAGTTTTAAATTCATCTCTCTCTGATATTGATTTTCCATCTATTCCTATTTCTGATCATAGTCCTGCTTTAAATCTCAACCCAGCCCCTTCTTCTTGTTCTTCATCACTTGCTTCTAATCATCCCAGATAGTCTACTAGAACAAGAAAAGTTCCTAGCTATTTGTAAGATTATCATTGTCATTTACTTTCTTCTCACACATCCGATTCATCCTTTGCAGTTACTGGGTTTCAGACATCAGGTGCTCCTCATGGTCTTTCTCAAGTTTTATCTTCTCACAAATTATCACATGCACATTGTACTTTTAGTTTATCCATTGCTTGTCATCAAGAACCATCCTTCTTTCATGAAACTGTTAAATCCCCAGAATGGTGTGAGGCCATGAATGCTGAGATACAAGCTCTTGAAGCTAACAATACATGGATTGTCATCTCTTTACCCCTAGGCAAACAACTAATAGGATGTAAATGGGTGTATAAAATCAAATACAAGGCAGATGGGACTATTGAGAGGTATAAGGTCAGGCTTGTTTCCAAAGGTTACACACAGCAAGAAAGCCTCGATTATCTTGAAACTTTTTCTCCTGTGGCCAAGTTCGCAACTATACAATGTCTTCTTGCAATTGTTGCTATTAAAGGATGGTATTTATTTCAAATGGATGTTCATAATGTCTTTCTTCATGGTGATTTGAATGAAGAAGTTTACATGAAAATCCCTCTTGGATATGCCAAACAGAGGGACAACCAAGTTTGTCGTTTGAATAAGTCTCTTTATGGACTTAAGCAAGCTTCTTGGCAATAGTTTGCCAAGCTCTCTTCTGCCATTATTGGTTATGGTTTCTCCCAATCAAAATTAGATTATTCTGTTTTTCTCAAAGTCACCGATTCCAGTTTTATTGCATTATTGGTTTATGTGGATGATATTATCATAGCCACAAATGATCTTGTTGCAGGTGATGAGCTTAAGACATTTTTGCATAGTCAATTTCAAATTGAAGATCTTGGAAACTTGAAGTATTTTTTGGGCCTAGAAATAGCCAGATCATCTAAAGGCATTTCCATTTGTCAGCGAAAATTTGCACGTGAAATATTACAGGTCTTTGGACTTCCTGGGTCTAAACCAGCTAAGTCTCCTATGGAACAACATCTCAAATTATCCAAAGTCACTGTTTCTATTTTACAAGATCCATTAGTATATCGAAGGATGGTAGGACGATTGTTGTATCTCACCCTTACTTGACCATATCTTTCCTATGCTGTCCAAACTCTTAGTCAGTTCATGGATAAGCCTAGCCAGTCTCATTTGGATGCAGCCTATCGTGTTCTTCAATATCTCAAGGCTTCCCCAGTTCAAGGACTTTTCTTCTCAGCGCTGCTTCTTCTATTCATCTCAAAGGGTTTTATGACGTAGACTGGGCAAGCTGTCCTGATTCTAGACAATCTGTTATTGGCTTTTGTATCTTCCTTGGGGATTCTCTTATCTCTTGGAAGTCAAAGAAACAGGTGACTGTTTCTCGTTCCTTTGCTGAAGCAGAATACAAGGCTATGGCCACTTCTGCTTGTGAAATAACTTGGCATATTGAGCTTGATTTTCATTTCGTCTGTGACAAACTTCAGGCTGGTGTTATTAAAACTCTTCATTTTACTTCTGCAAATCAGCTTGCTAATTTTTTTACCAAGCCCCTTGGTCTTCAACAATTTCATTTTCTTCTAGGCAAGATGGGAGTGTTTAGCATCCACTCTCCATCTTGAGGGGGATTGTTGCAGAATACAGCAGCATACCAGTGCAAAGTATGCAGCAGAACATTCACAACAGCTCAGCTCACAGCTCAACTATTATATCAGCTGCACTAGATAGCAAAGAAGAAATAATTAGTAGTTAGCTTAGGTTTCAGTTGGTTAAGAGTTTGCTAGAAAAATCTGTTAGAATATTTATTCTTACTTGTAATTCAGTTAGTAGGATGCACGTAGTTGGTTGATGTACTTGGTGTATAAATAGATGATGTAATTGCAATTTTGAGAATCAATGAGAATTTTCCTTTCATATTTTTTTAAGTATCATTACTAAATAGGTTTTAAGTATTTCTTGAGTAGTTCTAATTATGTATGTCTACCAATTATTCTCTTTAATATCAATTAAGATATACTAATAAGTAAAGCGATTAATAACTTTCGGTTATGTTTTGGACACGTTAGAATTATACCCGGATAAATTCAAGACATATTAGAGTCATGTTGTTATGTTTAAAGGGATTATGGAGTTATTTTGTTATTAAATGAAAATTAACTTGAATTAACAAAATTAGTTATGAAACTTTTTTTTTCCTTAAGTTATCAATTATGAAACTTGTGATGACTCAGTTTAATCGAATTGGTGATAAATAAATGGTTGGTAGCATGATGGCTTAGATCGAGAAAGAAGTTTTTCAAAAACATCAACGAATATGCAATAATTTTTTTTGTGAAGCATGAAAACTAGGCAAGATCAATATTGAATGGTAGTATTAAATTTTAGTTTTTGTAAAAGATTATAAATAATTTTTTGTTATTTTTTATTTGCATAAACTATGTATACCGGTTTTTATTGAATTTTTAAGTATCAAATATAATGTAATAAATATAAATGTATTGTCTTTGAGCACAGTCAACGTAGCAGCATCCACTCGGTGGATTCCCCTAAGAATTGGTTGTTTAAAGGTGAACTTTGATCGAGCTGTTTTTTATTCCATTGGTGCTATTGGAGCAGGTTTGGTAATCAGGAACGATAGAGAGAGATTCATTGCCGGTATGTCCAAAAGAATTAATTCATTTTGCGAAGCACAGACTGCAGAAATTCTGGCAGCAAGAGAAGCTATTAGTTTTGCTAGACAACATGGATGTGACGAGGTAATACTAGAAAGGGATTCTTCTAATGTTATAAAGCTAATAATTGAAGATGAGACCGACATGGATCCGCAGGGCTTAGTGCTAATAGATGTTAGGAACTCGTTGAATAGCTTCAAGTCTTTTCAAGTATAAGTACATGCAATAGGGTGACACACTAGTTTGCTAGGAAAGCAAATTTTGTTGATAGTTCTCATATATGGAAAGCAAATCAAATACCTACCGTTTCTTTCAAAAAAAATAATGTATAAATGTATTGTATCAACTTTAATGATTAGTAGAAAAAAATTAAAACTTGTTAAAGTGTCTACCTATAATAATTTTCTGCCTTCTCCCCTAATAATCAACACAATATATAAGAATTTTATTTTTAAGAAAGTTCACATTACACCCAGAAAAATACACACACACACACATCTATATAATAAAGTAGCTTACAATTCAAATCTCAAAAGATAAACAAAATAACTTTTGTTATTCGTAGTTGAGATCGCTTTAAATTTTACTTTAAACTTAATCTAATGACTAATATTAACATCCTAAAATTAATAAGAAAAATAGGTCTCTAAAGGTGTGTTTGGAGTGATTTTTTAAAAGTACTTCTAAAAATTATTTCTCATATGTACTTTAAAAAAATAATAGTGTTTAAAACCGCCTCATCACTATCTCCACCACCACCACCACCACCATCACCACCCCCGCCATTGTCGTTGTCGCCGCCACCACCAATACCTTTACTGCTACCACCGCCACCACCACCAACACCACCGCTGCCACCCCCACCCCCACCCCCACTGCCACCGCCACGCCCACCACCGTAGCCACCACCATTGCCACCGCTGTCGCTGCCACCACCTCTGTTGTCGCCATCGCCGTCACCGCCACCGCCACCACCATCATGCTGCCGTCGTCGCCACCCTTGCCCCCACCATCACCACTGCCAAATAAACATATGAATACAAATATATTTATTGTTTATCATTTTTTATTATACTGTGCCTTCAAGGACAAGCAATAACTAGTATATATATATATGACACCCACACACATATGTATTTGAAACTTTCCAAAGTTTCAAATACACTTAAAAGGAAACTAGAAGTCATATTAATTACGATCTTTAAAAGGTATTTACCAAATGTTAGGGTGTGAAGTTTCTATCATCGCGCTATTCTCTATATGTAACTTTTGTTTATTTATTTTACCCTCATAGTAAAGTATTATAATAATAAAAATTGATTAATACATCCATACGTTTCATTTGCCTCCCCCAAAAATTCTATTCATAAACATTAAGTTGAGTTACTCCATTCTTTGGAAGTTACATCAACAAAAAAAAAAAAAAGTTATTATATCATTTACCAATTGGAAGCGCTAAAAAAGCTGAATATAACATTTATCAAGGGCCTCATAATGGTTTTCAGGTTTATTTATCAAGGGTCCTTTTTTTTTTGTTAAACATTATTATAAAGAAGGGATGACTAAGTTTGAATCTACGACTTTAATGTCAAGCAATAAAGGTCGTAGTCATTGGATCGATCATTAACCTCATTTATCAAGGGTTCTTCCTGGTTGTTATTGGCATGCAAGTACCTATTGGTATAGCTAAGTTCCATTAAATACAAACCAACTAAAAAAACATAATACTTAACAGATCTTATCGCTTTGTAACTTTTTAGTTTTTCGTCTTAATTGAGTAAAAATTGAATGCAACTGTGATACCACGCATCATTGATGACATGATATCACCTACCAATAATAAAATTTCAAATAAAAAAGGTGAACCCTACTTGGGCTTACATGGCAGGAGGTTGAGAAGTTATTTGTTTACATGACGGATTAGTTATTGATTTTTGTGTGTTCCATTTGTTTATTTGTTTTAGTATTATTAGTTAGTGATACCACATCACCTTGTCACGTGGTATCACCGTTGTAATGAATATTTTCTTGTCTCAATGACTTCCCATTAAAACGGTAAAGTCCCACGTCTCCTAGCCTTTCCCCCAACCTTGAAAATATTTTGTGAGTTGATCAACATAGCAAATGGTGTACATCACTAATAAAATAATATACATTTTCAATATATATTTGAAAAAACTAATTTGTGTCTCACAATCTAGTTTTATGATAGTTTTTTTATTAGGTGCGCACACCACATGACAGTGGTACCTCGTATGTTAAATTATTCAAACATTTCTCATCTCCCACCTTTTTCCCTTATCGTGTTTTGTCTTATGTTGAGAACTTTAGTTTTTTGGGTGAATAATTTTTTTTTTCTTTTTGAAAGAAACGGTAGAATTGTTATTAACGATAAATATATGAAAAAATGAGAGATACTATGAAATCGCGTACCCTATCCTCTCATACAACCGTATTGTCTAGAAACTCAATTCTCCGACCTTCGAACAGTAGAAATGTTAAAACAACGAAACTCTTGAGAAAGAATTCTGATATCTACTAAAATAGAACCCAAAGGATCGAAGTCTCCATCGTCCACAGCCATCATCTTCATCATATTTATTCAGTCCCCTTCCACTGTAATTTCATCGAACCCATGTAGCCTTGCAAACTGGATGACTTCCTGTGTTGCACAAATGCATTTCAGAAATTCTGTTATATGTAATGATTTTTATATTCTGAATCATAATTATCCTTTTCCAAGTAAACATATTCCAATTCTATCAAGTTAAGTTGTTGCATCATACACTTCCCCGGTTGGAAATTTTGATTTTCTTCTCTTTAAGTCTTTAATTTTTGCTTGCATTCCATATGCAAAATTAACTTATTTTCAATATTTTTATGAGTCGGAACACAATATAAAACTTAATTGAGTAAAAATCCTTCGGGTAAAACTATTTGAAGAGAGGTCCTTTTCATTGTGATCTCAAATATACCCATAATAAAAAAGTAACCGGCGCTATCTCATGGATTTGTAAAACAACCAAAAATCAAGTATCATTTCCATGAAATTCGTTCACTAAGATATCGCACAAAACAGGGTGTTTGAAATTCAAACAAAAAATATCATAAAATTCATTAGATTTCAACCAAATCAAAAATTGTGAGAACCAAAAAATCTTTCGCATGTGTATTGACTATACATTTGTTAGAGCACCATTGATTAACACAATGTGACATGACAGTGATACATCATAGTGTAACAATTTTACTAACACTTTAATAACTAACAAAATGTGCAATTGTATGCCATAATTCATGCACAATCTAAATGGTATGCTTTATATAGTGTGACATCTACAATTCGATAAACACATATATTTCTTTTAGGAATGGAAATGTTACGTTATAGTGTAATAACACAGCACAACAATTGACATTGAATTAATATAACAGTACAAATGGGAGAAAGAGCAAATTGCTTCAATGAAGGAGTGTATTTAGGGATGTCAAACGTGTTAGGTTAAACGGTTATGTGTCGGATTAAACGGATGACGGGTGAAAAACATGTAAACCCGTATAAAACACGTTTAATAAACGAGTGAAAAATCTCAACACGAACATGACCCGTTTAATAAACATAAACAAATAATACGACACGACTTATTTAATTTTAAAAAAAAATACATTAACAAATTTTAATATACCACTGTTTTTACTGTCAATTGTATTTACCGCAAAAAAAAAGAATTTTTAACCAAATTTCACATAAAAATTAGATTTGAAGGCTAAAAAAAAGGCAATAGGCCACTGCATTTTATTGGCAAAACATCCCTCTCTATCTCCCTTCATTTGCCAATGTGGGACAAAAACAAAAAGGGCTAGTTTGCCTTTGTCATGAACTACTCCCATCTCCCCTCCTTAATGGCTAATCTTTTAAAATAATTATTAATTTATTATTATATTAATTTTATTTAAACGAGTAAACGTGTGATAAACGGTTTGATAGCTCTTACCCGAACATGATCCGTTTATAAAACGTATTTGCTGGATCAACCCGTGTATCACCCAAACTCGTTAAAATCTCACTCAAATCCGCTTAATTCGTATCGATAAATCGTGTCGTGTCGAATTTTGACAGGCCTAAGTATATTACTCAATTTGGATATAGATCAATCAAACTAGTCCGTCATGCATAGAGTAAAGAGAAAACTCTTGCAAAAAATGAATAATGGTGGGCTTACGGAGAAGGTGACAAAGGATAAGATTTTAGTTTTTCGTTTTACCTGATGTTGGGAAGTCATAAGTAGAAAAGTTGAAGTAGAAGATGCTGAAGAAGATGAGTACCAAACATTGAAGTAAAAAATCAAACGTTTACGTATAACACCCATCATTGAAATTTAAGAAAAAAAAATATTGTGCAACCTGTGGGTGAAAAGCCGCAAACATCGAAGTAAAAGACAATCACTCAACATTGAAGTACAAACGTTGAAGTATAATAATATGTTGAAGAAGACGAGCACCAACATTGATTTTATTAAATCAGACATCGTTGATTATGAAGAATACATTTAATTCAAAAAATAAAGACCTTCTAAAATAGGAAACCACTAATTTAATAAAACTAAATCCCATGAAAAAAAATTGTCAAACTACAAAGTCTATGAAATATGGAAAAGAATATTTTAATAAATAAAAAATTAAAAAAGCAGTCCTTCTGTATCTAAACACAGTACATTTTCCACCTAATATTACTTAACTACAATAAATTTTTTTCGAAGTATTTTCTCACAAATAAGTAGTTCATAAGATAACCTACCCACAATTTTTCGAAATTTTTTTTGACAACTAGAATTTGGATGTTTTCTCTAAATACATTAAATTACGATGTATATGACATTGAAATTCATGTGATCAATTTCTTATAAAAATAAAATAAAATCAAACTTGAGTAACTTTGTAATATTATTATACTTAAATTTCTGAAAATCAAAATCAAGTGTTCAATCGAACAACAATTATCTACTCAATTCAAAAAAAAATACATAAGATCAATATAATAAGGGTATTTATAAGTTTTAGGACATATATTTTGATTCACACGTATGTATGTGTTTGTATTTTTATTTGAATATTTCAACAAAATTATAATTAAAAAGTCACAAGTATAACTCAAAAAATTACATGTAATAGATGTGTTTACCAACTACTAATTTGATCTGGCTTCTGTTGGGGAAGGGGGACAGAACACCAATCCTCACCTACCACAAGAAAATGATTTCTTATTATCTGAATCTTTTAAAAATTAGATAATTTTTTATTTGATTTTGCTAATATAGAGATCAAGACGATTTTTAATTTAAAGGAGGTAAATAAATTGTAAGTTTTGTTCACAAAGAAAGTAATCCAACTCTTGTATTTCTGGTTCATGGCTTATACATATCGACTTAAATACAACCTAATTAGTAAATAAATCGGACGATTAATAAAATAGATCAAGTTACGATCAATTACTACTCAATGCAAAACCAAAAATATACTACACGACCCTATTGCAATCCCTACCTACAACTAACCGTTAGGCTTGGTTCAGCAGCTGAATCTTGCCTCTAGTACCCTAGAAGTTATAAGTTCAACACTTACTATATCCCCTAAAGATTAGTCCCCTTGTTCCTCAGGAGGAGATATGTTCTAAACCCGCTAAAGTTATGGTGACCAGTATTTGAGCTTGAAAAAATAATCGACACAAACCTGAATACATTGTAGTAAAAAAAAAATCCCTACCTCCAACCAAACTCAACTCAACCCAATCTTCTCCCAAATATTTGGGTTACAACTTAACCAACCTAATGTTCTAAATACAGTGAACATGCAACCCACCGATATACAAGTACCCCCACTAACAATATTGTTCCTTCTACTAGCCCAAAAATATATATAGTCTCCACTCGTGGCATGATAACAGAAAAAAAAAACCTCAGGATATTCTCCAAATGTTTAATCCATAAATATATGAAACATATAATGACCCTTCACCAATATACCACAAGTCGCAACTACTTACCAAACTCCATCACTTCGAAATCAAGTTGCCTCAAACTCTATACCCTTACCCAACTACCCTCCCACCTGCAACATTTGCCCGACTCTGACTACAGCAGCTCACAATGCTTTCAATTATCATGGTCTGCTGCTGCAAATAGATATCAAGGTTAGTCGGGCAGGTCAGGGCCGAGCAAACCCCATGGGGTTGCTTTTATATAAGCAATGTCTTGCTCTGCATAAATTATCTAATCTCTGAAAAGCAAAAACATAAACATAATTAAAATTAGTTGGCCTTGCAACATCTATTGACCCAAATCTATGGTAACATCCCAACCTCCGTCTTCCTATAACAAGACCCCAAAAAGCAGCACACCCTACAGTCCAAAAAACAGTAAGGATTAGGAGAGAGAAAATCGAGCAAATTATGATGAATAGCCAACTCCTGTATCCAGAACACCCAGCATTACAAAATGAATGGGCCCTGGAAGATATCCGCTCAACATTTGTGAAGTGCACCAGATGGCAACTAGAAGACACCATGGATCCAATCAACTGCCCTTATCATTACTTCTGTGACAGCTCTTACCCAGGAAATTATCCACCCACTGTCGATATTCTTGTAGCTGTCTTCACAACAGCTTCCTACTTCGCTACCTTAATCTTCATGGTGATGGAGGTATATAGCAGGGGAAACACGCGACCTTCTCGTGTTCAACTACGAAGATACTTGCTACCATCCGGTCCAGTATCCCTCCCGATTTTCCTTTTGGCTTTCGCCAAGGGCCAAAGGATAAACACAATATTTCCCTTCACATGCATCGGTCCAGCCATCCTCCAACTGATTCACATATCTGCTCTTGCCTTTGATGACATTGCTGACAAGGACATCAAGTATGCATTTTTAAAAGCATCAACAATCTCCGGAATCATGCATGCAAGCTTGTACCTGGATTCAACTATAGTGCCTTACTATACAGGTTTTGATGCCCTAGTTTCATCAACCCTTTCTGGTGAGTGTATATCTTGTGTATGTCGAAAAGAGGTCTTGGTTGTGGGAGGGAAGTTGGTCTCCTACAGGGGGTGGTCAAAAACTACCTTTCTTGTCATAAGTACCCTCTGTTTAAGGATGATATGCAGACTATCCCCAGAAAACAAAGGTAAAATCAGATTAACTAAGTCCATGTTGGAGAATTTTAGTTGCATCTTGATAACCATGGACTGTCTGCGTCTGGTAACAAAATCGCCTCCTGAAAGATACCTATTACGCAGTGCTGCATTTGCAGGTTTATTTGTCTTAATTTTTCTCCATGTACTCAAAAAGGCATGCACCCAGCTTACACAATGGCATTCAAGGTGCAAAAGTTGAGACAGGAACAAGATCCATCACAAACAGGAAAGAAAAATTACAACAATACTGGGAAGAAAGAGATATCTGCAAAAATTTCCATTATTCTTTATGGTGAATATGAAATGGATCAAAGGCAGTTTTCTCTAACATCATACCCCAACCCAAGAGAAGGGTACAAATTTGAAGCCAGACTTTTTGTTACAGGGTACCAACATTTTCATTATCACCTTAACAGGGCTTCCATTCAGGGGCCAATAAGCTTGATAGTGATACAACAAAGCATCTCACAAGAAAAATCTCCTTCGACTAGTGTCCATTTCCGGCTGGAATCAAGGGGGGAGGAGGAAAAAAGCAAAGAACAAATAAGATAGATGCACTAAATACAAATACTGCTAAATTAGAGAAGCAAGACATAAAAGCTTTATATAGTCGAGACACAACCACAATATGGGTCCTTGATAAATTACCTTGTGAACCCACTCATATTCCCCGCCTTTTGTATCAAATGTCCCTTGTTGCAGACTGATTAACTTCAGCGTGAAACGAGGACCACATTCCTGCAAGTACAGAATCAAGAATTTGTTTCAAGATAACATTCATAAAACACAAGTTTCTGGACAAAAATTTCAAAAACACTAACAACATTGACCCAACCCTACACGGCACCACTGAAGTAATGAATACTTTCACCGAGTTTCAGCAAAAAGTTTTAGAATTATCACCATTAGAAACTATGGAAGCAGGGATGGACCAAGTTATGCTAGAGGGTCAATGTAAATATTTTGAAAAGATATATAGAGAGCAGCCTATGTAATTTTCTTTTTTTTTTTTTTTGGTGGTGTTGTTAAGTTGGTTTGGGATTTTTAGAACTAACCTAGAACAATAAGAGAGGTTTTCCAATTTTTTTGGGGAAACTTCACCTTATCCCCTTGTGGTTAGATTGCCACTTTGCACATCACCCACCTCACCTTTGGAAAATGGCAACATAATTCTCATGTGATTTGTGGACCCAAATGTACCATTAACAACTCCTACGAAATGACCTTTATATCCTCTCCCCTCTTCTTCTTCTTCTCTTCTTTTGAGGAGATAATACTACACCTCTCTCTATGACCACTCCCCACTCCCCCAAAAAAAAAATCTGGACAAGCTTCCCCCTTCCAATCTGGAGCCAAATATTGTCTAGGCAACAATTAGTCTGATCAATTGCGAGTAAATTGAACATTATATATATGTTGACCATTATGAAGAAGGATATAGTATAACAAGTTTTATGTTCTTCACTCCACCTACTGACCTAGTTTGTCCTTATCCATTCAAGCATTTCATGAATCAAGTAGCCAGAAGAGGAAGAGGTCTGGATGAAAAGGGTTCCAACAGATTGCAAAAATTCACATTATATAAAACCAAGGTGCTCAAAAAACAAAATTAGAGAGAAAATAAGTAAAATACAAACCTGAAGCCGAGCAACTGTTTTCTCCTGAGCACTCTTTTCATCCTTAGTATCCTTGCCTTTTGTAGCTTTTGAGTCACTCTGTTTACTCTCTTTGCTTTCAAAAATATAACTGCACACAAAATAACAAAATGAAACCATCAGAAAGATCATCCCTAATAAATGTAAAAATGTTTAAAATAGAGCAACCTGTAAGTATAATTGATACACACCGATGATGGCGGAAAAATATAAAATCTCGCTGATTGTGGAAGGTTACAACTTGCCGACCACGAAAATTTGGATCTTGTGGGAAAAGTGATTGTATCAGCCTACATTAGAAAACATATAAACATACAACTGTTAGAAAGTGAGAAAGAGGAGGGAGAGAGGAAGAGGGACAAGAGATGATAACAATAATCAATAGAGATTTTTCATTTTAACAACATTTCCATGTTGTGAAAAAAATAGAAAAATGCAATCCTTTCAAATGGAATTCCATAACCAGTAAAGCATGATTGTATTTGCTGCGCTTAAAATATTTCTAATGCGATCCTTCCAAGTGGAATTCCACAACCAATAAAGCACGATTGTAGCCTCTACATTAAACGAAGAAAAAGAAAGCAACCTCCCAATCCGATGGCCCAAACGTGTTGTGAAGTTAGTTAACACTAGCTCAGGCTGGTGACTAGTTGGATTTCCATGATTCTGCAGTGTGCATAAAAACAATTAATGGTACCTATATCTTATACACATTTCAGACAAAATATGACACATTAACAAATCTAAACATCAAGTTGAATGAAAAATTTCATGTTAAATCCTACCTCACATACCAAAACATGACATTTCTATAATGTTCATACCTTAGAATCGTAAATGGTTAAGGTCTACTGAATTGTGTATATTTGTGTAACAGGGAACCCCAAGTGATTCAAGGTACTAGGTCATCATAAATCATACATAAGTAAAAGTGAGTGCCTCAGGAAATAAAAAATAGTCATTAGAGGTTGTAATTTGATCAAATATTTATTTGCAAATAATTAGTGTTACTAATTGATGGTAAATGTTTGATATAATAGGACACTTGCTGATGCACTATAAAAAACATAATAACAATCCTCCAACACAGATAAAAAGGGAAACAACTAGTCATATTTATTCACATCCACCTTTGGTGAAATTTTGTGTGCACAGTAGCTTGCCTTGGAGTTAGAATGCAAGAAGTTTGTATTCTGAAAGAAGATGAAGGAAATACAGCAACAGACCTTAATATCCTTCCGCAAAACAAGCTTTGAGAGCTTAAAATGGGCAGTAGGTCCATCAGGTAAGCCTATAACAAGGAGAGCATCTACAAGACAACCACCAAAGTTGGCAACCTTTTGAGGAGGATACATAAACGGAATAACTCAAAAGGAATAAATATATAGAGCATCTGCTTTCAATAGAATATACAATTCTAATCAAAGTAAAGAGGCCAGGAAAAGGACTTAGAGAACTAACCGGGTTCACGGCGGTTGGTGTGGACAACTATAATGGAAGTAAAGTCCTTGTTTGTCGCATATTCCACAATCTGCAGAAGCACCAAGTTACCAGACTATCTTAAACATGAAAAAGTTTGTGATTTTAAATTTGCACCTACTATCTTAAAACTATTTGTTATCCCAAAAATTAAAAGAATTAAAAAAAGGAAAAACAAATAGAAGAAAAGATGAGGAAGAAGAATGTAACCAGCACCTTTTTCAAGTCATAAGTTCCTCTCTTGTAGTAATGAGCATTTGGGATCACAGAGAGTAGTTCCGATATAAAAGCTGGTCCTCTCTGCAGGTAATGAGATATACAAAACCAACACCGATCGCAACAAATATCTTGCATAAGAAATTACAGTCATAAATCACAAAGAATGCCATTAAACATTAGAGTAGATAAAGACTGCAAATATCTCTTTCATGCTAAGTTTATTGCCTCTACTCCCACAAATAAAAGAAAACTTGAGAGGAAAGCATACCGTAGAATTGAAGCGGCAAGTAGTGATCAATATCTTCGAAGTGCTTTCATGCTTTAAAATTGAGCTAAATTCATCTCCATCGTTACCAGCAAAAAGCTGCAAATTAATGGTGAATACGCACGCAAGTGAATGGGAATTCAGCTAGAAACAGAGGTATTGTACCATTGCTTATACAAGGAACATTGATTACATGACATGGGATGAAAAATAATCTAACATTATGGAGAAAAAAAGCCCAAAAAACCATTGATTCTATGACATGGGATGAAAAATAATCTAACATTATGGAAAAAAAAAGCCAAAAAATTCTTGAACAACGTAGGTGCCAAAGAATGGTTCAATCTGATTACTTCAGCAGCTAACATATCATTACATATATACATCCTTGTGCTGTTTTTGTGAATGTGTGTGTGTGAGAGAGAGAGAGAGAGATGGGGGAAGAGGGAGGCAATTTTGATAGTAAAGAGAACCTCTTCATCATCAGGCTTGCAAATAGTCTCATCAAACTCCCTGGTATTCTCAATTGTGCGAGGGATCTTCCTTGGTGGAGGCTGCACCAAAAACAAAATGAGACAAACTTCAATAAATTCAATTGGAGGCAACACTTTATGCTTGAAAAATTCCAACTCTATTTCACGTTCTGCGCATGTTCGTAAGTAAGTAATTTACGGGAACAAAGTGGAAGAATCCAAACCTCCTCTCCAATCTCAAGAGCTCTCTTCTCGTCAGCTTCACGAGCCTTAGCCTTCTTGCGCTTCTCGAGCTTCTTCTGGTGCTTTAGCTGGGCGTGGACAGCCGATCTCTTCTCTTTGTTCTTTATCATCGACGGAAGCAAGTGCTCCTTACCATTACTCTTCTTCTCAGTACTATTACTATCTTCTTTTCCGCATGGGACGATCATATCACCGGTATTGCTCTTCTTTCGCTTAACCGCCATTGCTCCTCTCTCTCAATCTCTCCCTCTCCCAGCGCCGGCCCTAGACATAGGCCATTAACGCCATCGGTCCACCGCCTAGGACTCAATGTAATAAAAAATCTCAAACAAAAATTTAGGAAAACTTACACTCAGACCCCTAAAATTATCGATTAATCATTTAGATCACAAATTTCTTAAAATTTATACATGCGTAACACTTAGATCCGTGTACTGTTAAAATATTCGTTAATAAATTACACTCAAATCTCCTAAAATTTATATACATGTAATATTTAGAATTTTTAAATTTAAAATGTTATATTTACATAAAAAATACTTCAATCAAAGATAGAATATCAAATATTATAAATTTTACAACTAAAATTTATATTTTATTATATCATTTTATTGATATAAAAATTAAAATTTTCTTATATGATTTTTAAAGAAAATTTAGATTTTTATTATTAATTTTATATCAATAAATGATATAATAAAACATGAATTTTTGTTGTAAAATTTAAAATATTTAATATTTTACATTTGATTGAAATATTTTTTGTCTAAATATAACATTTTAAACTTAAAGGGTCTAAATATTATACATCTATAAATTTCAGGGGGTCTGATTATAATCTATTAATTAATATTATAAAGATCAAGATTCTAAGTATTACGTATATACAAATCTTAAAGAATTTGTGTGTAATATTTTAAATATCAGGGATTTAAGTGATTAAGTGACAAATCTCAAAAACTGTTAATATAATTCTCCCATATTTCTAACATCATCTATTTTGAAATTTGAAATTTGAATTATATTATCAGTATCTTTGATATCAAACGTATCTTCTTTAACCATCTGTCGTTATCGATTTTTTTCTTTTTCAACTAGTTTTCATGTTTTTTCTTCTCCAATACACCATTGATCTGATTATATATCAGGTTCAAAATTTCAAACTACAAATCAAATATTAGGTTCAAAATTATGCTTTCATTTATTTTTTTTGACCTAATATTTGTGCTACTTAATGTGTTAGTCAATCACTCATTTTTTTCATAATATCATTACGATATGGTATAATTTTTTTATGCAATATATGTTTTGTACAATAAATTTTTTGATCAAAATAAAAGATAACTCAAATGATACAACACTCTATGAAAATAACATAGAACTGATATTAACTAAAAAATATAGGATATGTGACTTCAAAGTGTTTCAACTAAGTGTTCATTAAAATTGTGACTATATTAAGTGACTTCATATAGTGAATAGATAATGTCACACTATAAATTTATATGCCAAAATAAGCAAAAACTATAACAACACAGGATTAGTACAGCAAACAATGCTCTATAACAACAACATAGATTGATAGTGGATCAATATATAGGGTGTGTGACTACAACTTGTATTAACAAAGTATTCATTGAAGGCGTAAACATAAAAAGGAATATTTTTTAAAGTGGATAGATATTGTGGTATCACTGTGTTACTTCTTTTTTTTCTCTCTCTCTCACACACACATACATATGTAGATCCCCTCAATCTCTATCCCCCTTATGTTAATCCCTCACCCCCCCCCCCCCACAAAGCTCTTCCCTTCCTGGAATCCCTTAGATCTCCTCTTTCTGCATAACCCCTCACTCTTACCCCCGTCTGCAAAACCGACCCACCAACCCCCACCAAAAAAACCTACCAACAGATTCACAAAAACACATGCACACACAAAAAACTCTCTCTCTCACACACACACATAACAAAACACTAGCACACACCAAAAAACCCACCCACGCACTCAGAAAAACACATGCACGCACAAAACACACACTCACACTCACACACACACACACACACACGTAGCAGAACACTCGCACACATAAACACATAACACACCCAAACACCTCACCCTTACCTTTACCCCAAACCCTTTGCTTTTCTGTCAATACACACACATATCTTTGATTCTGAGAATTTGGTTAGAGTTGGTTCAATTTGAATTCGGTTTGATTAGATTCAATTTTAAAAGGATATGTGCATGTGTGCTTTGGATCTATGCTTTAATAGAGTCTAGCACAAGCCATGAATATAAGACCTTTTGTCTTCCAAGGAGCCTGACTGGTTTTTTACACTTTTTGAGTGGGAAAATCTGTAGAAAATATTGAGAGGGACAACTTTTTTTGTGAGAGAAAAAGTGGAAGACAACAGCCCATTTCTTACTCTTGTTCAAGGCTCATTTCTACTCCGATCGAGATGAAATTTTAGGGCCATATTCCTCTTTTCCACAGTTGGCTTCTATTGATTCGGGTCGTCAATCAGACTCTTCTACAACTAGTTTTTGATGATACAATTTCAGCCACTTTGGTGAGGTCTTTATAGTTGTTTTGTGTTGAAATCCACCTAAGGGTGAAGTTTTTATGTTTGGGAGCCAAGGAACTATTTTTCTCTTAATATTTGATATCTCTAGTTGTGACTAGAAGACTTGTAATCCTACTTTCGTTGACAGTGGAGAGATTGGACCAAGTTTGGTCCCGTGGTTTTTCCCTTCTCCTTAAAGGGTTTCCACGTTAAAAATTCTTGTGTTTCTTGTTGTTGGTTTGGTTTGCTTATTGTGCTTGATTGTGGTTTGGTTATTCGCTATTGATTTGCACATAGAGGGAAAGTCACTAGTTTTTCCAAAAAGTGGTATCAAAGCACGGGTTGGCTTCAATTTATTTCATTTATAATTCATGGAAGGTAATGTAGGGCATATGGTTAGCTTCAAAGAACCAATTGGGTGGCTTGGAAGATCTCTTGTATTGAAAAGATCTTTATGGACTCATAAAAGGTGAAAAAGGCTGACCCCTTGGTATGTTAGATGGTGAGTGGACCAAGCTTAATCGAAAGGCCGTCGGGTTTATTTGTCAATGGATTGGTGATAGTGTTTTCCACCATGTCTCTATCGAAGATTCAACACACTCTCTTTGGCAAAAATTAGAGAGTCTTTATGAGAGAAAAACGGTAGTTAACAAGGCTTTTTTGTATCGAAAGCTTGTTAATTTAAAGTATAAAGAGGGCAACTCCATTACGGAAACATTTGAATGAAATGAAAAGCATTGAAAATCAACTTTCCTCCATGAAGATTCTTTTTGATGATGAGTTGCAAGCTTTGTTGCTTCTTAGTTCCTTGTCGGAAAGTTGGGAGACCTTGGTAGTGATGGTTAGTAACTCTGCCCCCGATGGAATTGTCACTATGAGTCAATTGACTAGTAGCATGCTAAATGAAGAGACAAGAAGGAAGTCATCCGGTTCTTCTCATTTTGAAGCACTTGTCATGGAGAAGCGGGGAAGAAGTAAAAGTAGAACACCTCACAACCATGATAAATCATTAGGAGCTTCAAGTTTAAGAAAAAATAAAGAGTGTCATTATTGCCACAAGAAATGGCATATAAAGAAAGAGTGCAGAAAACTAAAGAGGGATCAAAAGAAAGAAAAAAAGGTGTGAAAAGAAGCAAGAAGACACTTTGCAATCACTTCCGATGGTGACATCATTGTTGTGTGCGATGATGGTTGTGTTAATTTCATGTGTCAAGAAAGTAGTTGGGTGATTGATTCTGGCGCTTCATTTCATGTTACTTCACGAGCTAATTTCTTCACATCTTACACTCAAGGAGATTTTGGATTTGTTCGGATGGGTAATGAGGGCTTATCTAAAATCATAGGTGTTGGAAATATTTGCTTGGAGACAAATATTGATTACAAGTTGCTACTTAAAGATGTGAGGCATGTCCCAAACATTCGGGTTAATTTGATCTCCACGGGGAAGCTTGATGATGAAGACTACAACAACCACTTCGGTGATGGAAAATAGAAGCTTTCTAAAGGTTCTTTGGTTATGGCTAAAAGGAAGAAAAAATCTACTCTTTACTCAATGGAAGCAAAAATCAACAAGAGTAAAGTTAATGCACTTGAGAATGATTCCTCCACTGAGCTATGGCATAAACGACTCGGGCATATGAGTGAAAAGGGATTGCAAATTTTGTCCAAGAAGCAGCTCCTACTGGAAATGAAGGGTACACCTCTCAAAACATGTGTTTATTGCTTAGCCGGTGAACAACATCGAGTTATTTTTCGTAAGAACTTTGCATCTAGAAAGACCAATGTTTTGGATTTGATATATTCGAATGTGTGTGGTCCTATGAAAGCTAGAACGCTTGGTGGTGCACTCTACTTTGTTACCTTTATCAATGACCATTCAGAAAGGTGTGGACATATGCATTGAAGAGCAAAGATCAAGTGCTAGATGTGTTTAAACATTTTCATGTCAAGGTGTAAAGAGAAATGGGGAGGAACTTGAAATGCTCGGATAATGGTGGTGAGTACCTAGGACCATTTGATGGTTATTGTGATACTCATGGGATTAGACATGAAAGGACTGTTCGCAAGACTCCTCAACAAAATGGAGTTGTCGAGATGATGAATCGCAGTATTGTTGAAAGGATTAGGTGTATACTTTCACATGCTAAGCTACCTAGATCTTTTTGGGGGTGAGGCAATGCGACCAACAGTTGACTTAATTAATCTTTCTCCTTCGGTTCTTCTACATGGTGAAGTGCCCGAAAAAGTTTAAAAAGGTAAAGACGTTTCATATGCACACTTGAAAGTTTTTGGTTGCAGGGCATTCATTCACATACCTAAAGATGAGAGGTTTAAACTTGATTCTAAGGCAAAAAAATGCATATTTCTTGGATATGCACATGAGGAATTTGGGTATAGATTGTGGGATCCTGCCGACAAGAAACTTGTTAGAAGTAGGGATGTTGTCTTTCTTGAAGATCAAAAATTGAAGACTTGGAAAAGGTTGAGCAGCCTAAGACTTATATTGATGATCTTATTGAAGAATGATGAAAAGATCTCTAAACCAAAGTACAAAGCACGGCTTGTTGTCAAAGGCTTTGAGCAGAAAAAAGGAGTGGACTTTGATGAGATTTTCTCACCCGTGGTGAAGATATCATCCATTAGAGTTGTTCTTGGCATGACTGCAAGTATGGACTTGGAAATTGAGTAACTTGATGTTAAGACAGCCTTTCTTCATGGAGATTTAAATGAGGAAATCTACATGGAACAACCCGAAGGTTTTAAAACCAAAGGGAATGAGCATCTAGTTTGCAAGTTAAGAAGAGCTTGTATGGATTAAAGTAAGCGCCGAGGCAATGGTACAAGAAATTCGATTCTTTCATGATGGATCATGGGTATTCTAGAACCAATTCCGATCATTGTGTGTTTATGAAAAAGTTTCTGGATGGTAACTTTATCATTCTCTTATTATATGTTGACGACATGCTTATGGCGAGTCAAGATTCTATCAAGATTGACAAATTGAAGATGGAGCTAAGCAAGTCCTTTGCCATGAAGGACTTTGGACCGATAAAATAAATTCTTGTTATGAAAATTCTTCGTGATCGAAAGAAGGGACAACTTTGGTTATCACAAGAGAACTACATTGAAAAAGTGCTTGAAAGGTTCAAAATGGACAAAGCAAAGCTGGTTAGATCTCCACTTGCAGGCCACTTCAAGCTTAGCTCATTACAATGTCCTACAAGTGAGAAAGAAAAGGAGGAAATGCTGAAAATTCCTTATGTTTTAGCCGTTAGTTGCTTGATGTATACCATGGTTTGCACAAGGCCGGACTTAGCTTATGCGGTTGGTTTGGTTAGCAGATTTCTCTCTAATCTAGGAAAAGAACACTGGGCAGTTGTTAAATGGATTATGAGGTATCTCCAGGGTTCTTCCAAAGTGTCTTTATGATGTGGAAATGACAAGCCTATGCTGGAGGGATTTGTGGATGCAGACATGGCTAGTGATGTTGATTCCCGAAAATCTATTTTAGGTTACTTACTCACTTTTGCAAGCAGGGCTGTTTCATGGCAATCAAAACTTCAAAAATGTATTGCTTTATCAACCACCGAGGCCGAGTATATAGCTTTGACAAATGCTAGCAAGGAGATGTTATGGATGCAAAGATTCTTACATGAATTGGCCTTGAAACAAGAGAGATATGTTCTCCATTGCGATAGTCAAAGTGCAATTCACTTGAGTAAGAATTCTACTTTCCATTCAGGATCAAACACATATTGATGTGCAATATCACTGGATACGTGATGTTTTGGAATCAAAATTGTTTCATCTTGTAAAAATTCATACCAATGATAATGCATCAGATATGATGACAAAGGCCTTACCCAAAGACAATCATGAGAAGTGTAGAGTTTCAGCGGGTTCTGTCGAGTCCTCCGCATAAGTCGGGAGGGGGAGATTTGTTGGGTGTCCCTTCTTATACCTTCTCATTGGGACTCAACTCAAATTAAAAGGATATGTGCATGTGTGCTTTGGAACTATGCTTTGGAAGAGTTTAGCACAAACCATGAATAGAAGACCTTTTGTCTTCCAAGGAGCCTGGCTGGTTTTTACACTTTTTGAGTGGGAAAATTTGTAGAAATATTGAGAGGGACAATTTCTTTTGTGAGAGAAAAAGTGGAAGACAACTACTCACTTCTTACTTTTGTTCAAGGCTCATTTCTACTCTGATCGAGTTGAAATTTCAGGGACATATTCCTCTCTTCCACAACTGGTTTTTATTTATCCGAGTCGTCAATCGGACTCTTCTACAACTAGTTTTCGATGACACAAGTTCAGCCACTTTGGTGAGATCTTTCTAGCTACTTTGTGTTGAAATCCACCTAAGGGTGAAGTTTTTATGTTTGGGAGCCAAGGAACTATTTTTCTCTTGATGTTTGATATCTCTATTTGTGACTAGAAGACTTGTAATCTTACTTTCGTTGATAGTGGAGAGATTGAACCAAGTTTGGTCCTGTGGTTTTTCCCTTTGCCTTGAAGGGTTTTCACGTTAAAAATTCTTGTATTTCTTGTTGTTGGTTTGGTTTGCTTATTGTGCTTGATTGTGGTTTTGGTTATTCTCTATTAATTTGCACATAGAGGGAAAGTCACTAGTTTTCTCAACACATTTGTATATTCAAACTTATCCCTAAATGATGCTATTTTGGTATAAAATATTTTTTTTGAGCATAGGTGTGTTTTCTATTCAAACAACTGCAGATTTATTGTTTACATTGCATAGTTGAATGTGCTTCATGGGATTTTCCATTGGGAGTTCATGTTCTTAGCTCTTGAATCATATTTGAAATTAGTTGAATGTGTAGGTTTTCACGCTTTGAGGAATGTTATTGTAGTGGAGCTTAAAATAGCAATAGAGAAAGTAATTAATTTGTCAAGACGTGATTTCATGGTATGATCATTTGAGGTTGTTAATCTGTTGCGTTGTTGTTGCTTTAGATTAGTTAATGCTCGAGAATCTTGATGCCAAATAATGGTCATGCCTCAATGGAGGCTATACCCAAATTATGCCTCCATGAAACGTTCCCAATTTCCTGTGAAAGGACTGAATGGAAAAGAAGTTGCTCTCATGAAAAGTCAAGCAAGATAAGCAATCATTCATGAAAATTATGTTAACATAGGACTTTCTTGCACAAGAACCTTTTTTGGGATGCTAGACATATTAGGTAGAAGTATTATATCTTTTGTTGATTTACTGTCTATTGAACCCTATAACGAATTTATAATTGTTGTTCTACATATACACAGATATAGAGCCATTTCTCTAACCGTGTCCACTATTACCATGGGTTTGGTCATGTATTCAAGTCTATTTTAATGTATGGTTGTTTGATATCTGTTTTGTTTTGTTTGTTTTTTGTAGTTTTAATTGTTATGTTGTTATTGATGAGCAAATTAACGGCAAGCTATCTAGACTAAGTTGTAATTTTTATTGTTAATAAAATTTTCTTTTTAATTTATGTTTAGATAGTTTTTCAATTTGTCTCTGTTGTTAATGCAGCCAGTTTCACAAAAATTATTTGCGCTTATATGTAAAATTTTAATTGGTGAAATTTTTTTTGTTACTAGTATATATATATATATTATACAATATATATATATACTTAGATTATATTATTAATAAAATTGACATGAAATTAAATAAAAATTATTAAATAGAATGATTGGTTGATTGAATTAAATTAGGTTAAAAGTTAACTTAAATTTAATAAAACTAGCAATGCACACGTGTGTTGTACATGAAAAAAATTTAGTTCATTAATTTGTGATTAAATTTATTTAAAATACAAAGTTGATAAGTAATAAAATTGAATTATTTTTTGTAAAGGTAAGTGAATAATTAAAATACCAAGAAAAAAGACACTTAATCTTTTAACATCAAAATTTGATAAATTTCAGCCAATAAATGATAAAAATACTCAAAAATATGGTACATAGTACATTAACGTTTTTTTCTTTTTGTGTGGTACATAACTTTAACTATTTTTTTAAATCTTTTTTCTTATAGTTAGAATAACGAATTTTTGGAACATACAATTTTTATTTATAATGCTATAATGGAATATGAGCAATGAAAAATTAAGTTTAATAAATTTGATTACAGAGTATTAAGGTTTGAATCGATTTCAATCGCTCTTTTACAAAATTTAACAAATAGGTTTGAGGTTGTTTGACTGTAAGTTAATAGACATTCTCAAAAGACCCATTCTTTATATTTTATCTAAAAATTAATAAACTCTACCCCCAAAAAAAAAAGTGAACCCAAAAAATAATAAATAAAATCAAAAATTACATCAACTTCTTGGTCTTCTCAACTAACCTAAGTTACACCCATAATTTGAATAAGCTCTAGTTTGGAGTTTTTTGCTTGCTCTCTTAATAGTCCCTTCTCTCTTCCAAAAAATCTATGTCTTCACTTTTAAAACATAGGGGGTCTATGTTTTCTTGGAACAACCGACTCTCTTTATATGCATTTTGAAGGATTCTCAAAAATGGAGTTGGATTGCAAGTTCCATTATTAATTGGTTGAAATTTTATACTTCTTCAGATGCTTCTTTGGGTTTAGATTGTAGAGGTCCAGACAAGAAGCTTTTATCTTATGTGCAAACCCTTGATGTATTGGGATTTTGATTGGATAAGTTTCAGAATGTTGCTGGTTAAAAATTTCTATTATTGTTTATTCATTGATCACGAACAGATTTTTATTAAGTAAATTTGTTTATGTGAACTCTGTAAATTACAGTTTTAGTCACTTCTAGCAATTTTTTTTTGGCTTTTGTTAATTAATTTTTTATGTGGTGCTTGCCATGTTATGTTAGGTATTTTTATGGTAACCACATTTGTGATCCTTGAAACCCTGTCTATGACTTCTTGTGTAAAATTTTCTTGTTCACGATTCACGTTTCTATTTACTGTTCTCCTAGATTTGTTAATATAATCTTCAGAAGATTTATGTGCGAATGATTGAAGAGGAAAAAAAGAAGCAAATCATGTTTTAAGTAGTTTCTACATAATTTATATGTGGCACCTTCTTTATTAACAAGTCATGCTTTTGACTTTCAAACTGTTTTTTCTTCTATTTCAAGTTTTATTTGGATTTAATTTATTTATTATTAGATTAATTGTTGGTTTCAATAAATGTTGGAATTTACCATCAATTCAAAAATTAAGAATAATTAGGTCAATATTATAGGAGATTTGAACAAGCTTTCAAAATATTAGCTATATGAGCAATGAAAAATTGGATTCACAAGAGATTGTAATAAATAAAGAAACACTAACATTGAAATTTTTAATGTAAACATAGAAATTAATAAACTAAAACGTAGGAATTAATAAACTAACATCAATTATGCCGAATACTCAACCTGTCACACCAATTTAATAAACTAAAACATAAGAATTAATAAACTAACCTCAATTATTATGTTGAATACTCGACCTGTCATACCAATCTTTTAGAAAACTACTTGACATTAAATTAAGAAAAATTAAGTGCCACAAAACATAGGAATTACTCCATTCGTTCCTAAATATCTATCTTTTTACACAATTTTTTTGTTCCATAATATCTGTCGTTTAATGAAACCAAAGTATAATTAATATTTTTTACTTTCAAATTTACCCTTAACTTTTCAATGCATTAAATTAGGTGAGAAGACTAAGTACCTTTCATATTCCTTTCCTTCCCAACACGTATTGTTTAGGATT
>CAUOFW020001425.1:0-54912 GCA_963454935.2 Ilex paraguariensis
GTCTTTCAGGAATCAAAACCAGAGTTCACTTTTTCACATTGAATAATTCCCATGCCAGCCTTGCAATTCAATATCTATCAGTGGCAATGTGACTGGCCCTTCTAACGCATAAGTACCTTATGGTTTTTTAACATACCTTCTTTCAATAGTTAAAAAAATCTATCTAGCTCTATATATTGTTCCTCTCCCCTAATGTTTGGAAAAAGCAATAATGACGCAATCTTCAAAATCCATCTCGGCTCTTTGACACTGTCCACACCCAACTGACTGGGATTATTCATTTGATACTCATCCTATAAAGTTACCAATGCATATAACATTACCATTCTGAACCTTCCACTAATTTATGGATATTCATTTCTATGGATTTGTGTTTTGCCTTTTTGTGGAATCTTCTTGTTGGTTTTAGTTACTTGCTTTTCTTTTTATAGGTCAGAATAACTGATGGTGCTTCTCTTTATGCCCTCTGCCGATCATGGTTGAGGAATGGCTTGTCTGTGGAAAGTCAGGTTTGCATCATGGAGATTGCCCTCTGTATGCATGTCGTATGTGCCACGTTTATTTACTAGTTCGTTATCATTGTTATTAAATCATGAGTTGTACATTAAGTTTTATGTTTTTACTTTGTATTTCATACTGTTTCCTGCATGATAAGAATAGTATGCATTATAATGCTTAAATCAGTTAGAAAAATGAAAACTATTCAATAAGGGTATTCATAGGAATCTCTTGGCATACCTGTCATTAGCTAAAAATCAGACATGATAAAAGACTCGAGTCTGAATGTTTACAGTAGCTCATGGTAGAAGAAAAAACCATACAGCTGCAGCTGCTGCTCTGCAATGTGCTCGTCTTTATTGACTAGACGCCAAAGTCATTACATACTCGTCATGTTGAACTATTGCTATCGCGTTCCTGGCTCACTTTGCTTGGTTGGCACATAACTTTTGCAACCTTGTAGAACAATATTTCCTGATGATTTAGTGAAACTAGCTAGTGTAGCTTTATTGCCTCAAACAGAGCTGCATTACAACTTTGTGGTATATGTCTTGAAACTCGGATGCTCAAAACTCATGACTTTCAGACTTGACTTTTTACTGACACATGATTTGCTCTTCGAAGCTCAAACTCTAGCTTGATCCAGTATGGGAAAATACGGATGCTCATAGCCCCACATCACCCGTGGATATTAAGGAGAATTTGACTGACCATGTCATCAATCTCTTCACTCACTGATTCTGCTTGGCATAACTAGGCAAAAGTAATTTTTTTAGTTATAGATTTGTTCTCGTTCCTTTTGGGTGCCCATCGAGAGTTGGGAGGCATATTTGGACATTTGACTGAGAAATAAAATTTGGGACATTAGTAACAAAATCTTATCAGCATGCCAAATTGTAAGGAAAATAACTGTGAAAGTGTAATCTTGATAGATTTTCATGCAATGAGAGAAAAAAAGTCATGTATGGTTTTTCTCCGTGGTATAGAAAAGATCATTGGTACCTTCCGATCCGATACCATTTCACCTTTCACCCGTCAACCATGAGTCTCACAAGAATTGGCCGAGTCATCCGAGACAACTCCGAATCAACCCTGGGTCTCGCCACCGAATCGACTGATAACGTACCACAACGGCTCTTGATATGACCTGAATCTCATGATATTAAATTTTTTCTTCTATTTAGTATTTTGTGTATACCACTCGATACAATTCCGCAATGCCGCCACCAATGCATATGCTTCTGATTTGATGTCAAATACTGGGATTTTGAACCATGGAAAAGACGTGGTGAATCTGCAGCTTGTTTCATGATGAAATTGGTTTGAACTTAAATACGGCTCTAATGTTGAAGTTTACAACACCTTTCCATTTGTCTCTTATTTTTTGTTGGCGTTTTGGATTTTGCATTAGGTTGCATTACAGGAAACTTGCTCTTAATACATTTCATGCTACCTGAATGGTCTATTTTGTTACTTATTGTTAGTGTTTTACCTTTCTTTGGCAGCCACAGAACATGGATGGTGTGAGGTCTCTTCCTAGACCTTTACCCATACCTGTGCGAGAAGCACATTCGCCAGCAAGAAAGGAAAGTGATAAAGAAGAGGAGCAGCAAGAGGTTGGTTCTTCAAGTTATTTTATTGCATTCTCATTATTTATAGTTAGGGACTAACATGTATCTTGGCAAACAAAGTGTTATATTATAACAACATACAAGGATAAATAACAACAAACGTTTGTCAATAGGTATCAGGATCTAGACCTGGAGATTAGTCGGGAAAGCACACGATTATATTTTGGGTGTTTGGCTGCACATGTTATACTTTGAAAATACCAATTAAAATGTAACAGCTTGAATTGTTTGTTTGACATACTTTTACAAATTCACTTAAATCTTTATCTTAGTTTGTAAATTACCCTCATGGCATAAATCACCATTATGATTCCTGGCATGATGTTAACCTGCACTTACTACCTTAAATCTGATTCATCTAATAATAATTAAAGGATAGTGGTAGATCGAAGTAATGGTTCATCTGCAAAAATTTATTTTATTGATGGACTTGCTCTTTCCAAACCATTCAATATAATGAGTTAGATTTAGCTTGAAGTTGTGGCCATCACTGTAGCACTTAATTCTACAGGCAACCTGTTGTTAGCCCTATGAACAATCGTTTAGAAATTCAAGGATTTTATAAATTGGATGTATATATTTTAGAGTGATTCATGGGATTCCTGAAAGTTTTGGAAATATACTAGCTGTATACCCTGGGCACACCTCCCATTTCCTCCAATTAACTAGGCCAACAACATATGGAGGCGTTCATTTCCTCTTATGGGAATGGACACCTTAAAGTGCATGCTTGAAAGATTCTAAAAAAGTGGGCTTCCACTGATGGACTGTCGGTGTCAAATGATGATTGCTTTTGGTTGGATTTAAACATACCAAACTTGGTCAGGCACCCTTTGATTTGAAAGTATTGGATTTTCATGATCAAAGGACTTGCTTATTTTACAGAGCGAGGCATTATAATATTTTACTCCATTTTAGCTTGGGTGCCGTGGGTTAAATTCACGGAAATTCCAAATTCATGCAGTCAAACTTGAACTTAGGCAGCATGTGCAATGTTGGATCTAGTTCTTTGGGAGATGGAATGAAGAACTAATTGCAGTGTTTTGTGGGACTGTCGGTGTCAAATGATGATTGCTTTGGGTTGGATTTAAACGAACCACTTGGTCCTGGTACCTTTTGATTTGAAAGTATTGGATTTTCATGATCCAAAGGACTTGGTTATTTTACAGAGTGAGGCATTATAATATTTTACTCCAATTTAGCTTGGGTGCCATGGGTTAGATTCACAGAAATTCCAATTTCATGCAGTCGAACATGAACTTAGGCAACATGTGTAATGTTGGATCCAGTTCTTTGGGAGACGGAATGAAGAACTAATTTCAGTGCTTGCGACACTGACATTGACTCCTTTGAGGGGTGGGGGTAAGAATTGATTGAAGGGATAGTAAATCAAACCAAAATGATAAAAATAATTCTCTGAAGTTCCCACTTCAAGCCCTTTTAGTCAAGCCCTTTTAGTCAAGCCCTTTTGGAGCTTAAAAGGCCTGAAAATTCGATTTCTTGGTGTCATTTTGTTTTCTAAATGAGAAAATCAGTTTGTTTAAATGGAATATTTCTTGTTTCATACGTGGCCCTATTTGTGGTCAAAACTAGGTGAGCAGTTACATCTATAGTTACTGGAAAAAGGCTTATTCCTGTCAGATTAGTAAAAAGTTCATTCTTTGCTTCCCAAATGCTCTGCATACAATTTTTTGCACTGCACACTTTCTGTTTTCACTTTTTATACTGCTCATTAGTTTCGACGTAAATGCTTGAAATCTCTTTTTTTTAGATATATATTTGTTTTACTTTACTTCTCCCTGTCATTTATTATTCTGTTTCATTGATGAAGTGAGTTCATTTTGCATCTATTTTCTTTTAGGATGAGGTATCTGTCGAGCATTTATCTTCTCAAGAACTGTTGCGAAGACATATCAAGCGTGCTAAAAAAGTTCGGACACAGTAAGTTTAACATTTTGTCTGTAGTACATTGTTGCCAAATGGACTTTTACTATAATACACCTGCAAGTTTTGAGGTTTTCAAATGAAACAAAGTTAAGTCCTTTTACCTGATCGTGGATCGCTTTGGTACGTGGTACGGGTACGGATATATAGTACGACACTTTCTTAGGTACGCGGTACGATGGGGGTAGGTTATGGATTGCAATTCGTTTTGGATCTCTTATGTAGATCGTTTTTACTACTATACAACATTATATATTACAGAATATTTATAAACACTAAGTTAGTTACCATTTATCTTATAGTTGTGCTTAATTTTCTATTATCTAAAACAATATATAATCATAAATCGATATACATGTAGTCGATTAATATCTATTTTACATGTTCTAAAGTGAATTGATTTAGAGTTAGTATTATAATTTAGGGTCGTATGTTTTAGTGATTTGGATCGCGAACCATCCTCGTTTAATATCGATGTAATCAAATCGTGGGTCGTTAAGGGTTTAGTGAATTGTGGTAACCTTCAGTTATGTTTAAAAGTCTCAAGTGTGCCAATCTCGTGATACCAGTTTTTAGGTGTCCAGTAGTGTCCAATATTGGGTCACGTAAAGCATAGTTGGCTTGGTAGGCATCAATGGTTTCTTTTTAATTTTAATTTTGTTTTATTTCGTTAAGCAAACAGAATCTCAGCTTTTCGTGTATATTTCAGAACTTTGAGAATAAATCCTGGATCATCTGGTCAAGTCCTCGTGACATTTTTGTGAATGCAACATCATTTTTTTCGCAGTCTTTTGGTCTTGTTAGATGTATGAGGATTCTCTTATGCTTTCCCATTGTGACTGGATGAATTTCTACCTGGAAATAGAATTCTTGAATGGATTCTTTCCATGAACTGATTTTAGTGCATACATTTCAATTTTTTTGCAGATTAAGAGAAGAAAGGCTGCAGAGAATTGAAAGGTACAAAACTAGGCTTGCTCTTCTCCTTCCCCCAATTGGAGATCAGCAGTTGAGAAATGAGGCGGCGGCTGGAAACTGAAACACCTCAAATGATCTGAAGATTCTTCTGGATATTGGGCTCCCCATCCACGCCGTGGCAAAGAATAGTAGATGCATGAGAAGCGAGGCGAAAGATGAAGCAATCAGATTGGTTGCATGATATTGTTGTAAAGTTTGTGTATCTGAATGTCTGCAAGGCAAACAATAGTAGTAACAGAGAGATTGGGTATTTATTAATCATTTGGGTTTTAAAAATTTTATTAGCTTAGTGTCCTTGAGGTTCTGTTGTTATATGTCATCAGCCTTGTAAAAAAATAAAAATTGATTTTTTTGGCTTCATAGTTAGAGTTTAATAGCCTTGAAAGAATGAAGAGTTTTCGGTATGACCAGACATGATAGCTTGTGTTGGATGTGTTCTTTGGGTCATGGTTAGGTATGTCAATCATGTCGGGTGGAGCGAATGTGTTAAAAAATACTCTATTCATACTCAATTCATTTAATATTTTGTGTCTAATGAGTTAGGTTATATTGAGTTCATGTCATGTATCAATCATATATAATTTGTATATAAACGAGTCGTTGTTGTATATTTTTTAATTAGCTTTACCCATATCATATTTGTTTATTAATTATGTTATGTTGGGTTCATTCATTTATAAAACGGGTAGTTTAAAAAAGATTCAAATTCTTTAATTTTGTGTTATATTAACGAATTGTGTCATATTTTGAATTTTTAGTCATGGTCACTTGGGATTTATATCACTCTATCGCTACAGGATTATCTGAAAATAATTTTCATAGATTTTGTCTTATTTTCTTTGTTTTTTCAGCTGGTATACCCTTTGTGATTTGTTGTTTTTTTTGTTTATGTCTCTTCATTGTTTAAGGTACCCATCTAAGGTGTAATAGTTGAAATATTTAGTCTATATTGTACTATAAAATATTAATTCTTAATATGATCCATTATTTTGATACCAAGACGACACAAAATTGTTAGCCTTAGGTAGCCAAGTTGATTGGCTAAACCTACTTATTATATCGGTAAACTGTTTACACAAAATCCACCATGCATTATAAGAACCCGATTATATATGAATAATGATGCAAGTCATAAATCCAAAATTACATAATTTTAAATAAACCGAATGTGAATTGAAAAAAAAACAAAACACAATAAGAAGTCAGTTTGTATCACGATTAAGCTTGTCAAAATGCAATATGAGGGCGGGTTTTGGGTGAGGTCTTAACGAACACATGACCCATTACCAATCTTAAGGGCAGTTGATTTCATCTTTTGTTTTTTGATTCAACGATCAAGTGTGTCCAGTTTAACTTATGCGCACCTCGACTAATTCTCTCCCTAATTCAGTCAAAGGTAGGCTATCCATATCGGGATTAGGAGATTCATGAATAATAAATCCCTCGTAGCTTGACCTCAAGAAATTATCAAAATTCAAATTCAAGACATTTAAATTTACAGCTCATCTCTGTCACCGCTTAAACAACATTACTTAGTTGATGTCATCGTTCTCGGCCATTCAAAGGGTCCTCACTTGTACGATTCCAACATAGTCTGTGCATAGTTGAAATATTTTGGGGCCTTAGCAACCTTAAATCTGCAGTCTAAGCTTTCCATTATATATTTGGGTAGCATTTTTTTTATTTCTTGTAAATTTGTTTATGTTGCTCGGGGACAGTGGGGGACCTCACTGAGGTTGTGTATGTACCACATATAATTGATAAAGTGGTCCTCGACTCTTTTTTTTTATTTTTATTTATTTATATCATAATTAGAATTGTAGGATGAAATATTCGATCTTTTAATCAATTTTGTATAGAAATAGAATTATCTTGAACTCCAAGCTCGGGAGGCCAATAACTTTGCCTCCCGGGCCCAACCTGAGACCACTACATAACACGATCTCTTTTTCGCAGCAACTACATCGACCAGATACACGTGGTCTACATGTGATTATATATACCAGAAGTTGTAATTAATTCTTTTCACACTGCTAAAGTGGTCCTAGACTTTTTCAGTATAAATTTTTTTTATTATAAACAAAATTGCAAGATGAAATATCCAATTTTTTAAATAATAAAAAACTGTTCAATATTGTTTAAAAATCGAGTTATCCTCAATCATAGCCCAGATGGTTGAAGACGTTACTTACTCGGGCTCAACCTGGAACCATTGCATACCCCTTCCCTTAACAATGACATTCATCAAATACGTGTGGTCTCCAGACAATTATGTATATTATAAATTTATTTAATAACCATAAATTTAAATAATATGTGATTGATACGGTCGATTCTCCGTTATAAAAATCAAAGTAGGGTCTAAAGGAGTGCCTTAATAACCATAAATTTAAATAATATGTGATTGATACGGTCGATTCTCCTTTATAAAAATCAAAGTAGGGTCTAAAGGAGTGCCATTGGATAAAGTTATGGGTAGGGGTACAAGTCTACCCCATTATGTGACCTCTCATTCTCATTTTGACCATATAAGAAAAGGCTTGCAGTTTTCTTTAGAACAAAAAGTTTGTATTATACTATCTATAAGGAAAAAAAAAATAGGTTCCTTTGGGGTCATCCACTCTTTCTTAGAATTAGATCATTGGTTCTTTTGCAACTTTTGTATGGGTAGGGGTACAAGTCTACCCCATTATGTGACCTCTCATTCTCATTTTGACCATATAAGAAAAGGCTTGCAGTTTTCTTTAGAACAAAAAGTTTGTATTATACTATCTATAAGGAAAAAAAAAAAATAGGTTCCTTTGGGGTCATCCACTCTTTCTTAGAATTAGATCATTGGTTCTTTTGCAACTTTTGTATGCATATTCAACTCTACTTTTTTTATTTCAAAGAAAGAAAAATACCAACTTTTTTGTATCAACTTTCTATGGACTGAAAGTAATGGGTTTTATTGGATCCTAGAAATCATTTATTGATTAGGATTGTGTCATATTAATAGAAATAGGTAAGAAAAATTGTTTAAGGGTTCTTGTCAATTTTTCAGATAAGACTTTGACACCCACAAAAAAAAAAATTGGATATCATATCAAATTTGATCAACAGTCATACGATTTGTTCTGATATATTTGTAACCATTGATTGTAAAACAAAAATAATGTATAATGAAAATGGCCACACTATTTATAAATGTTGGATACGACAGCAATCTAATGTTACTATCTCATCTACTCCACCTTTGGAGGATCATGGATCTCATAGAGTTGCTTCTAGGGTGCTGTATTTTTTATTTTATTTTTGTTGTTTTTTTCTGAGTCAGGTCCTATTACTATGGAAATTTATAAGCATTTGATGTATGTTATCACTCAGAAGATTGAAGATTGAAGATCTCGGGTCTTCTCATTTTGCTTTTCAACATGATGGCTTGCGCGCCTTTGTTTTTTAATTTCGGTATAATGATCAAATCTTTTATTCCCAACTTTTAATTAACCTGATCATAAAAAAGATATTATTTTGCAACTACTAGGTTTCAATGATAAAAAAAATTACACTTGTCACATTTTTATTGAACTAATAAAAATATGATATCGAAAAATAATTTTTTGATTTTGTTATCGATCCTAAACTTTATATCCAGACAGACCACGTGCCACTTTGGAGAAGTTGACTCCATCCAACGTAGAATGCACTGGGTGGTGGATAATCTTCTTGTCAACCCAAAAAAGAATAAAAGAAAGTGTTGGCATGATAACACAACTCAGCAGCAACTTGATGACTATAACATTTCAAAAATGTATCTGACCCAAGTTCTCAAATCACATGTGAAACTTCAACCTTAAGGAAAAGCAAAGTTCCAGTCATAGGAATAGGAAAAATACATTTCCCCTTAAAACTTATTCTTGTTAAGTTTAAAAGCTCATATGAGACAGTGGCGTACCCACGGCCTCGAGACTCGAGTTAGGGTCGAATCTCATATTGGCATGACCATCTCTTCTTCTTTCTATAGAGGTGAATTAATAAAATTTATCTTATAGTTATATCTTTTTTAAAAGCGTTATCTGATTTTGAGGGAACTGAATGAAATCATATTGACTCAGAGTAACGTTATATGGATTTAAAAAGTAAATTTAATAATTACAATCAAAAATTTTACTGTGGACAATCATCTAGTACAAAAAAAATAATACCAAAAATTAATTATGTACTTAATTTCTTTATTTTATACCCACAACGAGAACTAAACTGAATAATACTCCTTTAACCCTTTAAATAACGTAGTGTGACGATGTTTGTTATAGATAAAAAAAAATGTTATTTAAACTTAATTTATTAATCAAATTTGTTGACCTTATTCAATATCTCCTTTGAATTAGCTCTGAACCCCATCAAATATTAAAATTTGGTGTTAATCTAACAACAATAAAATTATATCATTAAATCAATAAATAAATTTAAATATTTAAGTCTAAACAATATTACGGAAAAGCAAAATTGGTGAAAGGCAAATGATGTAACAGTTTGACAAGTCAAGCCAAGCCAAGCCAAAATGAAGAATGCCTATCAAAATTCATATGAACATGTCTATCTTTTCGGCATTATTATATATATATATATATATAAAGAACAATACACAAAATCATGCCTATGGTGACACCAACCAACTAATACTACTACCACAATCTTTGATTTTCTTTAGTGATTTTGTTGTTACAATCTAAAATTTCAACCTTAAATCATTCTTTTATTCTTGGATTCAACGGATAAGAATGAGGTTTGAAATGTGTCTTTTTGTCAACAACCACTTTTTTTCTTTTTGGTTGAATTTCAACTCCTAGAGGTCGCCCTACAAATTTGAAATTCCAGTAGATATTGCGTGTAGAAGATGGCACCGCACATCTCAACATGGGCCACTAGAATTTAGAAACATATGTTTCTATTGAGTGTTTTTTGTAGGTGAGTCAGTAGAAACATATGTTGCATGATTCTTTCATTTTGTTTTCAGAGAAAGAGAGAGCATAGTTATGTTATTGGGTTGTTTGAAAACAAACTGTTTTTCTCTTGAAAGAGGTTTGGCATGTTTGGTTTATAATGCTCGACACCAACAAGGTAAAAGTAGAAATGACAAACATAATCCTTCATAGAGCTCAATGACAAAATATAATTCATATAACCCACCTCAAAAACATTAGAAAAAAGTTTTGTTGAGTCGAGGAATATCAAACATTGAAACTCCCCCCCCCCCTCCAAAAAAAAAACACATAAATTCAAATCTATAATTTTAATAAACTACGAGGCGCTTGAGTATATTTTCAGCTATTTAAATTATTGCCCCTAACTTCTCAAAATATGTATATTAACCAATCAAAAACAAATAAATGATTTTTTGTGAGTTCTCAACCTTTAGGAGTATCTTGTCATACATCAAATCAATAATATTAGTGATGCAACATTAATCTTATCTCAAATAAAGGCTACTTTAAGATATCCTTTCCTAAAAAAAGTGGTGATTAGATGATAGAACGTACACCACTAAAAGATATTACATATGCCATTATATTGGGTTGTTAAGAACAAATCACCAGTAAGTGGCTTCCATCCATTGTTTGAGAACGTAGCTTTCTTTGACATTAAATTTACACATACAACAATGGTTACCACCTTTCTATGTCACCTTTCTGCACCATTTCGATATGGACTATTAGATTACTGAATTCCACTGACTTTATTAAATTTTCAAAAGCCTGGATTAGCCGCATCAGGCGGTTCACAAATCTGGAATTCATGTCATTATTGTTACACATGATAGTGAATCAAAGCTTATTCACTTTAATAAAGTTTACAACTTATTATAAAAAAAATAGATTATAATTCATTTCAGTACAAAAATTTTTAATTTGCTAAATATATGTTAGATTATCCCCTTCGAATTCAAGTGACGATCATTATAATTAAGTAGTTTTATCATACGATAAACACTCTTAATGTAAAGAAAATTGAGATGATATAATGTTAAAATGCTTTAGAATACATAAATTATGTCACCTTCACAAGTTCAATGTATCACTAACTTGGTACAAAAGGAGGTGAGGAGGATTAGCCTATTTTCACATCTCAAATCACAATTATAAAGATAATGTATCACTTAATGGGTTTTACCTTGAAAATCTCTTACACTAAGTTAAAAAGATAACAATACACATCTTTGTGGTATATCACTATCTTTTGAAGTGGGTTAAAAGATAATCACACCAAGTCATTTTTCAAACGAGAATGTTGATATGATTAAGCATTGTAGTTAGTCACCATGGGTACAGAAAAGACAATTAGATACCATTATAAGGGATCTATAATGGTACTAAAGAGTAATTTTCAGATATTTATGACTAATGGGATCGAGTTAGGATCCCAGTTTTATTTGCTTGATCTTAAAAATTTAAACTTTATTCAGCCAGCTATAAAATTCTGGTGTAACTGACTGACTTTGACCAAATCAGAGAGTGGATTAGTCAAAGTGCCCCTGAACACCATTGACCGTCGAACCCAAAAAAAAAAAAACTAATTAGGCATGACCTAGTTGATCACCCTTAATTCTCTCAAGATTGTGCCAACTAAAAACCCAATGGATCAATCTTTGTCAAAGGCAAATATTGATATTCGATGTTGATTCTATTTCAAACTTCTCTTTATCCCTCGTTGGGTGCTTTCTCTTCAATTATGAATGCATTGCTCAAAAAGCTACAATTAATTAAAAGTCATAAATTAATTTAATTTGATCTTATCCTTTTCCAAATTATTTCAAAATGACATACCAAGAAAAGACTATAGATAATTTTTTCCCCCATAAAATTTTACTTTTTTTTTCTGAGATGCTGAGGCAATCAGTGAGATAGACATACCAAGGTCACACAAATAATTGGATAGCATAAAGTAAATGGCAGTTGAACTTTCCATTTTGATGACTAGTTAATGTCCCTATAACCCTATAATTCCCAATGAGATGAGGAAATGGGTCCATGGTCGGTTACATTTTTAATTACAATCATTAAAAACCCTCACAAGTGCTGTGTTTTTGTCACCTCACAGCGTGGAGAGCCAGTCAATTCGTGATACAAGATTAATGATGGAATGAGATATTTTTTTTTTAATTTATTTTAATGATAAATCTTTTGTCATAAACACATGTGAGACTTATAATATATGAGTAGGTCTTAGTCACTATACAATTGATGATCTACCAAAAATAAAAATTGAGAAAAAAATATAATGTAGGAGATATGGATCCAAAAACAATAAAGTATAAGATACAAGAAAGTTGATCCGGACATCTCTAATCACAATGAACTAATTTAGAGTTGGCTTAAAGCCCTCAATTTTTTTTTGATTTCAGAGGAAAAGAAGTCTGGTCCGACCCGGACTTATTAGGCGGTTTTTTAATCAATTTTTTGAGCAAAGACAACTTTTATTAGCATTGAGGAAAAGATAAAAATGAGGTTATCCAAGGATTTCTAAAGAAAAGTTGACTTCTTCGAAAACACTTCAAACGATTCTAAAAAAATTTTTAACTTTAAATTTTTTATTTCACTTTTTAAATTTATGTTTCGCACTCAAAAAAATGTAGTTCCAAATCATCCACTACCCCCCAAAAAAAAAAGATCAATTAAAATGTGTGGTGGTGGCCTAACTGTAAGAAAGTGCTTGTTTTTGCATGCAGGTGAAGGAGGGCTCACCTAAAGCTGAAGGTATAAATGGAAGGCACAAATCTGTCATTTCATGTTTGACACAAATATAAGGTAGTTTATGGTAAAATAACTAAAACAAATTGTATTACAGTACAACCCTGAAGAAATAGAAGAATTAGTTGGGGATTATAATCAAAAGGGAAGTGGATTAACATATTCAAGTAGGTGCCATTGTATGTAAAATAGATCGATCCTTAATACATTAGGGGTGATCCAGAATTGACGAAATCAAAGTCCTGATTTATCAAAGAGATTTTCAAGGTATTAGTTGAGTCGTGTCTTGCGTGTTTGGTTTACACAAATACTAGTGATGAACTAAACCCTATTGTTTAATTAATTATTGTGAATGATTACTAGTTACTATGAACTACTTAAAATACAATGACGTGTTCAAGTTGATATGCTTATCAAGAAATATCGTGACTCTCTCTTGTTCCTCAAGTACCAAAAAATCAGCCACTCTAACGTCGCAATATAAATTATAAGAAATCCAATCATTTCAAACCCTAGCAAAATTACCAATTCAAAATCCCTCTCCTCTCCAACAATTTGTAAAATGAAACAAAGGGAATACTTTTTCATTCGAGGGAACTTTTTTTTTGGGTAATAGGAAAATCTCTAGTCTATTTTTGCCGAGCGGAAGTATGTTTATGTCACTAAGACTCGTGAGTTCTAGTAGAACTGAAGGTAAATCTCAAATACATAAATCGGTCCTCCAATCTATATCTCAATTAAATCAAAATTTATATTTTAATAAAAATTCAAACCCTTACAAAAAAGCCGATACATTCAATATGTACCTTGTGAGAAGTCACGTGATTGGCAACGCTAGAATTGGAATTCAATAATGAAGAAGTAACTCTGTACTTTGCCTCATGTGTACTCATAATTGGAGGGTCATAAAAAGATACCTCACTTTGGCAGACACATTCATCAATATGCCATCTTTGTCCCCCCTTACTGTTTTTTAATGAAACCCTACTCCCCCACGCCTCTCATCAACGTTTGTCGAATGAAATCATTTTGTTTCTGTTTTTGCTTTTGATCTTCAAGAATGAAATCATTAAACCACTCGCGAGAGTAACTTAGTAGTATGGAATTGGGCCTAAAAGTACTGTGAACTCAGCCATTTAGAATTTCACTATCGTTAGTGTCTTTTGAACTTAATTTGATACTTATAATTTGAGAGTATTTATAAATATCTCCGACTTACTCTCTTGTAGAGGTGAATCCTAAATAGTCATGTCTTGAAGAAATTCCTCATTAACAAAAAATAAACTAGAATCACGGATAAAATGGATATTAACTCGGATGTTAATCGAGTCGTATTTAAATAGTGATGTTTTATGTTTGTATTATATTTGTATTATTTTCTTTTAATTTTTGCAAATTAAAATTTTAGTTACTCACATTCAAACAACACCCAAAAAAATCATTTAATTTTACGACCACTAGTACCAATATTGGTAGAGATAATAAATATAATTTTGAAATAATAAATTTTTTTTACTCGTATTGTTATTAAAATATTGAATTTTTTTAGTTGTGATAGATAATCAAATCACTTTGGTATTCATATTAGGACTTCATGACCATTAAAAGTGATTTGTATCCTCCAATTCTTGTGAGAAATTGAAGGATAGCCAAACTCATTTATTGCTAATAGCCAACGATAAAGATAAAAAAAAAACAATCAACATCATCTCTTAAATAGATAAATAATAGTAGAAATAAAAATTTTCCTCTATTTTCTTTCCATCTTTACTTTCCAAGAAAAAAGAATGGAAATAAGATTTTCCTCTAATCTATTTTTCTACCCCTCCCTCCCAAAGTCTGGCCAAACTACTTTGTCTGTAATGAAATCTTCACAAAGACCAAAAAAATCCTAACTTCAGAACCCCCAAACATCAAACAAAAGCGCTTATCTACAAACAGCTGAATCAGAAACCTCACGCTTCTTCAGTATTTTACTAATACCAATTTCCACCATTGAAAAAGTTTCGATGGTTTCTTTCTCCAACGTTCCAACCCTTTTTATTATCTCTGATATTTATGATGCCGCAGACTGATGGGATTGGGCTGGTGTGCTGGAGAATGGGAAGAAACTGGGTCTAGAGAGAGAAAAAGGCGTGGCTTTGGGGTTAGAGTCAGTGTTGTTGGTATTGGTGGTGGTGGTTGGAGGGGCGGTGGAGGTGGTGGCAACACGCTCACAAGAGGGACACATGGTGAGGGTGGTGGCTGGAAGTTGCATGTAAAATGGGTTTGATTTCTTCAAAGCTCTGAGTTCTTGGAGCTCCTTGTGTAGCCTCTTGTTCTCTTCTGTTAGTGTTTCACAACACCTCTTTAGATACTCACAATCTACCTCCGTTTGCTTCAACTTAGTCCTGTTTACACACATACACACACAAATATATATATATATGTCATTCAAGGATAAAAGTTTAACATAATCAAAATCCAACCCCATAAATTTTCAGATATATACAAATTGAATATAGACATATATACCTTGCTCTTCTGTTCTGAAACCAGACTTCAACTTGACGAGGCCGAAGATTAAGCTGTTTTGCAAGTGCAAGCTTTTGTTTCTGTGTTATTCCAAAACCCATTAAAAAAGTTCGCAATATTTGAACACACACAGACTCTCTCTCTCAAAAGTACTTACAGGATTGAGGGTATTGTGTTCCTTGAAGCTTTCTTCAAGATAAGCAGATTGCTCCTTGGAGAGTCTGAGCTTCTTACGAGAATTTAGACCATTCTCATCGTCTTCGGCGTCTACCGTATCGTTGCCAGTCGCTTCCGCGTCCCTCTTTTTCCCTCCATTTCCGGCCATGTAAAGAGAGAAATCCATCTGAAACGACGACGCCACACTGTTCGGTGACGACACCTCCTCCGCCGCCGTTGGCGTTTTGTTCACCTCAAACCCCCGCGCCACCGGTAATCTCATGTTTCCTGACGAATCCTTATCCGAACTCCCTATACCAAATTCAAAAAAAAATCAAATCAACCCCGAAAGTCTCAAAATCGAATCGACACACAAAGTTCTATACAATATATACACCTACCCATGTACATGTACACATATTTATGAAGATCAGTCCAATAGTATTACCGTCATCGGAGGGCCAAGGAAAGGGTCGTTGATGTGAAGGTGTGTGTCGAGGAACAGGATAGAGAGGGAGGAGATCAAGCTGAACAGGAGGAGAAAGAGAGACCCTTTGGTCAAGATGGTCTCTTGTCTGTGTTTTAATGGTTTCTTCTGATGTGTCCGGAGAATCATCATGGATTGATTCTGGTGCTTTGACTTGTTCTTGTACTCTTCCATTTAAATTGATTCCCAAGGCCATGCAGACACCTAGACCAGTGTTGTTGGTGGCGATGGTGTTAAGATTGGAATTTCTAGGAAAGAACTCAAATGATTTTGCTGCGTCTCCCAAGCTCAGACCAAGCTCCATCTTTCATGTGCATAAACCAGAGGCTAGAAAAACCGGAAGGAAAGAAAGGAACAGAGATATGCAAGCTAGAGAGAGAGAGAGAGAGAGAGAGGAGAGGAGGGATTTGGATTGAAAGCACTAGAAAGAGTTTTATAGAGATCCTACCCAGTATGTGAACTGTCAATTATTTGTGGTAGGAGTACAACCAAACAGTCATTTTGTTTTGTTTTTGGATAATTATAATTTATACCCTCAAAATATGCACATAATACCTATTTTGTCTACAAAGTTTCAATTGTAACAATCAAATCGTAAAATTTGACTAGAGTTTCAATTTAATCCTTACAATATAAATTCATTAATACATTCTGACATAATGGTCTTATGTGTGACTAATAGGTGATTGGGTAAAATAATACATTTTTATGGTAAATGCTTTTCCCGCACATGCTTGAAAACCTTTCTTCATTTCATCTGATTTTTGAGATAAAATATATGAGAGATCAAAAAACAAAAGATATAAACTAAATCTAGATGAAATAATTCATTTGAAAATCAAGCAAACTTGTCAAGATGTAATTTTTTCAATTAGAATTGTATATTTAAATAAAAATTAGGTGAATACTTTAGGAATAAATATCATAAATTGCTCTTTTGTTTCCTTTCTTTTCTTATTTTACAATTTTCATTTTCTTTTATTTTCCCTGTTAACATTTCTCTTGCATTTATGCAATCCATCGTGTTCCCAAACACACATGAAACAATTATACATTAGGTAAAAACTCAAATTTTCTCGCTCAATATTTAAGTTCGAATTTTCGTGACAGTTCATGGGGTACTCAACCTAATTTTCAACATTTAAAACACACAGTAAAAACTTAATTTCAACGCTAATAGAAATATAACAAAATCTAGATTAACCTCCATATACATTTTAAGCCAAAAAAAACACACACGTGAAACCCTATTTTTGTTAGGGGCTGGGACCTTCTTTAAAAGAATGTGAAGCCATCAATCAGAGTCAAGTTGTAGATTGTCTTAGATGGAGCATAATTGCAAAAATGACCCCCGAATTTTGATTAGTTTCAAACATCTATTTTAAGTTAGACCCACTAAAATTTTGTTCGACCATGGGCTTGGTTTAGCCTATTAAATGGATCAAACTAGGTTGCTGAGTATGTGAAGACCTGCCTCATTTGTCCGTAGAGATGCAATTCACGAAGTTGGGGCAAACAAAGCAGTCCGGCGTTATATATATTCTGTTATAATATTAAGTATATGTGTGCAGTGATTTTTACACAATAAATAAAAAGACAGTACTCTCTGTTAGTGAACTCGTATTTATCTCGAAAGTCGACTATCTTGTGACAAATAGAAACCAAAAGGGGCCTAAGGAATAGTAATGAATTACTTTCAAGGCTGTCTAATAGATTTCGGCTAGCCGAAGGCGGTTCCTTGCACACAAAAAATAGGGTAGATGGGCGCCAAAGTGTTTTCTAGCGTATCTCCTCCGACAATCAAATTAGTTTCTGTAAGAGAAGAAGGAAAGACATTGTGTATGTTCTAAGAAATTATTTTGTGTACCTTTGTCTTGAGTTTTGGAGGACTATTTATACCTTTCATGGGGGTCATCATTATTGACTAGTGGACAGTAGGCAGTGTTCAATCATTGGGCAGAACACCCTCCATTCTGCAGGGACGAGACTCAGGTATTAAATACTCAGTCTCCCAAGCATTTAATGCTCTTTCTCTCAGGCTCCTGAGCATTAACTACGTCTCATTCCTCTGAGAAATCATTAAATGCTTTCTTGTGACAACTGGGTATAAGTAGAGGCCTCTTTGTATCTTGGGCCCTATTTTTATACTCCCTGCCATGTGTGTTAACTCTTTTTGGTTATTGGTCTTGTCCCTCCTGCCATTTTGATTTCATTGGAAAGGTAAGTCAATGATTCATAGTCTAACCCTGAGATTGATGGGTTGTAACCGTCAAAAATACATCCAAGAGCCAAGATGACGTGTCCAAAAGAATTCTCAGGATCTAATCACGTCGGGGATATGTGTCTAAAGGGTAGAAGATGTTTTCGGTGTCGAGGACACGTGTCTTTACTGGATGGCATAAAGTATTCTCAGCGTCGAAGACACGTGCCATCACTAGAAAGGTTGAAGGTGTCATCGATACCGAGGACACGTGTTATCTCAAAAATGCTTAGGAGCCCTCGGAGTTGATGGCACGTGTCGTCACCGGAGTGATGGAGGGTGTCTTTGGCGCCGAGGACATGCGTCAGATTTTCACTCTTTCTCAGAATTGTCCCATCAGTATACTAGTAATAACTTCATATCTGAAGACATTTTGTAAACTAAAAATTGAATATTAATTATGTACTATTGATAGGTTAAACACTATTTTATTTTATTTTTTAATTATATAATTTAAAATTAAAATAGACACATATAAAATAAGAAAAGATGTATGAGAAAGAAAAGAGAAAAATTAAGTGTTGATTAACGGGGTTGTCGGTTATTGAAGAGTGTATTTTGTTGAGTTGATGTTTTTGAAGGAAAAAAAAAATTAGAATAAATTTTATGCCATTGAATTAAAGTGAATAAAAATTAGATCAACTTAACAAACAAATAAGGCTTTTTTTTTTGAAGGTTGGTCTGATGGTCTATATTGGTAATTAGTGGAGGCTGATTTGAAAACAAATTTGTGGAGGATGGAAACTTAAAATTGATAAGATTATGATTCATAAACACTAATTTTAAATATAATATCAAAATTTATCACAAAAGGATGAGGTTGTGAGAAAATGAATTATTTGGGATCCTATAAAATTTTAAAATAGATCCTATTACACTTTTAAATCAATTTTCATTTTTTTTAATTATAACTTTCTCCTAATTGAATTATAATTAATTATTATTATAAATTGTAAATAGATCTTATTTATTTATAATATCTTTAAATGATATCTCATAATTTTACCCAAAGTAAATAGATGAAGAACTAAGTTGAGAAAAAGTTTTGGTGAAAATTCAAAATCAACTAAAAAATTAATTTGAAGACTTAATCAGATACCTAATTCAATATTACATGGGAGTACCTCCAACTTTGACTCTACTTTTGACACAAATTTAATGGTCTAAAAACCTTCTCCAACTTTGGACTCAGACAAATTCTAAATCAAGAAAAAAAAACTTTATTTTAGACCCAAATTAAAGAAGACTCTAATTCTATACCAAACTTTCAACGATAATTTTTTATCTTATCAAAAGTCTAAAAACTTCTTTGACAACTTGTTATTTGCCTCCCTATTTTATGTTGTTTCCATCGCGCACCATCGTCATAGCTTTTATAGATCTTTTGAAGGCTCATTGGTAAACTTTTTCCTCTCCATCTTTCATTCAATCATTCATTTTTGTTAAAAACAATCCATTTTTTTTTTGTTAAAAATAAAATAAGGGATTAGAAGAATACAAAAATTTAGGGGTGGTTTTTTTTTTTCTGTTTTTTTTTTTAATTTGTAGGTAGTGTTGTATCCATATTTAATTTTTTTTGAATTATCCATTTGTGAAAATATATGAAAGTTTTATTTATTTTATCAAATATCATTATTTGAATGACACCAAAAAAAATGACACAAAAAAATTAAATATTTGAATTTATTCATTAGAAATTAAACTTTTAACTCATATTTAAACTCAATTTGAGTTTAAATTTGAATTATGGATAGAATTACTCTGAGTATGAATGTTAATATCAAACGGAGCCCACTTTTAATTTAACAACGATAATTGATTTTGTCAATAGATTAAATAGGTAAGTTTTAATTAAAAAAACCAAAAAAAAAATATTAAACTTGGGGAGCAACTGTGACAACACGTGTCATGATGAGGTTGGCCCAAGAAGAAACAACTTGGGAGTTTGAACCTGTCTGTCGGGAAATTAATAGATAATGAGAGAGATTTGTAAAGAGAGATAAGCATGCGATTTGACCCACAAGCCTCCTTTTGGCCAGTCATTTGTCAAATCAAATCTGATTTTCTCTCTTACTCCTACTACCCATTCATCCTCTTTGATTTGTCCAAGGAAAAGCTACAGCTCCACAGTCTACTTTAATTTACTTTTTATGTCTATTAAATTACAATGACACACCCTGTTATTTTTAATAATCTTAAGAGAAATCCTTGTAACTTGTAAGTAGAAGAGAACCAAGTTCCATTATTTTTCTATCTTGCCCATGTTCCTTTTGCTCGCATCTAAACACTCCATTTCTAGTATTAGAACCATGAACTTGGATTTTTTCCCCTCTCTCTCTCTCTCTCTTACATGTTCATTATGCTCGCTCTAAACAGTCCATTTCTAGTATTAGAACCATGAATTAGTGTTTTTTCTTTTCATTATTACTTTTTCTCTCTCTCTCTCACACACACACACTAACATTTGTCTCGTTACACAACTTACACATACATACACATTTATACCCACACACTTGAACAATTTTTGAAAGAGAAATTAAAATAAAAATAAGAACACCAAGATATACGTGGTTCAGCATAAAGTTAGAAGTGATTGATTATATGGAGTTCAACCTTATTTATAAGGTGAGAATGAATCAAGATAAATATATCACTTGTATCTGACACCATCTATTGATATTTGGAATATACTGATATTAATAAAATCTTGAAAATTTTTATCATATCTTTATTACCAAATTATGATGAATCGCTTTAGATTCTAACTTTTCTCTAATAATACTATATCTGCCTCTCTTACATTCATTGAAACATATAACACACCAATGACTCCCCTAAGTTTAGAGGTGTTAATTTTATCCATTAACACAAATTCGATCTTACACTGAACTTGAAAATAACACGATTAATTGAGACGCATAATAAATGAGTTAAATTAAATTTTAACACGATTAACTAGTATTGTAGATAAAAAATAAATATTTAACAAATATTATAGACAAAAAATAAAAAAATATATATAGTTTTTAAAATAATGTTATATGAGTTATTATAAAATTAAAAAATATTTTATTAACACAAATTTAACACGTATCAAAAATAATTTATCATAAAAATAAAAAGACACGACACGATTAAGACATGTCTAAATTGTATTTTTACTTTCCCTCTCTTCCTCCCTCCCTATCTGCCTCTTGTGTCTCAATTTATGTTTCTCTGTCCCCCTTCGCCATTCTTAAGGGCAGGTGTATGGTTGAGCTTTATGTTTGAGTGTCTGTACATTGTACTGAAGGGTTGGTATAGATTCGAGTTATTTGATATGACTTTCAATCAAAAGGGGTTGATGGTTGTTTTCAATTTTTGATGAGTGTTAAGTGGTGGTGATGGTGATACTAAGATTCCATTAATTTTGGTTGTCCTCTCGAGTTTTTTAGGGTTATCTATAATTCGTTGCGTAGCCAGTGATGTAATCAGACGGTGAGCATACCGCAGTTATGCTTATCAATAGACGGAAATTAAATTTTGTTGGTTGTTCGATAATTAATACGAATAATATTTTTTAAAAAGTAAAAATTTATAAATAAAAGTAATAATAAAATAAAACATAAACATATAAAATAATTTGATACAATATACCTATCTATCTTGGTACGATGTACTTATATTTACAAATCAAAATTTATATTTGAAATGATAAAATGTGTCATTGTCTTGTCTGTGTCCCAGCATATTTTTGTGTTGTTGATATATTCCAACTGTCTTAATTTAAAATATAAAATAAAATAATTTTTAATAAGTTCATCTTGTTGGGCCTTTGTGGAGTCTAGTTTGTGTCTTGATCTAGATGATGACTTGACCCGAAATAATGTTGCGTGGTTTTTAATGGTAAATTTTCTAAGGTTTGGTCCATGGAGCAAAAGAATTTTTTGGACCTATTTTGTAACCCAATATACAGAACATATAAAAAACGCTACTTTGGTATTTAGGGTTTTGATTGTAACTGAAAGTTGTCCTCTGTATTTCGCCCTCTGTATTTCGCCCTCTTAATAGTGAAATCTCCATAGCTTCGTGGACATATGTAAATTATCGAACGACGTGAAATTTTTGTGTCTTATTTTTTTTATTTTTTTTTATTTTTTGTTCTTAGTTTATTTTTCGATTGTGTGTGTTTGACTATAAATTTAAAACGTGTTAAATTTCAATACGTTTGATAATTTTAAATAAATTTATCTAACAACTATTAAAATCTTTCTTAAAATTATTCGTATGACACTGTACGGAGTATCAAGTAAACCTAGTAGATCCCTGTAATATTTCTTACTCGGTTTTCGGACAAAGACTGAGTTTCTGCAAAGGCGCCTCTGCAGTATCCCAACAACAGTAGTGTGAAGTGAACCATTGATGTTTGAATAGACGAGTGCCATAATTGAAGTCATGCACAGGTGCTGACCGGCACTTAACCTGTCAAAAATGCGGAGGCTGGGCAACATATGTCACGCTTTTGGGATCATTGCAATAATTGAACTAATGCATTCTTTAATGATAACAACGTAAGAGAGAGAAAAAGAGAGAGAGAAAGATTTATTTCTTTTTTAATATATTTGTTGTACAAATTTCCCTCTCCTATCATCCATTCTATTAAATATTAATAGAATATTTAGTATTATACAATGGGTCAGAATTAAATTTAATTTATGATAAACTATCTATTATTAATAATTAATTAAAATATTTCAAAAATCCAAAATCGTGTTGGCGAGATTGAACGAGGTTGGCCTCTCAATAAATTAAATTTGGATAACATTTTGACCGAATTAAATTTGAATATAAAAAAATATTTTTTTATCTCTAAAAAATAATTTAAGTAATAACAGAAATTAAGGATGTTAATTAAACCAATTTACTCAAACTTGGCTCAAGTTTGACTCGTTTTTTGTTCTTTTAAGCTTGACTCATCTTCGAAATGAATGGAACTAAAATAATTTTTTATGTTTGTTTGAAAAATGAGCCCAACAAACCCAACTCGTTTTCGGACTCGACTTGTTTTTGAACTCGTTCAAGCTTGAATTTTTTTTTAAACAAGACAAACTTGAACAATTTTTTTAGTTCAGTTAAAAAAAACAAACTTTTTAGGTTCGGTTCAAACTCATTCGAACTCGTTTGATTATCGGTCATAACAAGGACACGCTAAAAATTCAAATGTTCTGAGTTTAAATCTTAACAAGTCCTAATGACTAAATTATGAAAAATTTATCTCTCATAAATATATAAATTCTCGCTTAAATGATTTACTTTTAATTGAATCGATAATAAAATTAGTCTATGATATTTATAAATTGATATAATCGTTAAAAAAAAAAATTTATATACCCAAAACAAATGCGCTAACCAGACTTTATCTCGCCGTCTATATATCAACTCAACGATGAACGGAGATACGACTGGAGGGGGCAGAGGTTGCGTGAGTGTCATAAATGAAGTGAAGACTCACACGTGATTGGATAGTGAGAGTGGGGAGGGGAAACACCTTGTGGGGGAGGTTAGTCACGTGAAGTAGGCGTGGGTCCTAAAATGTCAAATAGTTGATTCGCAGTCAGGGGGTGGGCAATCAATGAAAGGAAGGTCTACTACTGTGTGGACCAGGACAGATGCATGCACCATATGAAGGGGACAAATCTTCAACACTAGCAATCATTACTATTCCCTACTCTTTTGATAAATAAAATAATTTTTATATTTTATCATTAAAATCACTTTAAATTTTATTTTAAAATTAATTTAATAATTAATATTAATATCTAAAATTTAATAAAAAAAATAGTATTTTTTGAAATGACTTTTTAAAAGTGATTCTAAGACTTATAACTTCTCAAAAATATATATTTTTTTAAAAATATTGTTTGAAACTCTCTACTACCACCACTCCCTCCACCACCACCATTATCAACTCATCACCGTCACCCACCACCACCCATACTTATCTCCAGCATCTTCGTCATTTATGACAGTCACTAGCACTGCCGTTACTCATGACAATCATTACCACCATTGTCGTTGCAACCCACATTTCCCACCACCAATACCACCGCTCACACCCACTAAAAATGGTGCTTAAATTTCTTTATATTTCATCTATATTTGTGATTTGATTTTGAGTTTGAATGTAAATATATTTATTGTAAACAAATTTTTATTACTTCATACCTTCAAACACAGACAATAACTAATATAAAAATAAAAAAATAAATTATACATATGATATTCAAATTATGATTCTTGTATCAATTAAGTCCTTGAATTTTTTTTTTTTTTGTAAATTGAAGCTATTGAATCTCTAATTGTGTCAATTGAGTCATTCTGTTTGCCTTCATTAGATTTTTTAACGAAAAGTAATAAAGTGTATCACGTGACACAAAATGGTTAGAGTAAACTAAACATATAGTTCTCAAACTATGACATTTGTATCAATTAAGTTCTTAAAATTTTTGTGTTAATTAAATCCTTGAATTCTTTAATTGTGTCAATTAAACACTTTTGTCTTTTTTGTATCATATAGTCACATGAGTGGAACAATCCAACAGAGGGAAACGAAAGAACACAATTAGAAAGTTTAAGAACTTAATTGACAAAAAAATTAAAGACTTAATTGACATAAATATTATAATTTGAGGATCATATGTGTAATTTACTCTATATATAATAACTTTGTATATAAAAAAATTTTGTATGAAAAAATGAATATTAATTATAAAATATTTATATTTTAAAAAATAGTTTAGGAATTATGTTGTTTTGACTTGTTTCTTTTGGCAAAAAAATTGTAATAAATTTTGTACTATTTTATCAAAGTAAATAAAAATTAAATCAATCTTAATCATTATTGTATTTTTTTTAAGTTAAGAATTCAACTTTTTAAATGTAATATTAGATAGATAACATTGAAAATGTATTGGCTGAGTTAATATTTTTTAGTTAATATATATATATATATATATGTATATATAATAGTTTAGAAAAGACTGTCGTTGCATACACAAATTTTAGTATACTATAATAAAATGTCATTATTATAGATGAAATTATATAATATTGTAATTGATCATAAATAACTTCAATCATTACATTTAAAAGATAAATATTCACCCTTAATACTTTATTTTTATGATCGATCAAAATATTTTATTATCGATTATAACTCTTTGAATTAAAAATTTATTCCTCAAAATTTTATAACTTTTAATAAGATATTTTTTTTTAGTAGTATATTCATTTCCATACAATTTATGATATTATTTCACTTGGGCATCGTATATACAAAAAATAATTTCTCATTGTATCTTTTTTTTAAGGTTATTATTAATCATTAATTATAAAAAAATAAATTATAAATAATATAATATTCTACATGTCATTTTATAATTGATTAATATATTAAAATATAGTATTAAAAAGTGATACCAAAAATCTTACCCAGTTATGAATATTTGTGAATTGTGTGGGGCCATCAAATACTAGTTGAATGAGTAATTATTATAGCTGTGATTGAATGGTCTGTATTCTTTAACCTTTTCAGAACCGGGCCGGGCCCCAAGCCTGCCAACACGTCCCCTCACTGTATCATTCTCTCATACTTCCCTTATCATTACTTAATCTCTATCTCCGTCATCAGAATGCGATTAGTTTTGGGCAAAATGCCAAATGGCACATTAAAAAAAAATTACATAATTTAAATAAAATTTAAAATTAAAATTTAAATGTATATTATTTTTAAGTATGAGATAAGTAGATCCACTGAAAAATTGATAAAACTCATTCATTCAAGAGATGATATGTATTTGAGTTATAATTTTTTAAATTTTATTTGAATTTTGTAGTATTACTTATTTTTTAAATGAGATTGACCGATCTAATAGTCCTTATTAACTTGAAATGCTATTTAGAATCCCAAATTTGGGTTATATAGAAGATTGAAGGGGAATTCTCACACTAGAACAAATCAAACAAACTAAGTTTACACATAAATTACGGAATCAAAGTAGATGATTTTTCTTAAGTTTTTTCATTGAAATTTAAGATATTATATATGTATGTTTTTAATCTTTTTAATATTTCTATTTTTTTTAGGTGTAAGTTACAATTTTAAAAGGCATAATTGATTATAAAATATTGAAATCGATACTACATTTTTTTTAATTGATCATGACACATCTTAGACAATTATTACTTCTTATTTCAAAGTTATAAATTTACCATACAAATCACTAATCAATTGTCCAGATAGCCAAAAAAAATTTTGATACCATAGAATTTCCCTTAGTTTTGATTGGCGTTAGAGAGTAATGGTTTGTTTGGCATGATCAATGAAAAAAAACGAAAAGAGTAAAAGTAAAAAAAAAAATAGATTTTTTTATCTATTAGGTAAGTAATTTTTTTTTTCCTTCTCTTCTCTTCTCGTTATTTGATAAAAGGGATGGAAGAATAAGAAAATTTAAATTTTTCATTAGGTGTTTGGTAAAAAGAGAAGGAAAGGAGGAAATATATTACTGAATTATTTTGCCATAATGCACTCATAATTTCTATACATGTATTTCATTCTCTTTTTTTTTTTTAACTACCTCAATGTTTAATTGGCCAATTATACATAAATTGTTTTTTTTTTTTTTTGGTATCTGGTCAAAGCTCTTAGGCAGTGAAACTAGTCATGTCATTGTCTGACACGTGGCTGGCGTTTATCTCAGAGTGTGCGTTTGGTTTAATGGAAAGTTAATATGATAGAAAATAGAGAAAAAAAATGGGATAGAAAAAAAAAGGCTCCCCATTGTTCAGATGCAAAGGAAAATTAGAGGAAAATTGTTTCATCCCGTCCAACCTACAAATTTTTTCCTCTCAAACGTGGGAGGAAAGTGAGAAAAAAATTAAAAACAAATTTTTTTTTTTGATAAATTTACTTTTTTGTCCTTGAATATACTACTAAACATTATACCCCAATTCTAATTTAAAGCATGCACATTTTTTAAAAAACATCTATTTAATATTACAGCTCGAAAGTTGAATCCTTAACTTATCAAAGTACAACAATGATCAATACTACTTCAATTTTCATCTATTTTGATCTATGGGTACAAATTATATCTAAAAAATTCTTTTTTCTTGCTCAATTTTTTTGTACATGTTTCTAATGTGATACAATTCAATCAATAAATTAATATTGACAAAAAAAAATCAACACATCAATACACTCCCTAATGTCAAACAATTTCATAAATCCACACCTACCTCTCTTTTTTCTCTTTTCATTTTAATTTTAAATTATAAAATCAATGTTCAAATTTTAGTATTACATAGTGTATTTAGACAAGAAATACATTGTGTATTTAGAAATTATCGGTCATTTCTAAATATCCTATCATATATATTTTTCTTATGTATATTTTTTTACTATTATTTTTGGTATACATATTTATATTTATTTATTTACTTTTATAACTAATTAAAGCGACATTGAGAATTTTATTTATAATAAAAAAATTATTTGTTATATGTAAGGGTATAATAATAAATTAAGTATACGCATCTTTTCTTTTCTTGCACTTTTTCTCCAATATCAAACAATAAAAAATCAATTTTTCATTCTCTTCTGTTTTGTCATTGATGTTCAGCAAGTAATAAAAATTTGTATGCTTGATTATGTGTATGTCTTTCCCTCAACTTACGTATATTATTCCGAATTCATCCAAATTCATTAAATCATTTTTTTTTTGAGTAACCATTAAATCATTCATTATACAACATTATAGCATAGCACCATTATGTTCAATCAGATTGAATTTCAGGTACCCAAAAAAAAAAAAAGAATTTCAGGATTTTGTAATGATACACTTGATCATCAGCCCCCCCCCCCCCCCCTCCTCTTTTTTGTTTCTCTCTCTATCTGTTTGCCATCATGTCATGACTATTGTGATGAAGCTATTTGATTTCTCCAATAGGAAAGAAAGCATTTGATTGCTTGAATAATAGTGGCTAATCAGTGGGGACACTTCTTTACTAGACCATGACCATCTACTCAAAGATATGAATCTAACAATCACAACCAAGTGTCGGATGTGAGCACACAACACCTCAAAATGGCAAAAGCTTTCACCTTGCTATCCATAGAATTGGGTGTCAATGGGTTGCCAAGGTGGACCAGTGTCATTTCAATTTGCATATGTTCCAAAGCATGTCAAGCTCATGATAAAGGCAAAGAACAAAGTTGAAAAGGAAATTTTAGGTTTCAAAGATAGGAAGGCTGCAATATGGATGCTCTGTTCTGGCTCAGAAAATGTTTGGGCCTTGAAAAATGGGACAACTTGGAAGGGTCGGACCACGCGAGCTTGTGGCTTCCGTAGATATGGTTAAGTGTTAGTATTACATTTCAAGGTTATGAAGGGTTCAAGGGTTAAATATTTGTCTATGCAATGAGTTGTTAGAAGGCCAGTGTTCACGATAAAATACAAGAAAATTTTCAGTGAGTTGTACATGCGACGTGACAGCACCAAATGGTGTCAAGAAATTTCAATGGTTCAGTCAGATACATGTAAGCTTGTCATCTCCTTCCTCCTTGGTGTTTTCAGATGAATTTCCAGCAGGTTGCAAGATTTGCAGGGGGAGAGGGGGGGGGGAGGGGTGTGTGACTTAAGTCTAAGTTTATCACACCTGTAATGCCTCGTTTTGACATCTCTGCAGCATTAGAGAGAGAGAGAGAGAGAGAGAGAGCATGAAAATAAATAGCATTAGTTGCCTCAATCACGGGTAACAATTCCTAACACAACACGAAAATATAATTCGAAATCGACAAAAAATTAGTAGGTTAAAATTGACTATTTCTCAACATGAACCTGTATATGATACAATTTGTTTACACAAATAATAAATGAGTTGAGTTAGTGTTAAATACGAATAACACAAAATTAACACGATTAACATATTTAAATAGTATTATAAGAATAAAATACTAATTTTTTACTATATTTGATCAAGTAATGCCTATTTCTTGTATAAAAAAGATATTTTTATTATTATATTTATTAAATTAATTTTAAGTTAATCAAAAAAGTACTAGTATAGCTTTGATTAATTGATAATAAAATTTTAACCATAAAACTAAGCGTAAGCAAATGGATTTACATGACCATCTGTTCTCATTTAAACAACCTAGAGGATCATGCAAACTAAGGTTGTTCAAATCATTAAGCATCCCAAGGAATGAAATATTCAGAACAAGCAACCCCCCAAGATTAACCACATCCATGCATACAATTTTGATTGTAAGAGAAACCGACACACAATCATTGAATATACTAGATAAAGAAGAGATCCATTCGGGATAAAAACAGAAAAAGTTCTAAAACTCGACGCTCAAGAGGCTCAAATAATGGTTTGAACATTTAAGTCTTTAAATCACATGAAAAAGATAACAGGCAGAGGCATGGTTATGGAGTGATGTCAGACATGTCATGTACTTATCTCTACGTTTCTTCGTTTGAAGAATACAAAGATCATGGTTCAATTAATATGCATGAATGCGTAATGAAGGAATTTGCACCACAAGGATTTATTGAAGCATTACATATTAAACTACAATCTTGCACCCAGAAACCAATAATGTGACTCTGATGGATGAAAGTGGTATGAAAAATGCAGTCAGATTGATTGCCAACCGACTGTGGTTTGCCTATCCAAAAAGAAATGTGTACGTCATCCGGATATGAAACCGACTCTGGTCGGAGTTGAAACCATATGATTGCTCATTCAGCATTTTAACAGTGACCATTCCACAATCAGTGTAGGAGCCTCATAGAAATCTATGCACACCAAGCCACATTATAGGTTTACTTTTGTCCAAGGTAGGGTATACACTAGATTCATTTGAGTATTATTCCTAGTGCATATTCTTTCCAAGTACCTGTTACACTAGATTCATTTGTGTATTATTCCTAGTGCGTGTGCTTATCAAAGTATCTGTCATTGAGGATAGACCCACAGCAAGCAACCTAGATAGGACAGTGGCTGTATGCAAAGTGTATTAATGCTTAGACATACACAAATTAATCACAGACATGCCCTATCAGTATTTAGAACAGTAATTGAAGTTGGCAGCAGAAGCAGATATCATGCACATAGCACAATTCTAGGTTCTAATAATCAAATGCTTAGATAAGCCATTTCTTTAATAGCTGAGAATTGAAATAAATACTGTATGTGGCTTATATATGCAAGTACTACGCCTGAAGTTGAGGAACAGGGCTTAGAACATCCATTCAGAAAAGAAAAGATAGATTCCAATAGTCTAATCTGGAAACCCCACAATTAGAAATCAGTTAAGGGCGGCACAAAAGATAACAAATTAATCTACCTTTCAATCAACTCCGCCAATATAAAACCATCAAATTAATCTACCTTCCATTGTTCTTATGGCAGTACATAAAAGTGGGCAGCAGGTGGCATACAACCATCCATTTTTCACAAGATAAAAATTGATCAACCCTCCTCAGCATAGTCATTACCCAGGAAACACAAATCCATCAAATGCTTGTACCAAACTGAAATTTTCCATGTTACTATAATAGAGAAACAATCCCCTACTAATAGAAGCCTATGACATCACAAATGAGTAATGAATTATACAATAGAGTAACTGATAACAGACATGGAAACCCAGTTAAGGAGGCAAATTAAACTATCGATGACATATAAGCAAGGGACTCGACACGGCACAAACACATCAACAAGGCATATCCTAAATAGAAAACAGACATGCTAAGACACACTATACGTAATTGTTTGTCTAACATGAAAGATATGTATATCAATATATACATATATAACATTCCTTTTTTGACCAAGAGATAGTTATAGCCACTAATCACCCCTTTCTTATAAGACAAAACATAGCATACATATCGATAATTCCTCTCATCCTTACATGCCCTTCCTTCAACAAAAACCGTTATGTTTCTTACTTTGAAAACATGGATTAAACTTATAACACTAGTCAGAATAATTATAAATTTTTAGACGATATAACATAGTTACATGCTCATTTCTAAGGTTTATTAATAAAATCATGGATAGTTTCCAAAAAGTGTTAATCCAGTGTTTATTTTTAGTAACTGACGCCACCTAGGGAGTGTCGGACTGGTTGTCAAAGGAAGTGAAGGCATGTTAGAAATTAAGATTTTGTTATTTAACTGTATGCATAGCTGAAGTATCATATATGTGGAGTGCCCAGAAAGTGTCAATATCTGACATGTGTCCCACTCGGATATGGAACCATTGAAATCTCCATTCTTCTCAGCAAGTTACTGAAAAGATGGTCTCAAATTGACGATTTCCCAAAACTGGAAAAGCAAACCCCAAGGCCATAACACAAGTTACTAATAAGTTACAATTAAGGTTGCAGAAGAGAGAAAAGAATGAAATGACACGAATCTGCTTCAGTTTTCAGCATGTCATTTAGCTCAACAAAATCTTTATATAAATTGATGTGATAGTAAGTTATTGATGTGGCTTCCTCCTTTACCTTTTTTTTAAACAGGAAAGTTCATTCAAAGGCAACAAAAGGCCAGAAGTCAATATGTTATTCTCAGAGTCATAATCGAGATAGAATTTCCATAAACCATACTTAAATACTAAATTGTGAAGTTCTGCATTTCCTATTATATCATCTTTCCCAGTGATTAAACCCATGGAGAAGAATAACCTAGTAAGAAGAAAAATTTATCAAAACCATCAAATTTCATCACATTAACAGATCAGGATAGTGAGTAATAGGCTGACAAAAAATTGCCAAATATACTTTTGGAAAATGTAAACATGCATAAAGCTTGCAGTAGCATTTACTTTACTTACCAATAATATGACCTACTGTCCGCTGTTTACACGTGCCTTGCCAAACAATCAGAGGGCAACACCCCTCAAAGAAGGCCCATATCAGAAAATTCTTCACAAAATGCCAATCCTCGGCTGGAGCAGGCAATAAATGTGCTGTATGGCGACAGTCGCGACAACATATTGGGCTACTGTTGAGAATGATGCTTTCTCAGATAAACCAAAATTACTTAAATTGGAAGTTGGCCTCTTTTTACATGCACAAGCAAATATGGCTATTTAAGACAGAAAATCTTAAATTTTAAGAAACACGACTAAACTGTAGCTCCTAGTAAAGGGAACATGTCAGTTTTATACTTTGCTTTAAATAAAGAAACAGAATCATCTCTACCTTCTCCTCCTAGATTCACGGGAAACTTCGTTGTTTACATTTGAAACCCTCGAAACACCACTTCCTCTCCTGGAAGATGAAGAAGGTCGGGAGGCTGTCAGATTGATTTGAATAGCAGCATCTGTTGTCAGGTTTTCCAAATGTACAGCAGGAGCAGAAACATCAGTTGTTCCAGAGGGTGCAGGAAACGGCAGAGTAGAATTGATTTCAGCAGTAGAATCCACATTCTGGGGTTCGACTTGCACACCTGCGGCACTGCTATTAGAAGGATCCCCACCATCAACCAGTAGAAACTGTGCATGGCTCCTTTCAAGACGGTCTTGGATATATGTTTCAAGATCCTCAACCAACCTTTCAGCATTATTCAATGCAGATGAAAAGGAAGTAAGGGAAGCAACTCCTGATAAGGGGTGGGAATGAAGGCTCCGGCTGCTCCCTGCCTCCCTATTCGGCAACACCCCGTAATTGGTCTCAGAGCTAATGTTCACACTATGAAGAACCCGTTCCTGTGGGGGCTCACCCATTGCACCAATACCAGTCCTGATTCGCCGAAGTGCTTCTGCAACAGGAATATGAGACACACCCCGTATTACACGCTGTTGCCTAATGCTCTCTACTCTATGTGCTAGGGGCCTTGATGGTAACTTCAGGCCACCTTCCAACTCTGACATGGGGGTGCTGTGTCCATTGCCATATATTGGAGTAATATTTGTATCCGTAACCTCTCCCTTGCACACAGGACATTCCTTAGCTGTTGAATTGGCATATGGCAACCGATAAAAGCATGCCCAGCAGAACAAATGCCCACAACAAGTCAATATAGGTTCTGTAGCCATTTTCAAGCATATATTACAATCGAAAAAGCTCCCACCATCACCATTGACCCTCTTTACATCAGAATCCATAGCCAAAGCCTTTGCTACCAAATGGGAACTATCCCTTTTATAACCTTTACTCCTCTGAACCACCGTTTCTGATGAACGCACACTATCATCCCCCTCATGCAACATACTCCCACCACCCACATTAACAACCGGTTCGATCAAAACATTACTTATTTCATTAACATTTCGAGCTTGTCGCCACCTCTGTCCTTGCCTAGCTCTAGCCGTAACCGCCTCAAGCTGTCGAATTCTTTCTTCAATTGCATCATGAGCAGCAGTTTCTAATTCATTCCATATTGACCCTAATCCTAACCCTGAATCAGCATGTGACTCCAAAGGCTCTTGGTTCAAATCAAGATCCATTACTACATCATCCATCAAATTATCACCCATCACATACCAAGAGAAAACAAGCCCAAATTCCAAAGACCCTTTATGTTATATGACGTAAAATTGCCAATAATAGTCCTTCCGATCCAAACCTTTTAAAAGACTGAGTCTTCCATCAAGAACACAGGATCTTAAAAACCAAGAACTAAAAATATAATTGAATCGTTCTGAAAAATTTATAACACGGAATTGAGTAATCTAAATACCTGTGCCGATATGTAAAATTAATTAATAAGAACCTACATGCAGGAGATGATATGGTTGTGAACAAAGGTAGTCTATGGCTCCTTTTCTGATGCAGTTGTCCTCCATGGCTGCTGCTTCTTCTTCTTCTCCTTCTCCTTCACATCACTGATCTGAGTTATGAGAGAGAGATAGAGAAGGAGGAGGGCCGGGGGGGGGCGGAAGACGGGAGGTGGCGAAACGGGAAGAGAGAGAGAGAGATGATCCACAGCCGGTGTTTGGCGCACTGCTGCACCAGCAGATCAGGTAAGGAAAACCGGGACTGTCAATCTGCTGTGGGGACACGAGTCAAAGTTCTGGAGCAAAGTTTCAATACGGCTAATTTTTAGTAATTTTAGAGAAATACAATCCGATTTATCACCAATTAAAATTTTTAATTAAATGAAGTTTCTAATTCATGGACAATACCATTGTGAAAAAAAAAAGATTTACAATATTTTAAGATTATTTGTAATTTCTGAAGTTTTTGGCTATTAATTCTATACATTTGCGAGGATAATTGATTGCAAATTTACAAAAAAAATTTAAGAAGCAGCACAAGTTATATCAGAAATGAACTGTCTAAATTTTTTGAATTTGAATTTTGATAATTTTTTAGAATTAAGTCATGAAAGATTTATTTCTCATGAATACCTTAAATTCTAACGTGATTGGTCTGTCGTTGACTAATTTGAAAAGGAAATTAGTTAAGGTACAAGTAAGCTGACCCGAACACTCCTAACCGTTAAAACAAAAAAAAAATTCTCGAAAAATTTTAATTTAACTACAAAAGTTGTAAAATAATCCTAAAAGTAATATTTTTTTAGGATCGATAACTAAACTCTAATCATTGTGTATGATGACCCATAAAATTCATAAACTTTGACACTGTACCTCCGTTTATACCGAAGCAAAAAATTAATTTTGATCACTCTAACATATTCTATGGCTCGTTTTTTTAAAATTTTTCAAAATGGACTTTTGATAAACTTTTCGTGTTTTTTGATCAAAAAAAAAAAAAAAGACTTTACATGAAGTTAAAATTGATCAAAATAATTCAAATTAATAGGTTAAAGGAGACAAAAATTCAAAAAATGACATGTCCTACGTGATAAGATCATCATCATATTAAGAAGTTCTTTTTTTTTTTTTTGGTAGGTTACAATATCAAAGTAATAGTTATTGTTTGTACCTGAAGGCTCAAAGTAATAAAAAAATGGTTAACAATAAATATATTTTTATTCATATCTAAAATCAAATTACAAATATAGATAAGAGATAAATGAATTTAAGTACTGGTTATAGTAAGAGTAAGCGATGGTAATGATAGTTGGTGGTAGTGGCGATAGTGATGGTGGTGGTCATGGTAATGATAGCGATGATGATCATGAGGGTGGTGGTGGGGCGATAGGAATAGTGGCGATGGTGGGACAGTGATAGTGGTGGTAAGGTGGAAGTGGGGCGAAGGTGATTTTGGTGGTAATGATGGTGGTGGTGAGGATGGTGGTGGGGGTGGCGATGACAATGGTAGTATAATGTCGGTGGTGGTAATGGTGGGGTGGTGACGGTAGTAATGATAGGGAGTGGTATGGTGGTGACAGCGATGGTGGGGCTAAGAGGCAGGGGGTGATGGTAGTGGTGATAGTGATGATGATAGTGAAGTGGTGGTTGGGGTGGTGGTGGTGGGGTGGCGACGGTGGAGGTGGAGGTGGTAGAGATAGTAGTTTGATGATGGTGGGGGGTAGTTTGTTAGTGGTGTGGTGTGGTGGTGGGGTGATGAGTGGTGGTGGTGGAGTAGCTCCAAACACTATTTTTAAAAAAAAAAAATACTTATGAGAAATTAAGTATTAAAAATACTTTAAAAAAGTCATAACAAATACACTCTTAGAATTTTATTTTTTCTATTAAATTTGAAGTGTTAATATTAATTATCGGATTAACTTTAAAGTAAAATTAAAAAAAATCTTAACGATAAATAGTAAAAGTCATTTTATTTATCTTTTAAGATTTGAATTATATATATATAGATTGTTATGAAAAAAAATCAGATTTTCAAGTTACGTTTCAAACGCATTGCTCACAACTTTCTATTTCTTTTTTTTTAGTATTACAATTAAGGATGTTCAGACCATTTTACGCGTATTTTGACTAATTCTTTCTTTAGTCAACTTGTCAAATGCAGACATGTCGAGATTAAGATATTCATATATGATATTTTTTCATAATATGATCCCAAAAAATATGTGAAATTTTAAATTTAAAACATCTAAGTTAAACTCATCATTGACTACCTCTTGCGGGTACTCACAAATTTATCAAGCATGGAAAACGCCATAGCTCAATTTGTGTTGGGCCCGGCCCAATTTTTAGGCTAACAAAGCTTGGGTTTGAAGTCCCATTTTAAGGAAGACCTAACATTTTTTAGGTGTATAATAATATTTTAAATAAAAAATCTCAATTCATATGAAATATGTTCACAAAAGGTTTTAAGCGAAGTAGATTGGACTTATTAATTTAGCTCATAAAATTAAAATACCTTAAAATTTTTTTTTTTTTTAAAAGTTAATAGTAAAGCTAAAACTATTAAAAATACTAACCCCAAAAAAATTCAAATTTTTTTGGTCATTATATATTTAAAAAAAATCAAGTTTACAATTATAATTTTTAATCACGCTCTCCCCCCTTCCTTTCTTTCTCACTCCCTATCTGATCAGTAAGTTCAACTGTGATAATAAAAGATTAAATATAAAGCCTTAATTAATATTTTTATAGTTCAAAATATTTAAATAAATATATTATTAATGTTAAAAATAAAAAAATTATTTATTATTTTTGATTTAGGAACCAAAATGTCTCGGCTCGCCCCCGACTTATTTGCCTTTTTTTTGGGGCTCTTGAGACTTACAATCAATTCAATAATTATGACTATAAATGTCCATGAGTTGGGCCATATTAGGCCTATGAATTTTTTTTTAGGTGGACCTGATTAGAGTAGATTTGAGCACTTACCCGAGTGAATTATGAAGCGGGCCAAGTTAGACTTTTAGTAGGGGTAGGCTACCTGCAATCCAACCAACCACTCACTGGATGAGCTTTGCAGGCGGGCCATATATATATCTTTATTTAAAAATATTTAACTTAGAATTTTTGTAAATTATATTTTTAAATTAAAAATAGAGTTAAAATGAACAAAAAATAAAAAATAAATAATTTATTTATGAATAGGGAAGAAATTGTATTACAATAAAATGAGCACACCCCAATTAAATCGACACTTATCCATCTATCTATCATTTGTAAAACTCTACCCTTTAAAACATGTATATTTACATAAAAACATACATGAAGCACATACAATACATGTGCTTAATACATGTATGTTTAACTTTCAATGATCAACTTTTTTTTTTTCAAACAAAGTGGGTGGACTGGTTGACGGGCTCTTGTGGAGGGGTTGGATTTTGGGTTGGGTAATGGGCTTGAAACAAGTCCACGACCTCACTTTAAGAATATTAGATTCGAATTCGAGCAGGCCAACTATCAAATTTATCGAATTTTAGACAAATTTTTTTAGGTTGAATAACGAGTTTCGTGGACCAACCTAACCTATAGACACCTAATTATGATGAATAAATCAATAAATTATATCAACAAATTATCTTCAAATAACATTATTGAGACACATGTGCCCGTGAACCTACACAACCCAAATCAACCGACCGACCGAGAGAGAAATAAAGAAAGGATGAAATTTGTAGTTCATTTTTTAATTTTCTCCTAGACTAAACTTGATTTTCTATGCTTTTAAGCTGAGGGTATAAATTGAAATAGTTATGAAAATTAAAACCAAACTTCAAAATTAGGAATGCAATCGAAAAAAAATTTGTTTCTCAGAATAAGTTTGAAGGAGTAGTCGACGTAAACTTGAACATCCTACAATCAGAGACGGAACTATAGGAGGCCTAGGGGGCTATGGCCCCTTCAAATTTTTAAAAGTTCCACTATCCCGGTATATTTTTAAAAAAATTTATTGTTAACTTCTAGTTTTTTAAAACACTCAATGTGTAAGTATCTTACTTAGTGTATTCAAAAAGATTAATGATTTAATATTTAGTAACTATTACGTGGATGAATGTTGCTTATACTCACAAAGACACTTGTTGAATTATTTTAATGATATAGATAAAAAAATATAGTTTATATTAAAAACAGTTGGTTGACTTATAATTTATTTTTATTGTGACATCATATAGAACTATTATTTGCGATCTAGATTTATTTATAGGCATAAGGTTACATTATAAACAAGAAAAAAGAGAAAAAAATTATCACAAATAAATTTTTATGATGGTATAAACCACTTTTGAATTTTATGCTCAAATTTCTTTTTTGATGTCATTACATAAAAATTAAATTTAATATATTTTTTATAAATAAAAATTTATTATTAACGATGACCGTTGAATAATCGTATTAAATTAAATTTTTGTCTATCCAATATTGACCGTTAAAATCCTAATTCCCCTTTTGTAGCCAAACAAAAAACAAAAAAAAAATTAAGATTTTACTAAGTTTGACCTTGTCCTTGTATGAGTAGTTTCCGAGAAGATATCTTTAAGATTTAACCCAACCTAGAAAAAAACTTTTAGATTTGCCTGTGGAAGCTTATTTAATCATTACAGTATCTCCACAGTGACTCACACACATAGAGGAGAGAGAGAGAGAGAGTTGAACATCAAAACTACCAACATTTCAGCCACCCCACCTCTTAATCCCTCTCAAAATCGATGAAGGAGAACAAATCCACTGCAAAACCTGTGAAACACTCATCTTTGAACCCTTCCATGGCTGCCTCCAATGCAACCACTACCTCCATGACCACTGCATCAACACTCCTCGCTCTCTTGAACACCCATCTCACTCCTTACCCCTCATCCCATTTCCCACCTATTCTAATGGATCCGACTCTTGTAATGCTTGTGGTTTTGAAGGTCATCCTTTCAGCTATAATTGTGCTCATTGTCAGTTTGATCTTCTTCTCCACTGTGCCTCTTTGCAGACCACACTTCTTCTTGATAAACACCCCTATTAACTCAAACTCGTCTTTGATCTTAATCAGCAAACTCCGTTCAATGATAAAAGTGTCATTTTTGGATGTGATGTGTGTGGTGTGGCGGTGGATAAGAGGCAATGGGTGTACTACTGTGCTGGTTATGATTTTGGGACACATTTGAATTATGTAAAGCCTCCGGGACTGCTAGTTTGCCAGTGACCGAGGCAATCGATGGTGAATCAAGTGGCGGAGTGGTGGCTGGTTGAAGGTTCCAGCTTCATGGGAAGGCTACCTAGTAGCCACCTCTATGGACGACTTGACGGCAAGATGGTTGGATTTTTGACAAATCTTGCCGGTGCTTTAAATGAGTTCCCTTTTCTTCTTGATTTTTGGCCAGAAACTTCCTATAAATAAGAAGCTTAGTGAATATTAGATATATGTTCAAGATCATTGATGAAGAAATAAAGAGAGATTCAAGAGAGACCTCATTTGTGAGAATATTTTGTAAAAATTCTTATATTTTATTTTTAGAGAGAAATAAAAGTTCCTCTTCTGTTTATATCTTATTTGTGGTATATTTTCGGCCTTGGGTAACCAACAAGTGGTATCAGAGCTTTGGTTGGGTCATCAATTTTTTTTCCAACTCACTGTTTTTGTTCGTACAGGTTCTAAACAAACTCGAGATCAAATTCTGAGCGCACCATTGGATTCCCCTCGTCGAAATGAGTCGAACCCCATTGGCCTCGCATTAATTTGATGTCGAACTCTCTCTTATGGTCCTCGTCGAAAGTTTGTCAGAAAGTTCACCGGCCGCCGGAGTTGTTGTCGGAATTCGCCTGAGTTATTGCTGGAAGTTCACTGAAAAATTTAGTTGGACCAATGACTGAATGAAGGTTGAAGACAATGGAATATTCCACTCCGTCAAAGAATATTTTATCTCAGTTAATGAATATTCCTAGAGAATATTCAATCCAGAGAATATTATGTCATCATCAACATTTTTCGTCAAGTTAATGGAATATTCCGTTAAATTACCAAAAATTTTTTGAGCCAATTTTGACATCATTTCAACTCCATTTTTGGGGAACCAGGACTCTTTCCTAGCTATTTCAATTGTTCTAGATGCAATAGTGTACTCTGTTTTGCAAAATTTAGCCCCAAATTTTTTTGATTGAGTTATTTAGAGCCTAAAAATTCAAAATATTCACGAATGAATCAACGTTGGGAGCCATAATCAAACTCACTGCCTCCAATTATACATTTTGGAGATCTCGGATGGAAGATCTCTTAAGCTGTAAAGACTTGTACGATCCTTTGGAGGTAAAAGGTATAAATCCAAATCCGACAAAAGAAACGGACTGGAAAAAACAGAACAATAAAATCATCGATCAAATCAGGCAATGGATTGACCATAGTGTATTCCACCATGTTGCACAAGAGACTGATGCACATGTCCTTTGGAAGAAGTTGGAAGACATGTACCAGGCAAAGACTGCTCGGAATAAAGCTCTTTTGATGACGCGGTTTGTAAATCTGAAGTTAAAAAGTGGAACTTCAATTGCTGAGCACACTGGTGAGTTCCAGAGTTTGGTAAATCAATTATCATTGGTAGAGTTGACTCTGGGGGATGAAGCACAAGCTCTCTTGCTTCTCAGTTCTCTACCAGATAGTTGGGAGGCGCTAGTAGTCTCTCTTAGCAATTCGGCTCAAGGAGGTAAACTTACTATGTCAACGGTTAAGGATGTCTTGTTCAATGAGGAGGCTGGGAAAAAGGATGTTGGCATTGACTAGTCAAATGCCCTCGTCATTGAGAGTAAAGGCAGACAACAAGGGGGAAGTAGAAGCAGGGAAGAGGAATGAGTAAGAGTATAGGAAGGTCACAAGATCCAAGGAGATCAAATGACAAAGGAAGACCTACATACAAATGTTACCATTGTGTCATGTAAGGCCACATGAAGAGAAACTGCTACAAGTTGCTACGAGAGTAAGGCTAAGGTAGTAATCAGCCAGAGAAACTGGACGAAGAGACACCAGTCACTCTCTCAGAGGGCGTGGCTATTCTTTTTGTCAATGAGGAGACATGCCTTCATTTTTCAAACCATGACGCTAAATGGGTGGTAGATACTGCAGCTTTATACTATGCCACTTCTCACAACGATTTCTTCTCAACGTACAAAGCTGGAGACTTTGGTACGGTGAGGATGAAAAATACCAGTTCTTCCAAGATCATGGGAATTGGTGATATTCAGATAAAAATAAATGTTGGTTGTACATTAGTATTGAAGGATGTCCAACAGGTGCCCGACCTTTGGCTAAATCTACTTTACAGGATAACCCTCAACAGACAGAGCTATGATAATCACTTCAGCAATGGCACATGGAAGCTCATGAAAGGTGCTATGGTTGTCGCTCGAGGACATATTTGTGGCACGTTTTACAAGACCCATGTGAAGGTTTGATCAGATAGCCTCAATGCAGTTGAAAATGAGGTTTCATCACATCTGTGGCACCAAAGACTTGGTCACATAAGGGAAAAAAGATTGTTTACCTTGGGAAAGAGGAATCTCAACACAATTGCCAAGGATGTTGCACTAAATCCTTGTGATCATTGCTTGTTTGGTAAACAACATTGAGTCTCGTTTAGTTCCTCTGTGAAGAAGAGATCAAAGTTGTTAAGTCTGGTACACTTTGATTATAAGAACCAGATTACTGAGGTACGTAGACCCAAAAAAGTTCACAAACCAGATTATAAGAACCAAGAATCCTAGACCCAATATTTTCAAGAAACAAGAACCCAAGGTTAAAAGTTCAAGAGAAAGACGTCACAATCAAGATTGAGTGATAAGTCAATGAATGCCACAAGAAAGATTAATTCTTGATAAGTTCTTGAAATAGTTTTTGGAAGAACAATAAGGTAGAAACCTCACAAAACTCATAAAAAAATATATTCCTTGTAGCTGATTTGTTCTTTAGAGAGGTGGTGCGGGTGCCTCGGAGCATTCTGTCTGATCGTGATGCTAAGTTTTTGTGCTATTTCTGGAAGACGTTGTGGGGTAAGCTTGGTACTAAATTACTCTTTTCTACTACTTGCCATCCACAAACAAATGGGCAAATCGATGTAATTAATTGTACTCTTTTTATTTTATTGCATGCTGTCATTGGTAAGAATTTAAAAACTTGAGAGGATTGTTTGCCTCATGTCGAATTTGCTTATAATCGTAGTGTGCATTCTACTACTAATTATTTTCCCATTTGAAATTGTCTATGGTTTTAATCCTTTAACTCCATTAGATTTAATGCCTTTGCCTGTTGATGAGTGCGCTAATTAAGATGGAGAACGAAAGGCTGAATTGGACAAGCAAATGCATGAGAAAGTTAGATTGCACATTGAGAGGTGAACGAAGCAATATGCTATTCAAGCTAATAAGGGGTGTAAGATGGTGGTTTTTGAGCTTGGAGATTGGGTTTGGGTGCATATGCGAAAGGAGCGCTTTCCTGCACAAAGGGATTCTAAGTTGTAGCCTAGTAGAGATGGGCCTTTTCAAGTGGTGGCAAGGATAAATGATAACGCACAGACTAGACCTTCCTGGTGAGTATAGTGTTAGTGCTACTTTTAATGTTACTGATCTTTCTCCTTTTATTGCAGATGACGAAGATTCGAGGACGAATCCTTTTAAGGAGAGGGGGAATGATGCAATGCAATCTGATCCGTTGAGCATAAATGGAGGTCCTATGACTCGGGCAAAAGCGAAAAGGATGAAGGAAGCATTGAATGGCCTGATTCAAGACATATGGCTGATTGTGCAAGTTCAAGCATGAAGAGTGCGTTTGGAGGCTTTTCTACCGTGGCATTTAAGGGGAAAAGACCTCAAGTTTATTTTAATGTAATTCAATTCCAACAAATCTGATTAAGTGGCTGTATGGGCTGATTTAGGTTATTTGAGAATTTTGGGCTGATTACTTGTTTTAAGCCTAACTTTAGTTATTCCTATTTAGATTAAAATTTGTTTTAAGGCTTTATATACACACATAAGACTTGGTAAAAAGGACATAATATATTTTTTTATGAGTTTTGTGAGGTTTTGACCTTATTGTTCTTCCAAGAACTATTTTAAGAACTTATTAAGAATTAATCTTTTTTGTGGCATTCATTGACTTATCGCTCAATCTTGAGTATGACGTCTTTCTCTTGAACTTTTAATCTTGGATTCTTGTTTCTTGAAAACATTGGGTCTAGGGTTCTTGGTTCTAATAATCTGGTTTGTGAACTTTCTTGGAGAGTCTTCAATCAATTTGTCTGTGGGTTCTTGAATTCGTTTAAGGGTTTGCATCAATCCCCGTGTGCTTCTCTAACTAATAACTCACACATCGAACAATTAGGCACACACAATCGATTCTCTCGAAACAAAAATCCATCATGTCTATAAAACTTACCAAAACCCGAACTCTCACAAGCATCAAACACATTAGCAAAGTCAGAATCAAAGCACCTAGTACGTTTATGCGTCTAATGAACCATGTTTTGCGTGCTTTTATTGGTAAATTTGTTGTTGTTTATTTCAATGATATCTTGATTTACAGTAAGAGTGTAGATGAGCATGTTGAACATTTGAGGCTTGTGTTATGTTCTTTGCGTAATGCTTGCTAACATTAAGAAATGTTCATTTTGCATTAGTCAGATTGTTCTCTTAGGATATGTTGTTAATGCTAAGGGCATTGAGGTTGATGAGGAGAAGGTTAAGGCTATTCGAGAATGGCCTACACCTAAAACCATTACTGAGGTACGTAGCTTTCATGGTCTTGCTAGTTTTTATAGAAGGTTTGTAAAAGATTTTAGCACCATAGCTGCACCATTGACTGAAATCGTTAAGAAAAGCGTAGGTTTTAAATGGGGAAGGGACCAAGAAGTTGCTTTTAATTTGATTAAAGAAAAACTTAGTTCTGCACCTTTACTTGTTTTGCCTAACTGTTCTCAAACTTTTGAAGTTGAGTGTGATGTCTCAGGTATTGGAATTGGAGCTGTTTTTGTGACGCCCCTAAAACTGGGGTTCCTGTTGACCACCCGTCAACCTGTAGAAATGCACGTGATTGTCGCATGATCCGACACCACGTCAATAATTTCCTATTTAACGGGATTATAACTCATTCGTGAAACCCGTGTACTTTTTCATCATTTAATCTAACCATGGACCAATGTACCACATTTCATTCTTCATTATAATTCATTTGCATTATAGGAACTAAAGGATGCATAGCCCAAGGCCTGGGAAAAAAATTTAAAAAAAATTTCAAAATCTGCCAAAGTGTACTGGTACGGGTTGCTCACTGGACCCCACCGTACCGGTACACATACCGGTACGCTGTGCTTATTTTTCCCTATTTCACCTATTTTATATTTTCAATCCATTTCAAACCATCTCATTTTCATCCAAACCATACATGATTGAGTTTTTCACATAAAATCTATTATATACAGAGTCTGTTACGAACCATTGCATACATTTACATGTCAAATGGAATTTTAACAAAAGTTTACACCAAACTTGTATTCAAAAGCCACAACCTAGTTTTTTTTAACCCAAGAGGCCCCGAATGTGAGCCGCCCGCCAGAGTATGTCCCGCACTTGAAATTTTTCCCTTATAGGGTGAGCCAACGCCCAGTAGAATACTTCCTACAGAGGCTACTCCCTAACCTAAGTGCATATGCAATGTTCACATGCAACATTTCATAAACAACCATTGTTCCAATCAAGATTAATTAATCTATGTTGAAATTTAACATGTCGTGCCATGATATGAGATGATACCCACTCATGCAACTCAACCCGAGCCCTCACCGACTCCTTTCCCTCATGCAATGCCATGAGTATTATGACAGGGTTTTTCAACCCCCGCCATTGGCTTCACTCATCCAATGACCATTTTAAAAGTTTTCCTGGGTCTTTGTAAGGGGTGGATGTTAATGGACTCACACCAAGGGTCACCCAACCCACACGGAATTTACAAACTTCCACCGAAGGTTTCGCGTACACCTATACACTTCATGGACTGTGCTAAGGGAGTGTGTATCCCATCACCGGACCTTGCACCCGAGGTATCTTCTAGCCCTTCTTGCTAACCCCAACCCTAATGACCATGTAATCCGTGAGACTCGGTCAGGTCTTCGACCAAACTTACTCGAGCCCACCAATCATCCACCAAGCGTAGTGTTGACAAACAACCATGCACACACACACCCTTACATGCGATGTTTCCGTGCATATGCAATGTAATGCATCATTGTTATTTCAATTGTCACGCCCACATGTAATGAATGTCATATGAGCAACTTTAACATATATTTTCATAATTTCATGGCCATTTATATCATAAGCATATAATAGCCAAATTTTATCTCAATGTTGATATATCAAAAACAACATATATCAACATGTTCATATCCAACCAAATCCATAAACATGCTATTTCTTTTATGTCAATAACACACTTAATTTTCAAAGCATAAATTCAACACATGGCNTATCTCAATGTTAATATATCAAAAACAACATATATCAACATGTTTATATCCAACCAAATCCATAAACATGTTATTTCTTTTATGTCAATAACACACTTAATTTTCAAAGCATAAATTCAACACATGGCATGCCCACATAATACAAATTGTTCTTGAATCATTTTAGGGCAAATTCACATAAACCCAAGGTACGAAATTCAATGGAATTACACACGCAATCACCATATATTTCAATTCCAAGCTAGGAATTCATTTGTTAAACCTTTTTCCTACCCATTTCATCAATTTCCATCCATAGACAATGGATATATATATATCTATCCGCCCACCTATTACATACAACACCCTAGGTTGTAAAATAAATCCAAGTAGAAAGGAACCCTACTTCTTGAAGTGTAAAGAACATGTAGGAAAACTCCAAGACTTCAATTTGAACTCTAATTCAAGTCTTCCAAAAATCTCATTTTTCAACCTTTGGTGAAAACCCTCATTTTTGATATGTAGGCGTAGCCCTCGACAAGGAGACCGACTTTAACTCTTGGCCCGAGTGGATCCGAGAACCGTGGAATTGTAGATCGTAAAGAGAAGGTGGAGGATATAACTTTTTCCCTATCTTCTTCTATCGGCTAACGGCTGGACAAAGAATGAGGGGAAAATCTGATTTTCCCCCTATTTATACTTCTTAATACTTGGCTCACAATCCGCCACACAACCCACTTTTTTTCTGGTCAATTTTCACCCCGAAACGATTAAATTTCGTCTTAGTTTAAGTTCAAAATATTTTTATTTTTAACTTACCTTAAATAATTTTCCAATTTTTAAAATTTTATTAAAAATCTCATTTTTGGGTCACTCGAGACACGATCGTCTCATAAAACGTGAAAAATTTGACTGTGTCGAAATTCGATGAAATTTGACAAGGTAACTAGATTTCGCGAGATGAATCAAACGGTGAGGTCTGTTTCGTCATCCGAGATCTAAAAAATATTAGATTTATAACCCGTATTGTAGTGACACATTATTGTTTTGCCCTTATTATAAAAATTTTAAATTCACTCGGGTTTTATAGTTTTAATGCATGGAGGTCGTCCTTTAGCTTATTTCAGTGAGAAGCTAAATGGGGAAGCCTTAAATTACTTGCCAAGGACGTCCCAAAAGCAAATGACCCGCATGCATTGGGACTACATCACACAAAACCTCATCAACATAACGCCCAATGGATAATGTAACTAATACCTGACTATTCCCCTTAACCTCCCCACATTCATTCAACCACTGCAACTTATAAGGAGTAGGGTGCTTAATAGTAGGCAAACTAAGTTTCTCAACTAATAAGGTACTAGCAACATTAGTACAACTCCCACCATCAATGATAACACTACATACCTTATTGTTGATATGACAACGAGTATGAAAGATGTTGTCACGTTGTTGCTCGTTGTCCTCCTCCTTCACTTGTGCATTCAAGGCATGCCTCGTGACCAATATTTCACCCTCAACTGGATATTCCTCTCCTTCACTCTTCTTACTCTCCACATCCTCATCAGATTCACTTTCAGTTTCAAAATCACCATTATCCCTCAAAAACATAACATGTTTATTTGGACATTGAGATGCAATGTGTCCCCTGCCCAAACACTTAAAGCACTTTANAAAAATCACCATTATCCCTAAAAAACATAACATGTTTATTTGGACATTGAGATGCAATGTGTCCCCTACCCAAACACTTAAAGCACTTTATATCTCTATTTTTGAAAGTTTGAGAATCAGATTTACCTCGCTCCTTGCTAGCCTCTAGGTCTTTGCCTTTGTTGGAAGTTTCAATTTTGCCCTTAGAATCTGATTTCTCTTCCTTCTTGCGCCAATTAGAATTCGGTTTCCAAGAAGATGAAGAACCCGAATTCTACCCAAACCGAGTAGAACCCTTTCGTTTGAGTTTCCTCTCAACCTTCATCACCATGTGTAGCATATCCTCCATCTCCACATAATGCTGCAACTCAACTACATTTTGAATATCTAGGTTCAAACCGTGCAAAAATCGTGTCATGGTCGCCTCTCAGTCCTCCTTTACATTAGCCCGAATCATGGCTATCTCCATCTCCTTATAATACTCCTCAACACTCCTGGACTCCTGAGTCAACCTCTGCAACCTTTGAAACAAGTCCTTATAATAATGAGAAGAGACAAACCTCTTCCTCATGATACTCTTCATCTCATTCCAAGTATCAACCAGATGCTTTCTATTTCTCCTCCTATTCATCACTAACTGATCCCACCATATTATTGCATAATCAGTAAACTCCAATGCAGCTAGTTTCACCTTCTTCTCCTCTGAATAGTCATGGCAATCAAACACTAACTCCACTTTCTTTTCCCACTCTAAATAACCCTCCGGATCATTCTTGCCTTGAAAGGCTGGGATTTTCATCTTAATGCTACCCAAATTTCCATATCTCCAATAAACATCTCTAAAACCTCCAAGACCACCTCTACCACCTCTGCCACCTCTNAGTCATGGTAATCAAACACTAACTCCACTTTCTTTTCCCACTCTAAATAACCCTCCGGATCATTCTTTCCTTGAAAGGTTGGGATTTTCATCTTAATGCTACCCAAATTTCCATATCTCCAATAAACATCTCTAAAACCTCCAAGACCACCTCTACCACCTCTGCCACCTCTACCTTGGTCAAACCTAATCAACGTGGCCTGGTCATCGAAGTAATCACCAATATCCCACTCGTCATCATCGATATTGTTTCGATGACGCCTATTTTGCCTCCTCTCAACCGGTGCCTCANTAATCAACGTGGCCTGGTCATCGAAGTAATCACCAATATCCCACTCATCATCATCGATATTGTTTCGATGACGCCTATTTTGCCTCCTCTCAACCGGTGCCTCACGCCTATCATGTCCATCATCTATTCTTCTTTTATTCGTTCTCAACTCATTAATCGCATTCGCCTGCTCCTCCAACTGATTTCTCATGTCATCAAATCTCATAGTCATACATTCGAACTGTCGTTGCATAGCTCAAAGTGTGAATAGCACATTAGTACCACCCTCTTTTGCTACTCCTTTATACTTGGAAGTCATGTTTTGTAACCTGCTAAACAATGTTAGAAATAGCCTCACAAACACTCCCCCACATGTTTCACTCGTTTCAATGTCACTTAACCCTCGTGTTTACACTCTTATTGAATTTTCATAAGATAAGCTCACACACTCGGCCTTTTACCACTCAAATATTTCACCTTTGTCGTTCTTTCGCAAACTATTCAAAAATCAACCAAAAATCAACTGTTCCCACAACACATATCAACTTAATAAGACACAAATATCAAAGGAAGGACCAGAATTAACAATGAAANTGCTACTCCTTTATACTTGGAAGTCATGTTTTGTAACCTGCAAAACAATGTTAGAAATAGCCTCACAAACACTCCCCCACATGTTTCACTCGTTTCAATGTCACTCAACTCTCGTGTTTACACTCTTATTGAATTTTCATAAGATAAGCTCACACACTCAGCCTTTTACCACTCAAATATTTCACCTTTGTCGTTCTTTCGTAAACTATTCAAAAATCAACCAAAAATCAACTGTTCCCACAATACATATCAACTTAATAAGACACAAATATCAAAGGAAGGACCAGAATTAACAATGAAAAACAGAGAATAACAATGATAAAATGAAAAAGAAACAAAGAAACTCAACGAAGCAAAGAAAAAATGAATTCGGCGAAAACCAAGCGAAACAATGATTTGAAAGCAACAAATGGATCAAGAAAGAGGTTAAATCAAATAGAATGACCTGTTTTGGGATAACAAATGCATGAATGATCAGAATAAGTAACTTTTGATTATTTTTGTTCAAATCTCAACACAAATCAGCCCTAAAGCAAATTGATTAGTCTCAATTCAATTCTTTCTCTTTTTTTTTCCTTCTTCTCTCTTTCTTTTTTTTTTTCTTCTTTATATCAAATCACAAAATGGCAAACTACGTGTAATTGGACAACAAATTTCACAATTGATTCACAAGCAAGTTATGTATTCAATTCTGCCCCTTTTATGCAACCCTAATTGATATTAAAANCTTTTTTTTTTTCTTCTTTATATCAAATCACAAAATGGCAAACTACGTGTAATTGGACAACAAATTTCACAATTGATTCACAAGCAAGTTATGTATTCAATTCTGCCCCTTTTATGCAACCCTAATTGATATTAAAATTATAGAAAAGAACAACTGAAACTCCAGCAGCAAGTCACACCCCAAATCAAACAAAAAAAAAAAATAGTCGCTATGAACAGTCGCGATGAACATTAACGATGAACAGTGCACGATGAATTTTTTTTTTTTAAATATATGCGCATAAATACAAAAAAAAACACCAAACAGTAGCAAGAAACCCTAACTTGGTTAGATTATATGCGCACAAAACAAAGATAACCAAACCTGATTTGAGAAGATAAACCCGAGAGCTCTAATACCAACTAATGCGAACCCTTAAACGAATTTAAGAACCCATGGACAAATTGATTGAAGACTCCCCAAGAAAGTTCACAAACCAGATTATCAGAACCAAGAACCCTAGACCCAATGTTTTCAAGAAACAAGAACCCAAGGTTAAAAGTTCAAGAAAAAGACGCCACACTCAAGATTGAGCGATACGTCAATGAACGCCACAAGAAAGATTAATTCTTGATAAGTTCTTGAAATAGTTCTTGGAAGAACAATAAGGTAGAAATCTCGCAAAATTCATAAAAAAATATATTGTCTTTTTTACCAGATCTTATGTGTGTATATAAAGCCTTAAAACAAATCCTAACCTAAATAGGAATAACTAAAGTTGGGCTTAAAACAAGTAATCAGCCCAAAATCCCTAAATAACCTAAATTAGCCCATACAACCACTTAATCAGATTTGTTGGAATTGAATTACATTAAAATAAACTTGAGGCATTTTCCCCTTAAAGCCCACGCATGCCACGGTAGAAAAGCCTCCAAACATACTCTTCATGCTTGAATTTGCACAATCAGCCCATATGTCTTGAATCAACTCGTTCAATGCTTCCTCCATCTTTTTCAATTTTGCCCGAGTCATAGAACCTCCATTTATGTTCAACCGATCAGATTGCATTGCATCNAAACATACTCTTCATGCTTGAATTTGCACAATCAGCCCATATGTCTTGAATCAACTCGTTCAATGCTTCCTCCATCTTTTTCAATTTTGCCCGAGTCATAGAACCTCCATTTATGTTCAACCGATCAGATTGCATTGCATCAGTCAGATGGGGGAAAAAAGATTGTTTACCTTGTCAAAGAGGAATCTCAACATAATTGCTAAGAATGTTGCACTAAATCCTTGTGATCATTGCTTGTTTGGTAAACAACATTGAGTCCCGTTCAGTTCCTCTGTGAAAAAGAGATCAGAATTGTTAAACCTGATACATTATGATGTTTGAGATCCCCTGGAGGTGGAATCATTGGGTGGCAACAAATATTTTTTGATCTTTATTGTGATGATGATGAAGGTGTTGAGCAGGGGGAGCAACAACACCCTCCACCATATATTGCAAGACCATCATAAAAACCAGAGGATGGTGTACCTCATATAGCTGATGAACCTCAATCGTGAAGATCCAAAAGAAGACATATTCCATCGAGTAAATATCCAGAGTCAGACTATATTCTACTTACTGATGAGGGGGAGCCAGAGAGCTTCTGTGAAGCACAATTTCATATGGATAAAGAAAAGTGAATGCAAGCCATACAGGATGAGATGGATTCCCCGGAAAAAAATCAAATCTATAAGCTTGTGAAACTTCAAAAAGGCAAGAAAGTACTGAGAAATAAATGAATGTTCAAGCTGAAGAAAGATGACAGTTGGAAATTGGTGAAGTATCATGCTCGATTGGTTGTTAAAGGGTTCCAACAGAAGAAAGAAATTGACTTTGACGAGATTTTCTCATCAGTTGTTAAGATGACCTCAATTCGAGTCATTCTCAGATTAGTAGCTAGTTTAGACTTGGAGCTTGAACAAATGGACGTGAAAACTACATTTCTTCATAGAGATCTAAATGAAGAAATATATAAGGAACAACTAGAAGATTTTGAGATTCCAAGAAAGAAAAACTGGACTATAAGTTGAAGAAGAGTCTGTACGGCCTCAAGCAAGCACCCAGATAGTGGTATGAGAAATTTGACTCATTCATGGTTGGTCAAGGATACAAGAGGACTGCTGTAGATCAGTGTGTTTACGTTTAGAGATTTTCGGATGACAATTTTGTTGTATTCCTACTTTATGTTGACGACATGTTGATCGTTGGAAAGGATGCAATAAAGATTATCTAGTTGAAGAAGGAACTGTCCAAGTCCTTTGACATGAAGGACTTAGACCCAGCTCAACAAATATTAGGTATGCAAATTATTTGTGATAGGAAAACCAAGAAATTGTGACTATCACAGGAGAAATACGTTGAACGGGTGATCCAGAGGTTCAACATGGATACTACCAACCAAATCAGCATCCCATTGGCTAATCATTTCAAGTTGAGCAAGAATTCATGTCCCTCATCAAAGAAGGAGACAGAAGATATGACAATGATTCCCTACTCTTCAGCATTTAGGAGTTTAATGTATGCAATGGTGTGTACAAGGCTAGATATTGCCCATGTAGTGGGCATGATGAGCAGATTTCTTTCGAATTCATGGAAGAAACACTGGGAGGCAGTCAAGTGAATTCTCAAATACCTTAAGGGTACATTGAAGATACACTTGTGTTACGAGAGAGTTGAGCCAACTTTGGAAGGCTATATAGATTCTGATATGACAGGAAATCTTGATGGTAGAAAATCTACTTCAAGATTCTTTACACTTTTGCAGGGGGAGATGTGTCATGGTAGTCAAGGTTACAGAAGTGCATAATTTATCCACGACAGAGGCAGAGTATATTGCTGTAGTGGAAGCTGGTAAGGAAATGTTGTGGTTAAAGCAGTTTCTCCAAGAACTAGGTATTAAGTAGAAGGAATACAAGGTGTATTGTGATAGTCAAAGTGCTCTGGACTTGAGCAAGAACTCAATGTACCATTTTCGGACGAAGTATATTGATATTCGCTATCATTGGATACGTGAAGTGAGGGAGCAACAATTATTGAAACTTGTGAAGATCCACACAAAGGAGAATCTAGCAGACATGTTGACAAATGTCGTTACTCGGGATAAGCTTGAGCTGTGCAGAGACATAGCTGGAATGAATATCTGATTACATTCTCTTCTGATGGCTCTAAAGGGAGAGATTTAAAGGTTCTAGCTCCATCAAAAGGGTACCTAGTAGCCCACTCTAGTAACCACCTCTATGGACGGCTTGACGACAAAATGACTGGATTTTTGACAAATCTTGCCAGTGTTTTAAATGGGTTCCCTTCTCTTCTTGATTTTTGGCCAAAAACTCCCTATAAATAGGAAGCTTAGTGAAGGTCAAATATATGCTCAAGATCAATGAGAGAGAGAGAGAGATATATATCTCATTTGTGAGAAATTTTGTAAAAATTCTTGTATTTTATTTCTAGAGAGAAATAAGGATTCCTCTTTTGTTTATATTTTGTTTGTGGTGTATTTCCGACCCAGGATAACTAACACTGGTCAGCCGTCAGAGACGTTGGGTGAGGCTGCGAATCCGACGAAGGAAGCAGTGAATGAGATGATGAAAAACCAGCTCTCTCTGATGAGAGAGCTGCAACTTGGAATTATTATCCATGAGGTGTTTGTTAACGTATATATTTTTTCGCAGCTTAGTCTATATTGTATCAATTCGGTTATTAAAATATTCAATTCGTGTCACTTTGATTCCTAATCAGGCAATCCGTCAAGTTTTTTGACGAAAATGATCAGGTGTTATTTTTTTAGACAGTATCATGTATTCAACATGTGATCATTTCTTCAAAAATTTACAGTCCAATTATATAGGAACCAAAATGACACAAATTGAATACTTTAGAATTTAAATTGACAAAATTGATACAATGAGAACTAAATTGACAAAAAATATAAATCTTAAGGACCAAAAATATTATTAAGGCAAGAATAAATATGTTTTAAGAATTTGACACTATATGTTTTAAAGCTTGGATTGATGCTTTGTATTTTTGATTCCTTTTGGAGTTATTTGTGTTGGGCTTCCTTTCCTTCTCTTTTTTTTTTTGGGTGTTTTAGATTCTACTCTAACTTGTTCATAGATGTTGAAACCAAATTAATATCAAGTTCTCAATAGATCTATCTATCGATAGAAAGATATAAATTTCTATATGGATCTATATTCGTTTCTAAATATGGAAGAATCAACACTTAAAGGGCGTACAGAAAGGTTCCATCCTATCTCGACATTCCAGCCTTTTATTAATAAGGATTTTAGCAATAAGTATGAAAAAAAAAGAGTTTACCAAATAACATTCTCTTTAAAAAATTGAAGAAGGAATTGACTTTCGAAAAGCATGATGTTTGAATAAGTTAATCACTTTAATAGATGTTGACTAGTTAACAGACCTATTAATGTCTTAGGGAAAAAAAGGAGTAATTTTTATGGAGTAATGTTATTTGAACCTAAAAATTTGATCTAATCTGTTTATCTAATAACATTGTTTCGTTGTAATAATTGGATTAACATCAAATTTCAATGTTTGATGAGACTCATTATCAATCTAAAGATTATAATAAATTAAATAAATAAATTAGGTTCAACTAACGTTATTCATTTTTATGTGAGTTTAACACATCTACATAGCCAACCAAATGCTTATTAGGATGTTTTGATGCATTATTTTGGTTACTTAAAAAAGCAAAACGTTTTGAAAATATTTCAGAATTGTTTTAAAAAAAGAATGAAAATGCATTAAAAGATTTTTTGGATTTATTTTCCAAAAATAAAACACCTTGGAAATATTGAAATATACCATAACATTTTGAAACACCTTGAAAATATTGGTAAAAATACTTCGAAATATCTCAAAATATCTCGAACTATTTCAAAATATCTCGAAATATTAAAATTTTAATTCAATTACTTATTATTTTGGTCTCATTAAAAATAAAAATATTTTTGACTGCCTCTGAAATGTTGATGTTTGATTACGCCATCATTAGTATATTGTATGATTGATTAATTAGAAACAACCAAATAAGCATAGTGGGGGTCTACCACTCACATCCTTTTTTTTTTTAGGGTTAATCTCATTTTGTACCCTGAAAGATCGTTCGAATCTCAATTTATATCTCCAAAGATCAAAAATCTCAATTTGCACCCTCAAAGATAGAAATTTGTATCAATGTACACCCCCAAAGATCAAAAATCTCAATTTGCACCCTCAAAGATA
>CAUOFW020001425.1:59674-116797 GCA_963454935.2 Ilex paraguariensis
ATTCACCACCAAGTGCCACCAGGGACCCAAATCCATTGCTCAGGTTGTAACCTTCCCGGCACCGTGTATGCTTGCCGCCAATGCAGCTACTTTCTTCATGAACAGTGCTTTCAGGCCAACCGCTCCATGAAACACCAATCTCACCCCCTTCATCCTCTAACCCTAGTCCCCTATCCAACTTACCCTCCACTTCCTTTTTCTGCAATTCCTTCAACCAAATTGGAACTGGCTTTTCCTACACTTGTTCTGATTGTGAGTTTGATCTTCATGTCCATTGTGCCTACATGACCAAAACCACCCCCCTTGAAACTAACCCTAATGACCCTTATCTAAATAATTCTCTCCCTCCTAGTGGAAGGCCAGGTTTTAATGCTCAAGCTCCACCTCCTTTCCTCTCTTACGCTTCAATATTTGAGTCTGTTCAAAATGTTCCTACTCCGATTTTCTCTAAACCCAATGGAAGCGGGTTAAATTTCAATGGCAAAGTGGGTGCCTCGTGCACTGGAACACCTTACCAGCCTCAAGCTTCAATATTTGAGTTTGTTCAAAATGTTCCTAGTCCAATTTTATCTAAACCTAATGAAAGTGTGTCAATTTTCAATGGCGGATTAGGTGCCTCGTGTATTGGGATACCCTCGAGGTCCGACTCTAACGAGGCAACGCCAGTTTCGGGCATAGTGGAGAGTCAAGAACAAAGAAGAGGGCGGAAGCATTTTAGCCATGACCATACCTTGAATCTGTCAAAAGTTGAAGAGAATGGTGCAAAAACTTGTTCGGGGTGTGAGAAAAACCTCTCAGATTTCGCTTACATTTGCACCGAGTCTCAATGCACATTCTCTCTCCACAAGTCATGCTTCAAACTGCCAATAAAGATCCAACATAAATCTCACCTTGATCACCCTCTCACCCTTCTCTCATCCCCACCTTACAAAGCAGATGGTGAGTTCACCTGCAATGCCTGCCTCAAAAATGGCGGAGCTTTCACCTACAATTGCTCAATCTGCACATTTGACCTCCATGTTGATTGTGTAAGCTTGCCTGAAACTGTGAAAAGAGAAGATCATGAACACCCATTAACTCTCCTCTATTCCTCTCAACACAAAAATGTTGCAGAAGAAGAAGAAGAAGATTCACTGGTCTTGTGTGATGTTTGTCATCAAGCTATTCATGAAATCTCTTGGGTCTACCATTGTCACAAGTGTGATTACAATACTCATTTGGATTGTGTGAATGATGAAGAAATCCCAATTCAACAATCAGAAGAGGATTTGATTCGTGAAGTTCAAATTCAGGCCCAAATCGAATTGGAAACAACTCAACTTCTAGCGCAAATACGTCTCCAAACGGCACAATCTATCCTCGATTTAATTGGGTAAACTACTTTTTCATCGGCTCGTGGTTTTTGTCCGTAACACTTTAGTACTTTTTTAAACCTCGCACCTTTTTATGGTTTTGAACAAAAATTTGTCATAAAAAAATTGACCAATCATAAGTTTTTTTTTTTCTAAAATAAACTCATCTCTTTCTCTTTCACTTCTCTCTCTACAAGAATTCTTGAGTAGAAAAAAGCATTGAAATTTTTTTACAAACGTGTATAATTGTTCTTGTCAAACTCATGATTTGGTTTATGTTTTCTCTTTCCCTTGATTTTCCTCCCATTGGGATTTACTTTGTTGCTATGGTTTGACAGTGTTAGGTTGTGCATTCAAATAAATATTTCCTGAGGGTCTTATGAAGTTTGATTATTGTAAGTTATAAAACTGAATTTGTGTATTCTTCTGTTTTTTCATTGAAAGATCATTCAGTCTCAGCTCTAGAGAAACCTAGCTGCTAAAATTAAATGGGTGCCATTGAGATTATATGATTTGTCATTGAGATAAATGATAAAAAAAACATAGAAGAGGGGCTCGATCCACCTCCCAAAAAACAAGAGAGAAACAAAAATGTACTTTTCAAAACTTATTGTTTATTGTTGTCACCTTTGTGCTTTCATTTGACAATTTTGTGTGGATACTGCAAGATTGCCGGGAAGGCAGGGAGAGATTAAAATATTTGAAGTCAACTCTCTCTCGCTCTCTCTCTCTCTCTCTCCTTGTTTTTGCAGGTGCCAAGAAATAGTTGTAATGAGTCAGCTGACTTTCCAATGATAATATTTGTAAAATGATTAACTGAACCTTCCCACACAATTACAAGAACTTGCAGACCATGTCTAGTCAACTGACAGGAGTTTAGCGATTGGCCTAATGGCTGCCACACACACATATACACACGCATATACATATATATAAATATATATATATATAGAGAGAGAGAGAAGGGGGTTTAGCAATTGATCTAATGGCTGCCACACACACTCACACACATACACACAGACATAGAGAGAGAGAGAGAGATGCAACATTTCAGTGAAAGAGGATGACATCCTTTGCTCAGGCTGTGAGCAAGACATTTCAGGGTTTTCCTTAAAGATGTACCAAGTCCAATTGCAACTTATTGGAACATATTAATACGGCCAAAGATTTGGTATGTGGTCAAGATCCCAATCAAGATGAAATTCTATCATTACTACAGTCCATAGGCTAATTCTAACTACCTGAGTGGAAAATAAAAGACACGGTGCTCCAAGTGAGTAGATGGAAAGAGACAACAACTGAGATATAGAGGAGAATAAAAGAAGATGGGTACTGGAAGGAGACAGGAATTGTTGGGTCTTTTGGAGAACAANTCATTACTACAGTCCATAGGCTAATTCTAACTACCTGAGTGGAAAATAAAAGACATGGTGCTCCAAGTGAGTAGATGGAAAGAGACAACAACTGAGATATAGAGGAGAGTAAAAGAAGATGGGTACTGGAAGGAGACAGGAATTGTTGGGTCTTTTGGAGAACAATGTTCAGGGTTGGGTTTTATTTTGAATAAAATGGCATATTGGGTATTAAAATGATCAATTATGGTGGAAAATATTTTCCCAATTTAGATGCGTTCACGAGACTTACCGTCAAGTGAGATTGAGAAACTAATTTTAAGAAGTTACGCCAAACGCAACTTAATTTTTTACATGAGTCCAAAACATCAGCGAATTATATGTAAGTTTTAAAAATATAAAGAGATAATGTATAAACAAGACAAACTATAAGGGATAATTCATAATTTTTCTTCGAGATGTGATTCACAAAACTAGCACAAAATCATGTGGAGCGTTAGTTTAGACGATAAACCAATAGATTCATTAGACCTATCTAATTAATGGATTAATATGAATTCAACTAAATAAAATAAAAACTCGATTATACAAGATTATAAATAAGTTGAATATAGATTTAACAAATTTTAATGCAAATCTAACGAGGCTCAAGCCATTACCAACCCTACTCAAAGGTATTAAGTTTTGTACTTTGACATAAAGTGGGTAAATCTCAACTGAAATCTAAAAATTGTATCTGAGAATGTGATTACATGGGATATAAATGGAGGCTGAAGTTAGGGGTGTTAATCGAATCGAGTATTTTGAGTTTGACTATGCTCATGCACGGCTTGTGCTATTCAATGATTGTTTAAGCTAGCCTATCAAGCTTAAAATATTGTTTAAGTTTAGTTTATATCAAATTCGAGTTGAGCTCTAGTCAAAAACAAGTCATGCAAAAAAAAAAATTTAAATCCATAAATTTCAAATATCCAATCAAAAAAATTCAGAAAAACGCATAAAAATCTATATTTTTAACACAAATTTGAGCATAAAATACATTTAAATCACAACAAAAATATGCAAACTTAAATTTTTTGTTAATTTTACTGAAATAACTTTAAGATCTGATATAATTTTTATATTTATTACGTACAAGAAGATAAAACGAGTCGGCTCGTGAATAACTTGGGCTTAACTCGAATGCTAAATGAGTCTAAAAATTTATTCAGATTCAACTCATGAGCAAACTTAAGCCGAACTAAAACCGAGCCAAGCCTGAGCCGCAGGGATAGTTTAACAGCCCTAGCGGGCGCCAACTAGATCTGAAAATAGTTTCATCCGAGAGGCCAAAATAAAATTTTAAAAACTTTGAAGGGGCAAAATGCTATTTACGGCCATATTATTTTCCCAAGATATCGCAATTGAAGGTACGTGAAAGTGACGCGCCAAACTCTTCCCTTCCCATCCATGTATATTGACAGAGGAACAAGGAGCGAGAAAGTGAAGTTTGAGCCAATTAATTTAGCTCATAAAATTAAAAAATCCTAAAATTTAATTTTTTTTTTTAAATTAACAGTAAAACAAAAAATACTAAAAATCTTAACCCTAAAAAAATAAATTGTTTTGGTCATTATATATTAAAAAAAAATCAAGCTAACCATCATAATTTTTAATCACACTTTCTCTACCCCTTTCTCTCTCATCAGAAAGCTCAATTATGATAACAAAAGCTTAAATATAAAGTCTTAATTAATATTTTTTATTTTAAAAAATTAAAAAAATTTATTATTAATGTTAAAACACCTTATTTATTATTTTTATTTTAAGCCACAAAATGTCTCGGGTCATCCTGGACTTCATTGTTTCTTTCTTAAGCCTTTGGGACTTAATTACAATCAATTAAGTAATTATGATGAATTAAATTAATAAATTATATCAACGAATTACCTTCAATTAACATTCTTCATACTCATGTTCCCATGAACCTACACAACCCAAATCAAACGATAGAGAGAGAGAGAAATAAAGAAAGTATGAAATTTGTACTTCATGTTTCAATTTTCTCCTAAACTAAACTTGATTTTCTATGATTTAAAACTGAGGATATAAAGTTTAAAATTAGAAATGCAACTGGAAAAATTTTAAATTCTCGAACTAAGCTCGAGTAAATAGTCGTCGCCTAGAAGATATCTTACTAAGTTTGACTTTGTCTTTCTATCAGTAGTTTCCCAGAAGATATCTTTTAAGATTTAACCCACACCAGGAAAAAACTGTAAGATTTGCTTGTGGAAGCTTTATTTAATCATGACAGCATCTCCACAATGATTCACACACACAGGGGAGAGAGAGAGAGAGATGAGAGTTGAACATCAAAACTACCAACATTTCAGCCACCACCACCTCTTAATCCCGCTCAAACTCGATGAAGGAGAACAAATCCACTGCAAAACCTGTGAAACACTCATCTTTGAACCCTTCCATGGCTGCCTCCAATGCAATCACTACCTCCATGACCACTGCATCAACATTCCTCGCTCTCTTGAACACCCATCTCACCTTTCTCACCCCTTAACCCTCATCCCATTTCCAACCTATTCTAATGGATTCTACTCTTGCAATGCTTGTGGTTCTGAAGGCCATTCCTTCAGCTATAGCTGTGCTCATTGTCAGTTTGATCTTCACCTCCACTGCGCCTCTTTGCAGACCACACTTATTGTTGATGAACACCCCCATGAACTCAAACTCATCTTTGATCTTAATCAGCAGACTCCGTTCAATGATAAGAATGTCGTTTTTGGATGTGATGTGTGTGGCGTGGCGGTGGACAAGAGGCAGTGGGTGTACTACTGTGCTGGTTGTGATTTTGGGACACACTTGAAGTGTGTAAAGCCTCCGGGACTACGATTGCCAGTGACTGAGGCGGCCGGTAGTGGATCAAGTGGCGGAGCGGTGGCTGGTCAGCAGTCGGAGACGCCGGGTGAGGCTGCGAATCCTTTGAAGGAAGCAGTGAATGAGATGACGGAAAACCAGCTCTCTCTGATGAGGCTACAGATCCAGATGAACAGAGCAGAAATGATTTCAAGACTTGCGACTTGGAATTACCGTCCATGAGGTGTTTATTCCCGGAATATGATATAGAATAAAGAGTAAATAATATTTTTGCTCCTTATTTAGGGTTTTTTTACACTTTTTACCTTAAAAGATTTTAAATTTTTTATTTTATATCCTCAAAGATTAAATTTTTTATATTACATATTTAATATTTTAAAGGTATTGCAATGTGACCTTTTTATTAACTTTCATTATTTTTTGCGTTAAAAATCAAACCATTGACACTGATAAAAAAATTAATATAAGAGTCACATTGCAACACTTTTGATACATTGATGGTGTAATGTTAAAAATTTATTTTTTGTGAGTATAAAGTGGGAAACTTAAAATCTTTTAAGGTGCAAAATAAAATTCATCCTAATATATATTTTATATTAGTTTAGTTCTGATTTATCAATTTTATCAATTTAGTCCCTAAAATATTTAATTTATGTCACTTTAGTTCCTAATTAAACAATTCGTCAAATTTTTTAACTGAAGTGACCACGTATCATTTTTTTAGACGGTATCACTTGTTCAATATGTGATCATTCTATCAAAATTTTAACGGTCTTTTTATTTAGGGACCAAAATATTAGGAATTGAATATTTTATAAATCAAATTGGCAAAATTAAAATAATGAAAACTAAACTGAAAAAAAAATAAAAAAAAAAAAAATATATATATATATATATATATATATATTAAGGACTAAAAATACTAGCAAGAATAAATAATCCTCATTTTCAACAAGATGCTTGTTTGGGTTGTAAGAATTTGACAATATATGTTTTAAAGATTGGATGAATGCTTTGTATTTTTTATTCCTTTTAGAGTTATTTGTGTTGGGCTTCCTTTCTTTCTCTTTTTCTGGGTGTTTTAGGTGCTAATCTAATTGACTAGTTAGGGGAACTATTGTCTTAGGAAAAAAGGAGTAATTTTTATGAAGTAATACTATTTAAACATAAAAATATAATCTAATTTATTGATTTAATGATATGATTTCATTGTAACTATTTCATTAGTATATTGAATGATTGATTAATTAGAAACAAATCATATAATATCGGTCGAACTTCTTATCTTGAGATTGAAAGTTCGAGTTTTNATTGTAACTATTTCATTAGTATATTGAATGATTGATTAATTAGAAACAAATCATATAATATCGGTCGAACTTCTTATCTTGAGATTGAAAGTTCGAGTTTTTGAGTTCGATAGTTAATCGCTATATTAGTCTAATTAGATTCATTCCTGAGAGAAGTAACGGGTGCGGTTAGAAGTCTCATAATCTCACTAATGAGAACTTATTAGGATGGTCTCTGGACGCTCTATTTTGCCTCACCCTTTATTTACTTAACAAAAAAAAAAAAACTATATAAGCAGGTGTCTACCACTCACATTCTTTTTTTTTTTAAAAAAAAGACCATGCCCTATTGTTATCCTGTAACACCATCAAAATTCAGACAAAAAACTATATTTGTAAACTTTATAGGTAAAAATATTTCTCTACANAAAAAAAAGACCATGCCCTATTGTTATCCTGTAACACCATCAAAATTCAGACAAAAAACTATATTTGTAAACTTTATAGGTAAAAATATTTCTCTACAATTTCATAAACAACAAAGTCAACGGAGAATGCTAAAAGTAAAGACAAAATGAAGGTAGGGGAAGTCAAACGTTTATTATTCCGCTTACACCCAAAAAGAGGAAGGAAAAAAAAAAAGCCAGAGAGAAAGAAGGGGGTGGGGGGACAGTACAGCTCTCTATAGCACTGCACAAGTGCTGTTCACTTAAACGATATCGTTTTTTTATATAATATCACGTCATTTTATATACAAAATTGTACCGTTTAAATCAACAGCACCCCACAATACTGAGGAGGGAGGTTTGTTTCAGGATTACTCTTCCGTCATTAACTATGCACTTTCTTCCAACCATTGGCACCCATTGATTAGTCAGACTTTGAATGAGTTGGGCACTGAGCATAAAAGTCAAAGTAGCTAATTATGCGATGTAAGCAGTCCAGTCACAAATGCAGCGTAATAGCATAGTGAAATCTTGGTCTTGTACCAAAAAAATTATTTTTAGGTATTCTATTTTTACTTTTAATTCAATAAAATTTTGATATTTGTAAATTTTTATTATTTTATATATTTATTTATATTTATAACCAATTATTACACAGTCATTAATTAAACCGTACCAAAATTTACAGCTGTCAATCCTCAACTTAGATATGTATCTCCATTTTTTGTGGGAATTTCCTGGAAGAAGAAGCCTTGTAGTTTTGTGTCTTTGCTGGATAATCAAGTCAAATTAAACACCACTAGGAGGTGTGAAATCTTATACGTTGGCCTCCTGAGCGTTTACCCATTGGTGGAGTACAAAGCTTCAACTTGCATACCTCCTTGCTGGAGAACCTATATGATACATAGTTTTTTCCCATCAAACGTACCCAACATACATATTGACATTGAGAGAGAGAGAGATGGATCAGTACAAGCATTTCAGCCACACCCATGACCTACTTTTCCACCAGATGCCACAAGGTTCAGAAATCCATTGCTCAGGTTGCAACTCTTCTGGTTCAGGATGTGTCTATGTATGCTGGCAATGCAATTTCTTTCTTCATGAACAGTGCTTTCAAGCAAGCCGATCCATGAAACACCCATATCACCCCACCCACCCTCTAACCCTTGTCCCATATCCAACCTATCCTTCTAATTCCTTCTTCTGCAATTCTTGTAGCCAAATTGGAACTGGTTTTTCTTATAGCTGTTCAGAATGTGAATTTGATCTCCATGTCCATTGTGCTTGCATTACTCAAACCACACCCCATGTATCTCGACCTTATGGAGGCTCAGTGTACGAGACTCATCATATTATTCCGGGTCCTAGGGAACCTCAGATGTACACAGGCTTACCATTAACTTCTAAGTCACAATGGAACAACCAAACTGAGACGTTAAGGCCCACCCTTGAATCTCATCCCTATGGCCCTTACCAAAATCAGCCTATCCCAAATGAAACACCAACTTTTAAGCCCACCCTCGAATCATATCATCCCTATGGCCCTTACCAAAGTAAGTCTATGCCCAATGAAACACCAACGTTTAATCCTCAATATACTTGCATGCCTCAAACTTTGCCTGGTGTTAATGCCCCAGACTGTGCTGCTAGTTCTCAGATGCCACCGCCACCGGCCGATCAGCCAGGGAAGGTTCTATACCATAAAAACAATCAAATGAAGATACAGGACTCAAAGAATCACAGTCATCCCCATTCCTTTAATCCATCTGAAGAGGTGATCAAGGAAGGTTTGACGGTTTCTTCCGGTGGTGAGCAAGACCCATTGGTGGCTAACGGCCGCCCCGGGCAGCAGTGGAACCACCACAATTTGACGGAAGAGATTCAGCACAAATCTCATCCCAACCACCCTCTTGTGCTCCTCCCAACCCCACCATACAAAGCCGATGGTGCCTTCACTTGCAATGCTTGTTTCAAAACTGGCACTGATTTTGTCTACCACTGCTCAATTTGCAAATTTGACCTCCACGTCGACTGTGCCACCTTGCCGGAGACTATGAACCGCAAAGATCATGAACACCCACTCAAAGTTCTGTTTTCCTCTCCTTGCAAAAATGGGGAAGAAGGGAAAGAGAACTTGATCTTTGCTTGTGATGTTTGCCATAGTTCAGTCCAAGAAAGTTGCTGGGTTTATTACTGTAAAGAATGTGATTATGGGACTCATGTGGATTGTGTAGCAGATGAGGAATGCCCAGAAGGAGAATCAGAAACGAGTTCAGTTCTTGAGGCTCAGATGGAGTTGCAAAGGCTTCAGATTCAGATGCAAATGGCTAACCAAAACGCACAATTCATGGCCAGCATTGCACATAGTTTGGCCAACCTGGTTTAGGTTTTTGGCAGTTCGTGATCTTGTGGTTGGACGTTGGAGGTTGTATTTGTTATTGATCTTGGGGTTTTTTTTGTTGATTTTCTTTCTTTGATTTGGGTTTTTCATTATCTATCTATTGGAATAATTTTGGTCGGCAATTAATTTCACGTACCTGTTTGTCCACTTCACAAAAAATTCATTACTACTTTTTGAGAAAGGGCATTGGCGATTAATGGGATGAAATTTGAGTTTGAATTTTGACAATGTTAAAAGTCAGATCACAAGTGATTTACTCTACATNTGAGAAAGGGCATTGGCGATTAATGGGATGAAATTTGAGTTTGAATTTTGACAATGTTAAAAGTCAGATCACAAGTGATTTACTCTACATGAATACCCTAGTTCCGGTGTAGATGTCCTATTTTGTCCGGATCAAAAAGAGGATTAATCAAGATGTACATAAACTAATCCGCACACTCCTAACAGTTAAAAAAAAATGGGATGAGACCAATGCCACCGAGCACATTCCTGTGGTCTCATTATTTTTAAAGCTTATTCTCTTTTTTTTAATAAACATGTAAAGATAGAATACACAAATTTTTACTATTTTACTCAACATCATATGATAATCGAAAAAATCCAAGAAGTTCAACAAGAATATTATTTGAACTTAATTTACTTATATAATTTATTAATCCATTAATTTATTNCCCAAGAAGTTCAATAAGAATATTATTTGAACTTAATTTACTTATATAATTTATTAATCCATTAATTTATTGTAACCATTGAATTGAATGACTAGGACTCGTACTTAATGTATGCTTGTATTTATGTGTGTCTAAGGCATACTGTTCATATTTAATATGTCGAAACACTAACAATTGACATCATTTTAGCATATAAGTTACTCTTTGTATGTCTTGACCACAAAGAGTTACAATTCATATTACATTTGATTTCGTAAATACTTGACGTGGTGATTAAGTCCGATTAAAATTAATATTAATAGATGGATAGAACTCATTTTAAAGAATCGTATTGTTTGGGAGAGTGTCAATAAGTTCATATACCATACACCTAAGTGGATGTGGAATATCGTAACAAATGTCCACGGCATGCTATAGCGACTAGCATCCTATGCTGACTGGTCAAATAAAAGCAGCAAATGAAGGAATTTCACACAAAAAGTCAACAATTGCCAACCCATCCAATGTGCAGTGGGTTTACGCAGATTGATCATGTTGACATGTTCTACTCTTGAACAAAGTGTATGAATGTGGAAATTCCAAGTAACTTACAAATGCAAAATGATAAAGTCAAAAACACATCTAACTAAGGAATCACATGAGTTGGCATCCTAATCAATCAATAGATTTCAAAGCTAACCGCAAAGATAGATCAAGTGGTAATAAAAATAAACTGTAAATTCAAATATTTTGAGTTTAAATTTTGACAATCTCTTGGGATCAGGATATAAAATATTTATCTTTTATAAATACTTTAATTCTGATATGAATGACCTGCTTTTGATTAGACCAAAAAAAAAAATTAGTCTAAATATGAAACTGGTCCAGACACCCCATGGGCAAAAAAACTAAAATGTAGATTTCAAAGTTTCAACTTGCTTGCCTGTGAGCAAGNTAAAAGAAGATGGGTACTGGAAGGAGACAGGAATTGTTGGGTCTTTTGGAGAACAATGTTCAGGGTTGGGTTTTATTTTGAATAAAATGGCATATTGGGTATTAAAATGATCAATTATGGTGGAAAATATTTTCCCAATTTAGATGCGTTCACGAGACTTACCGTCAAGTGAGATTGAGAAACTAATTTTAAGAAGTTACGCCAAACGCAACTTAATTTTTTACATGAGTCCAAAACATCAGCGAATTATATGTAAGTTTTAAAAATATAAAGAGATAATGTATAAACAAGACAAACTATAAGGGATAATTCATAATTTTTCTTCAAGATGTGATTCACAAAACTAGCACAAAATCATGTGGAGCGTTAGTTTAGACGATAAACCAATAGATTCATTAGACCTATCTAATTAATGGATTAATATGAATTCAACTAAATAAAATAAAAACTCGATTATACAAGATTATAAATAAGTTGAATATAGATTTAACAAATTTTAATGCAAATCTAACGAGGCTCAAGCCATTACCAACCCTACTCAAAGGTATTANAAAAACTCGATTATACAAGATTATAAATAAGTTGAATATAGATTTAACAAATTTTAATGCAAATCTAACGAGGCTCAAGCCATTACCAACCCTACTCAAAGGTATTAAGTTTTGTACTTTGACATAAAGTGGGTAAATCTCAACTGAAATCTAAAAATTGTATCTGAGAATGTGATTACATGGGATATAAATGGAGGCTGAAGTTAGGGGTGTTAATCGAATCGAGTATTTTGAGTTTGACTATGCTCATGCACGGCTNCCAACCCTACTCAAAGGTATTAAGTTTTGTACTTTGACATAAAGTGGGTAAATCTCAACTGAAATCTAAAAATTGTGTCTGAGAATGTGATTACATGGAATATAAATGGAGGCTGAAGTTAGGAGTGTTAATCGAATCGAGTATTTTGAGTTTGACTATGCTCATGCACGGGTTGTGCTATTCAATGATTGTTTAAGCTAGCCTATCAAGCTTAAAATATTGTTTAAGTTTAGTTTATATCAAATTCGAGTTGAGCTCTAGTCAAAAACAAGTCATGCAANTTAATCGAATCGAGTATTTTGAGTTTGACTATGCTCATGCACGGGTTGTGCTATTCAATGATTGTTTAAGCTAGCCTATCAAGCTTAAAATATTGTTTAAGTTTAGTTTATATCAAATTCGAGTTGAGCTAAAGTCAAAAACAAGTCATGCANCGGCTTGTGCTATTCAATGATTGTTTAAGCTAGCCTATCAAGCTTAAAATATTGTTTAAGTTTAGTTTATATCAAATTCGAGTTGAGCTCTAGTCAAAAACAAGTCATGCAAAAAAAAAAATTTAAATCCATAAATTTCAAATATCCAATCAAAAAAATTCAGAAAAACGCATAAAAATCTATATTTTTAACACAAATTTGAGCATAAAATACATTTAAATCACAACAAAAATATGCAAACTTAAATTTTTTGTTAATTTTACTGAAATAACTTTAAGATCTGATATAATTTTTATATTTATTACGTACAAGAAGATAAAACGAGTCGGCTCGTGAATAACTTGGGCTTAACTCGAATGCTAAATGAGTCTAAAAATTTATTCAGATTCAACTCATGAGCAAACTTAAGCCGAACTAAAACCGAGCCAAGCCTGAGCCGCAGGGATAGTTTAACAGCCCTAGCGGGCGCCAACTAGATCTGAAAATAGTTTCATCCGAGAGGCCAAAATAAAATTTTAAAAACTTTGAAGGGGCAAAATGCTATTTACGGCCATATTATTTTCCCAAGATATCGCAATTGAAGGTACGTGAAAGTGACGCGCCAAACTCTTCCCTTCCCATCCATGTATATTGACAGAGGAACAAGGAGCGAGAAAGTGAAGTTTGAGCCAATTAATTTAGCTCATAAAATTAAAAAATCCTAAAATTTAATTTTTTTAAAATAAATTAACAGTAAAACAAAAAATACTAAAAATCTTAACCCTAAAAAAATAAATTGTTTTGGTCATTATATATTAAAAAAAAATCAAGCTAACCATCATAATTTTTAATCACACTTTCTCTACCCCTTTCTCTCTCATCAGAAAGCTCAATTATGATAACAAAAGCTTAAATATAAAGTCTTAATTAATATTTTTTATTTTAAAAAATTAAAATTTTNTCTACCCCTTTCTCTCTCATCAGAAAGCTCAATTATGATAACAAAAGCTTAAATATCAAGTCTTAATTAATATTTTTTATTTTAAAAAATTAAAAAAATTTATTATTAATGTTAAAACACCTTATTTATTATTTTTATTTTAAGCCACAAAATGTCTCGGGTCATCCTGGACTTCATTGTTTCTTTCTTAAGCCTTTGGGACTTAATTACAATCAATTTAGTAATTATGATGAATTAAATTAATAAATTATATCAACGAATTACCTTCAATTAACATTCTTCATACTCATGTTCCCATGAACCTACACAACCCAAATCAAACGACAGAGAGAGAGAGAGAAATAAAGAAAGTATGAAATTTGTACTTCATGTTTCAATTTTCTCCTAAACTAAACTTGATTTTCTATGATTTAAAACTGAGGATATAAAGTTTAAAATTAGAAATGCAACTGGAAAAATTTTAAATTCTCGAACTAAGCTCGAGTAAATAGTCGTCGCCTAGAAGATATCTTACTAAGTTTGACTTTGTCTTTCTATCAGTAGTTTCCCAGAAGATATCTTTTAAGATTTAACCCACACCAGGAAAAAACTGTAAGATTTGCTTGTGGAAGCTTTATTTAATCATGACAGCATCTCCACAATGATTCACACACACAGGGGAGAGAGAGAGCGAGATGAGAGTTGAACATCAAAACTACCAACATTTCAGCCACCACCACCTCTTAATCCCGCTCAAACTCGATGAAGGAGAACAAATCCACTGCAAAACCTGTGAAACACTCATCTTTGAACCCTTCCATGGCTGCCTCCAATGCAATCACTACCTCCATGACCACTGCATCAACATTCCTCGCTCTCTTGAACACCCATCTCACCTTTCTCACCCCTTAACCCTCATCCCATTTCCAACCTATTCTAATGGATTCTACTCTTGCAATGCTTGTGGTTCTGAAGGCCATTCCTTCAGCTATAGCTGTGCTCATTGTCAGTTTGATCTTCACCTCCACTGCGCCTCTTTGCAGACCACACTTATTGTTGATGAACACCCCCATGAACTCAAACTCATCTTTGATCTTAATCAGCAGACTCCGTTCAATGATAAGAATGTCGTTTTTGGATGTGATGTGTGTGGCGTGGCGGTGGACAAGAGGCAGTGGGTGTACTACTGTGCTGGTTGTGATTTTGGGACACACTTGAAGTGTGTAAAGCCTCCGGGACTACGTTTGCCAGTGACTGAGGCGGCCGGTGGTGGATCAAGTGGCGGAGCGGTGGCTGGTCAGCAGTCGGAGACGCCGGGTGAGGCTGCGAATCCTTTGAAGGAAGCAGTGAATGAGATGACGGAAAACCAGCTCTCTCTGATGAGGCTACAGATCCAGATGAACAGAGCAGAAATGATTTCAAGACTTGCGACTTGGAATTACCGTCCATGAGGTGTTTATTCCCGGAATATGATATAGAATAAAGAGTAAATAATATTTTTGCTCCTTATTTAGGGTTTTTTTACACTTTTTACCTTAAAAGATTTTAAATTTTTTATTTTATATCCTCAAAGATTAAATTTTTTATATTACATATTTAATATTTTAAAGGTATTGCAATGTGACCTTTTTATTAACTTTCATTATTTTTTGCGTTAAAAGTCAAATNTAAAGGTATTGCAATGTGACCTTTTTATTAACTTTCATTATTTTTTGCGTTAAAAGTCAAATCATTGACACTGACAAAAAAATTAATATAAGAGTCACATTGCAACATTTTTGATACATTGATGGTGTAATGTTAAAAATTTATTTTTTGTGGGTATAAAGTGGGAAACTTAAAATCTTTTAAGGTGCAAAATAAAATTCATCCTAATATATATTTTATATTAGTTTAGTTCTGATTTATCAATTTTATCAATTTAGTCCCTAAAATATTTAATTTATGTCACTTTAGTTCCTAATTAAACAATTCGTCAAATTTTTTAACTGAAGTGACCACGTATCATTTTTTTAGACGGTATCACGTGTTCAATATATGATCATTCCATCAAAATTTAACGGTCTTTTTATTTAGGGACCAAAATATTAGGAATTGAATATTTTATAGATCAAATTGACAAAATTAAAACAATGAAAACTAAACTGAAAAAATATATATACATATTAAGGACTAAAAATACTAGCAAGAATAAATAATCCTCATTTTCAACAAGATGCTTGTTTGGGTTGTAAGAATTTGACAATATATGTTTTAAAGATTGGATGGATGCTTTGTATTTTTGATTCCTTTTAGAGTTATTTGTGTTGGGCTTCCTTTCTTTCTCCTTTTCTGGGTGTTTTAGGTGCTAATCTAATTGACTAGTTAGGTGAACTATTGTCTTAGGAAAAAAGGAGTAATTTTTATGAAGTAATACTGTTTAAACATAAAAATATAATCTAATTTATTGATTTAATGATATGATTTCATTGTAACTATTTCATTAGTATATTGAATGATTGATTAATTAGAAACAAATCATATAATATCAGTCGAACTTCTTATCTTGAGATTGAAAGTTCGAGTTTTGGAGTTCGATAGTTAATCGTTATATTAGTCTAATTAGATTCATTCTTGAGAGAAGTAACAGGGTGCGGTTAGAAGTCTCATAATCTCACTAATGAGAACCTATTAGGATGGTCTCTGGACGCTCTATTTTGCCTCACATTTTATTTACTTAACAAAAAAAAAAAACTATATAAGCAGGTGCCTACCACTCACATTCTTTTTTTTAAAAAAAAAAGACCATGCCCTATTGTTATCCTGTAACACCATCAAAATTCAGACAAAAAACTATATTTGTAAACTTTATAGGTAAAAATATTTCTCTACAATTTCATAAACAACAAAGTCAACGGAGAATGCTAAAAGTAAAGACAAAATGAAGGTAGGGGAAGTCAAACGTTTATTATTCCGCTTACACCCAAAAAGAGGAAGGAAAAAAAAAAAGCCAGAGAGAAAGAAGGGGGTGGGGGGACAGTACAGCTCTCTATAGCACTGCACAAGTGCTGTTCACTTAAACGATATCGTTTTTTTATATAATATCACGTCATTTTATATACAAAATTGTACCGTTTAAATCAACAGCACCCCACAATACTGAGGAGGGAGGTTTGTTTCAGGATTACTCTTCCGTCATTAACTATGCACTTTCTTCCAACCATTGGCACCCATTGATTAGTCAGACTTTGAATGAGTTGGGCACTGAGCATAAAAGTCAAAGTAGCTAATTATGCGATGTAAGCAGTCCAGTCACAAATGCAGCGTAATAGCATAGTGAAATCTTGGTCTTGTACCAAAAAAATTATTTTTAGGTATTCTATTTTTACTTTTAATTCAATAAAATTTTGATATTTGTAAATTTTTATTATTTTATATATTTATTTATATTTATAACCAATTATTACACAGTCATTAATTAAACCGTACCAAAATTTACAGCTGTCAATCCTCAACTTAGATATGTATCTCCATTTTTTGTGGGAATTTCCTGGAAGAAGAAGCCTTGTAGTTTTGTGTCTTTGCTGGATAATCAAGTCAAATTAAACACCACTAGGAGGTGTGAAATCTTATACGTTGGCCTCCTGAGCGTTTACCCATTGGTGGAGTACAAAGCTTCAACTTGCATACCTCCTTGCTGGAGAACCTATATGATACATAGTTTTTTCCCATCAAACGTACCCAACATACATATTGACATTGAGAGAGAGAGAGATGGATCAGTACAAGCATTTCAGCCACACCCATGACCTACTTTTCCACCAGATGCCACAAGGTTCAGAAATCCATTGCTCAGGTTGCAACTCTTCTGGTTCAGGATGTGTCTATGTATGCTGGCAATGCAATTTCTTTCTTCATGAACAGTGCTTTCAAGCAAGCCGATCCATGAAACACCCATATCACCCCACCCACCCTCTAACCCTTGTCCCATATCCAACCTATCCTTCTAATTCCTTCTTCTGCAATTCTTGTAGCCAAATTGGAACTGGTTTTTCTTATAGCTGTTCAGAATGTGAATTTGATCTCCATGTCCATTGTGCTTGCATTACTCAAACCACACCCCATGTATCTCGACCTTATGGAGGCTTAGTGTACGAGACTCATCATATTATTCCGGGTCCTAGGGAACCTCAGATGTACACAGGCTTACCATTAACTTCTAAGTCACAATGGAACAACCAAACTGAGACGTTAAGGCCCACCCTTGAATCTCATCCCTATGGCCCTTACCAAAATCAGCCTATCCCAAATGAAACACCAACTTTTAAGCCCACCCTCGAATCATATCATCCCTATGGCCCTTACCAAAGTAAGTTTATGCCCAATGAAACACCAACGTTTAATGCTCAATATACTTGCATGCCTCAAACTTTGCCTGGTGTTAATGCCCTAGACTTTGCTGCTAGTTCTCAGATGCCACCGCCACCACCGCCACCGGCCGATCAGCCAGGGAAGGTTCTATACCATAAAAACAATCAAATGAAGATACAGGACACAAAGAATCACAGTCATCCCCATTCCTTTAATCCATCTGAAGAGGTGATCAAGGAAGGTTTGACGGTTTCTTCCGGTGGTGAGCAAGACCCATTGGTGGCTAACGGCCGCCCCGGGCAGCAGTGGAACCACCACAATTTGACGGAAGAGATTCAGCACAAATCTCATCCCAACCACCCTCTTGTGCTCCTCCCAACCCCACCATACAAAGCCGATGGTGCCTTCACTTGCAATGCTTGTTTCAAAACTGGCACTGATTTTGTCTACCACTGCTCAATTTGCAAATTTGACCTCCACGTCGACTGTGCCACCTTGCCGGAGACTATGAACCGCAAAGATCATGAACACCCACTCAAAGTTCTGTTTTCCTCTCCTTGCAAAAATGGGGAAGAAGGGAAAGAGAACTTGATCTTTGCTTGTGATGTTTGCCATAGTTCAGTCCAAGAAAGTTGCTGGGTTTATTACTGTAAAGAATGTGATTATGGGACTCATGTGGATTGTGTAGCAGATGAGGAATGCCCAGAAGGAGAATCAGAAACGAGTTCAGTTCTTGAGGCTCAGATGGAGTTGCAAAGGCTTCAGATTCAGATGCAAATGGCTAACCAAAACGCACAATTCATGGCCAGCATTGCACATAGTTTGGCCAACCTGGTTTAGGTTTTTGGCAGTTCGTGATCTTGTGGTTGGACGTTGGAGGTTGTATTTGTTATTGATCTTGGGGTTTTTTTTGTTGATTTTCTTTCTTTGATTTGGGTTTTTCATTATCTATCTATTGGAATAATTTTGGTCGGCAATTAATTTCACGTACCTGTTTGTCCACTTCACAAAAAATTCATTACTACTTTTTGAGAAAGGGCATTGGCGATTAATGGGATGAAATTTGAGTTTGAATTTTGACAATATTAAAAGTCAGATCACAAGTGATTTACTCTACATGAATACCCTAGTTCCGGTGTAGATGTCCTACTTTGTCCGGACCAAAAAGAGGATTAATCAAGATGTACATAAATTAATCTGCACACTCCTAACAGTTAAAAAAAAAATGGGATGAGACCAATGCCACCGAGCACATTCCTGTGGTCTCATTATTTTTAAAGCTTATTCTCTTTTTTTTAATAAACATGTAAAGATAGAATACACAAATTTTTACTATTTTACTCAACATCATATGATAATCGAAAAAATCCAAGAAGTTCAACAAGAATATTATTTGAACTTAATTTACTTATATAATTTATTAATCCATTAATTTATTGTAACCATTGAATTGAATGACTAAGACTCGTACTTAATGTATGCTTGTATTTATGTGTGTCTAAGGCTTACTGTTCATATTTAATATGTCGAAACCCTAACAATTGACATCATTTTAGCATATAAGTTACTCTTTGTATGTCTTGACCACAAAGAGTTATAATTCATATTACATTTGATTTCGTAAATACTTGACGTGGTGATTAAGTCCGATTAAAATTAATATTAATAGATGGATAGAACTCATTTTAAAGAATCGTATTGTTTGGGAGAGTGTCAATAAGTTCATATACCATACACCTAAGTGGATGTGGAATATCGTAACAAATGTCCACGGCATGCTATAGCGACTAGCATCCTATGCTGACTGGTCAAATAAAAGCAGCAAATGAAGGAACTCCACACAAAAAGTCAACAATTGCCAACCCATCCAATGTGCAGTGGGTTTACGCAGATTGATCATGTTGACATGTTCTACTCTTGAACAAAGTGTATGAATGTGAAAATTCCAAGTAACTTACAATTGCAAAATGATAAAGTCAAAAACACATCTAACTAAGGAATCATATGAGTTGGCATCCTAATCAATCAATAGATTTCAAAGCTAACCGCAAAGATAGATCAAGTGGTAATAGAAACAAACTGTAAATTCAAATATTTTGAGTTTAAATTTTGACAATCTCTTGGGATCAGGATATGAAAGATTTATCTTTTATAAATACCTTAATTCTGATATGAATGACCTGTCTTTAATTAGACCAAAAAAAAAATTAGTCTAAATATGAAACTGGTCTAGACACCCCATTGGCAAAAAAACTAAAATGTAGATTTCAAAGTTTCAACTTGCTTGCCTGTGAGCAAGTAGTGTGATATCTATGTATTAGTTGATTTTCTTGCCTGGCTGAGAGAGCGAGAGAGAGATGGAGTACAAGCATTTCAGCCACACCCATAACCTTATTCACCACCAAGTGCCACCAGGGACCCAAATCCATTGCTCAGGTTGTAACCTTCCCGGCACCGGTTCCGGCACCGTGTATGCTTGCCGCCAATGCAGCTACTTTCTTCATGAACAGTGCTTTCAGGCCAACCGCTCCATGAAACACCAATCTCACCCCCTTCATCCTCTAACCCTAGTCCCCTATCCAACTTACCCTCCACTTCCTTTTTCTGCAATTCCTTCAACCAAATTGGAACTGGCTTTTCCTACACTTGTTCTGATTGTGAGTTTGATCTTCATGTCCATTGTGCCTACATGACCAAAACCACCCCCCTTGAAACTAACCCTNATTTTCAATGGCGGATTAGGTGCCTCGTGTATTGGGATACCCTCGAGGTCCGACTCTAACGAGGCAACGCCAGTTTCGGGCATAGTGGAGAGTCAAGAACAAAGAAGAGGGCGGAAGCATTTTAGCCATGACCATACCTTGAATCTGTCAAAAGTTGAAGAGAATGGTGCAAAAACTTGTTCGGGGTGTGAGAAAAACCTCTCAGATTTCGCTTACATTTGCACCGAGTCTCAATGCACATTCTCTCTCCACAAGTCATGCTTCAAACTGCCAATAAAGATCCAACATAAATCTCACCTTGATCACCCTCTCACCCTTCTCTCATCCCCACCTTACAAAGCAGATGGTGAGTTCACCTGCAATGCCTGCCTCAAAAATGGCGGAGCTTTCACCTACAATTGCTCAATCTGCACATTTGACCTCCATGTTGATTGTGTAAGCTTGCCTGAAACTGTGAAAAGAGAAGATCATGAACACCCATTAACTCTCCTCTATTCCTCTCAACACAAAAATGTTGCAGAAGAAGAAGAAGAAGATTCACTGGTCTTGTGTGATGTTTGTCATCAAGCTATTCATGAAATCTCTTGGGTCTACCATTCACAAGTGTGATTACAATACTGATTTGGATTGTGTTACTGATGAAGAAAGCCCAANTGGGTCTACCATTGTCACAAGTGTGATTACAATACTCATTTGGATTGTGTGAATGATGAAGAAATCCCAATTCAACAATCAGAAGAGGATTTGATTCGTGAAGTTCAAATTCAGGCCCAAATCGAATTGGAAACAACTCAACTTCTAGCGCAAATACGTCTCCAAACGGCACAATCTATCCTCGATTTAATTGGGTAAACTACTTTTTCATCGGCTCGTGGTTTTTGTCCGTAACACTTTAGTACTTTTTTAAACCTCGCACCTTTTTATGGTTTTGAACAAAAATTTGTCATAAAAAAATTGACCAATCATAAGTTTTTTTTTTTCTAAAATAAACTCATCTCTTTCTCTTTCACTTCTCTCTCTACAAGAATTCTTGAGTAGAAAAAAGCATTGAAATTTTTTTACAAACGTGTATAATTGTTCTTGTCAAACTCATGATTTGGTTTATGTTTTCTCTTTCCCTTGATTTTCCTCCCATTGGGATTTACTTTGTTGCTATGGTTTGACAGTGTTAGGTTGTGCATTCAAATAAATATTTCCTGAGTGTCTTATGAAGTTTGATTATTGTAAGTTATAAAACTGAATTTGTGTATTCTTCTGTTTTTTCATTGAAAGATCATTCAGTCTCAGCTCTAGAGAAACCTAGCTGCTAAAATTAAATGGGTGCCATTGAGATTATATGATTTGTCATTGAGATAAATGATAAAAAAACATGGAAGAGGGGCTCGATCCACCTCCCACAAAACAAGAAAGAAACAAAAATGTACTTTTCAAAACTTATTGTTTATTGTTGTCACCTTTGTGCTTTCATTTGACAATTTTGTGTGGATACTGCAAGATTGCCGGGAAGGCAGGGAGAGATTAAAATATTTGAAGTCAACTCTCTCTCGCTCTCTCTCTCTCTCTCTCCTTGTTTTNCATACCATATTTTGTCAACCGAGAGGAGGTTAGTGAGAGAGAGATGAAACATCTCAGTGGACGATGAAATCCTTTGCTTAGGCTGTAAGTAATAGCATGTCAAAATTTGACACTATACGATTAATCGACACAAATTGACATAAATTAAATAGGTTTGGGTGAGACTTGAACGAGTTTGGGTGATAAACGGATTGATCTGTCAGACACATTTAATTAATGAATCGTATTTGGGTGAATTCTGTCAACTTATTTATCACCCGTTTAAATAAAATTAATATAATAATAAATTAATAATTATTTTTAAAAATTAGGCAGATTTTTTTTAGTAACAGCCAGAGAAAATATATATAATAAACTAATAATAAATTAAAATTAAGCAGATTAAACGAGATGTGTCGTGTTATCCATTTATTAAACAGTTCGTGTTCGTGTTGAAGTTTTTATCCAGTTTATTAAACAGATTGCGTATGAGTTTACATGTTCTTTTACTTATTACCCGTTTAACAGTTTTGCTGAGTTTTGCTTAAAGATGTACCAAGTCCAATTGCAACTTATTGGAACATATGAATACAGCCAACGGTTTGCTAGATGGTCTAGATCCCAATCAAGATGAAATTCTATCATTACTACAGTCCATAGGCCAATCCTAACTACCTGAGAGGAGGAAAATAAAAGATAAGGTCCTCCAATTGCACAATTTTGAACAAAACTGTACTCATAACCAAACCGTTTCAACTTCTTTACTTTCCACCTCCTCTACTGCCTTTCATATTCAGACACAGATTCATACTCAATTTGCACTTGCAGCTCTCTCTCTCTCTCTCTCTCTCTCTCTCTCTGTGTGTGTGTGCGTCCCACACACGCGACACACACTCCCTCTCCTTCTCTACACTTGTATGGGGGTATATGAATCCATCTCTCATGTCTTACATTCATTCACATATCTACACATGCAACACACTCTCTCTCTTTCTNTTCTATGTGTGTGTGTGCGTCCCACACACGCGACACGCACTCCCTCTCCTTCTCTACACTTGTATGGGGGTATATGAATCCATCTCTCATGTCTNGCGACACACACTCCCTCTCCTTCTCTACACTTGTATGGGGGTATATGAATCCATCTCTCATGTCTTACATTCATTCACATATCTACACATGCAACACACTCTCTCTCTTTCTCTCTCAATTTGCATCAAAACCTCAACACAGTTGTGAATGGCTTCATTTCTTCCAATAGACCCACCAACTACTCTCTCTCACTCTCTCTCACTACCATGTTTCTATCTCCTCCAACACTTAGGCGTCTCACACATGTCTGTTTCTCAAACAAGAGCTGCAAACCGACACATGCAGCATATATAGATTACAACACAGAGCTCTAATTTATTTATCAAAAAAATCTGGAGACCTATATAGTCCCAGTAAAAATGTACTCATGCAACAATCCAAACAAAAGGAAAAAAACTGTGAACTTGTGATCAGCAGAGGAAAAGAGACAGCAGGTGAGATGATAGAGGAGAATAAAAGAAGATGGGTACTAAAAGGAGACTGGAACTGTTGGGTCATTTGGGGAACAATGTTTAGGGTTGGGTTCTTAGTCACACAATTCGCCACTTAGCCCTTACGCTTCANCAAGATGGGTACTAAAAGGAGACTGGAACTGTTGGGTCATTTGGGGATCAATGTTTAGGGTTGGGTTCTTAGTCACACAATTCGCCACTTAGCCCTTACGCTTCATCACTCAGACCGTAAATTCTTGAATTAAGAGAGAGTTCGATATAAATTCAAACACCTAAAAAACCCGCTTTCTTAAATTCGCACTTGTTGTGCACTCACCTTAAGAAAAAGCTTTCCACCTATGGGTCTCACCCACATGTACAACAAACAAAAAGCTTTTACTATATTTTACAGGCGTGTGTTGGCTGCCACTTTTACTACCTGATCGATGTGAGATACGTTTCAAGGCATAAAAATGTATTTCAAATTTTTTTGATTAAACATTCACCCTATTATTTCTATTGTAAAATAATACTTAATTAAGTCCGAAGCAGGCTATATGTAGGTTTTAAAACTATAGGTAATGTATAAATGAGGCAAAACACAAGGCGATAATCCATAATTTACCCTTCTAGATATAATTAACAAAATTAACACAAAAATTACACGGAACGATAGTTTAGACGATAAACGAGTAGATTTATTAAATCCATCAAATTAATGGATTAATTTGAATTCAGCTAAATAAAATACGAACTCGATTATACAAAATTTATAAATAAAGTTGAGTATAGATAGACAAAGGAAGAAGCCAATACCAATCCTACTCAAAGGTACTAATTTTTGTGTACTTTGACGTAAAGTGGATAAATCTCAACTNTTATTGTAAAATAATACTTAATTAAGTCCGAAGCAGGCTATATGCAGGTTTTAAAACTATAGGTAATGTATAAATGAGGCAAAACACAAGGCGGTAATCCATAATTTACCCTTCTAGATATGATTAACAAAATTAACACAAAAATTACACGGAACGATAGTTTAGATGATAAACAAGTAGATTTATTAAACCCATCAAATTAATGGATTAATTTGAATTCAACTAAATAAAATACGAACTCGATTATACAAAATTTATAAATAAAGTGGAGTATAGATAGACAAAGGAAGAAGCCAATACCAACCCTACTCAAAGGTACTAATTTTTGTGTACTTTGACGTAAAGTGGATAAATCTCAACTGAAACCTGAAAATTGTGGCTNCCTACTCAAAGGTACTAATTTTTGTGTACTTTGACGTAAAGTGGATAAATCTCAACTGAAACCTGAAAATTGTGGCTGAGATTGAGATTAAATGGAACATAAATGGCAGCTGGCGTCAACGGGATCTGAAAATAGTTTCATCCGAGAGGCCAAAATAAATATTTAAAAACTTTGAAGGGGCAAAGTGCCATTTACCCCCAAATTATTTTCCGAAGATATCGCAACTGCCCTTCCCCGTGTATATTGATTATTGACAGAAGAACGAGGAGAGAGAAAAGTGCAGATCAGATCAGACCCAACCCAGCAAAACAATTAAGGAATCATCTAAGAATCAAATGGCTGGAGAAAGCAAAGCACCGCCACCGGACGCTCAANCGAGGAGAGAGAAAAGTGCAGATCAGATCAGACCCAACCCAGCAAAACAATTAAGGAATCATCTAAGAATCAAATGGCTGGAGAAAGCAAAGCACCGCCACCGGACGCTCAACTCTTTGGGCTCCTCTCCGGTCTTCTCCAGCAGGTACAACAACATTTCTTCACTTCCTTGTTTTGTCGGTCGGTTTATGTGCAGGTAGAGTATGTAAAATTAAAGAAGTTTCGATTAATTTTTGAATTTTTTGATGCAATTTCTGATCTGGGTATTTCAATTGATTGGTTTTTTAGTTTGGGTTTTCAGTATGTTTGAGAATTGAATGGGGATTTACTTGTTCGGGGGCAAATTTGAATGTTTGATCTTGCTATTGGTTTAATATGGGTTTTGTTTGATTGAGGGATATCTGAGATGGATTGAATTCCCCTTGAAGAGCAGTGAAATTAACCGGATGATTCGAATTATAAAAAAACCATTATCCATAGTACCATTGAACAAAGTAATAGCCCCTATGATTCAAAACTTAAATAGACACATTATCTTTTGAATGCTTTGTCCTATTCTTTTAATGCTTTTTGACAATGTCCAGTATGATTTGAGATGCCAAGGTAGTAGTTGATATGATCATGCTTATACCTACACCACTAGCAGATGATTTGGACTTGAGTATGTGCAATTGATTTCTGTTTTCTTGTCTTTGTGGCGCCTAGCCGTACTGTTGATGCATTAATACCCGTCTCATCCAATTTTCACTGTCTGGGCAAATTGAACTTCAGGAATCATGTGAGAAGAATTGCTAATTATACAAAGACATTGTATTTGTTAGCATTCACCTTACTGTGGAAGAGCTTGATCTGTCAGGCTTGGGAATATGAATAATGCTAAGCCAGAGCTTAATTATACACTCGGTTCCTAGTCTGCCCCTTTTAATTTTCCAATCTGATGAAATCAGCACAGATAAATGTAACTTTTCATAAAGAAGTTTATATGACCAGCAATNGTCTGCCCCTTTTAATTTTCCAATCTGATGAAATCAGCACAGATAAATGTAACTTTTCATAAAGAAGTTTATATGACCAGCAATGGCTATGTTTGTCATCGTGATGGGCTAACATTCCAAACGAGATACTTCATCCAGTGTTAACTGATGGAGGTGACATCATGGCAAGCAGTGATCTCATGTAGAGTGCATCCTAATGAAATGAAACGATGCTTGTGCTTATGTACTCANCATCCTAATGAAATGAAACGATGCTTGTGCTTATGTACTTAGTATAATTGGTCAAGTTGGTTGGACCCTCCGAGCTTTCTTCATCTCAAAACAGGGACAGATCTAGGATTTCCAAGAGGTCTTTAAGGAGCATTGAGGGAAATACAAAATGTTTAGGAGAAGGGGGCAAAAAATAAATTCCATATGAGATTAAGAAATTTTTCAAAACTTGGTGGTAGACTGCCTCCCCCCAAAAAAAAAAAAAAAATAGAAAGAAAGGGCAAAAGATATATATTAATTGTCATGACTATGTGGTGTTACACTTTCCCAGGCATTGCAAGCATCACACTCGTGAAACATACAGGTTTGCAGGCTTGAATTGTGCATTTGGTTTTGTGGACGGAGGAAAAACTTTTTCCCCTGATGGTTCAGAGGTTGAATATATGTATTTTCAATTTACACCCTCTACTAACTTATGATGAAGGAAATTAGTGGCAAATATTCTGCTAAAGAATGCAATTGATGGTGTGGACTGTGTTCTTGATTTTCCAAGGCNGATGAAGGAAATTAGTGGCAAATATTCTGCTAAAGAATGCAATTGATGGTGTGGACTGTGTTCTTGATTTTCCAAGGCTCATATATCTGTAATTGCTCTAGTAGATAAGATCTTAAATGGAGCAAAGTACTTATAAACAAGGAGTGAGCCCAGTTTGTCTAAAACATTGAGTAGTATAAATACTGGTCATCATCTACCGAAAGACTATTTGCGTGCATCTATAGACCATAGCTGTTCTTTCTGGTAAGGTTATTAACAGTTAATTCATGTAGGTGGAATCATTGACCAACCAAGAGGAAGTTGAATTACGAGCCAAAATTGAAGCCCTCGGCTTAGAGGTTACAAAAGTTCCTTCAAAGTCCGCACAACACCTTGATGAGGTAGTTTGAGATTCACTTGGAGCCATTTTGATTCAATACTGAAATTATGCTTTCTACTGTCTCCACACTTTCCATGTTCAGAGACATAATGTTTAGTAATTGTTTATTTCTTGTTGATATATTAATGGTTGTCAAATTAGATGGAGATAGCTAAGGAGTTGGATAAATTATCAGCAAAGCTGGACAATGTGGATGAGATGATATCATCTGCTATGGCTGCAGATCCACAAGTGCAGTCTCTCTTGAGTAGTACTGCTGATGTATGGATGCCAGTTATAACTGCTACTTCAGATGAAAGGCGTAATTTCACTGCATCAGTCGGAGAAGATATTCATGAAGTGAAAGGCGAAAATTCTGAGTAGTTCTTACAATCTTATTATAGTTACACTCCATCTCCCCAAAAAAAAAAGGAAAGGCGAAAAAAAAATAATCTTGTTCCGTNCTGAGTAGTTCTTACAATCTTATTATAGTTACACTCCATCTCCCCAAAAAAAAAAAGGAAAGGCGAAAAAAAAATAATCTTGTTCCGTGATCAGCATAATTCTCGTTCCCTCGCCACACCAAGTTTCACTTTGACAATTATGTGTGAAGGTCATCAATCGAATTATGGTGGGTGATGCTTTCGTCTCCGTCAGTATGGAATGTAAAATAACTTCTGCTTGTTAGGTTTGTGATTGAAGAAATGCATTGCGCTGACATTGTTTTCTTACTTGCTATTGTTAACATAGTTATAGTAACATTTTGCAAACCCTGAATACAATTGGCTGCGTCGAGGATGATACCAATTATTTGTATTTGTTTATAAACCCTAAACTCTCCTGTCCGATGGGTAATATCTGGAGTAGCAATTTATGATACTATACAATTAATGACCAGATGTACATGCAACACTAAAAAAACACAAACCAACACCACCAAAAAAAAAAGGAGAGTAAACTACACAATGGGCCTTTAAACTATGGGCCTTGTGCAAATTAAGCCCGTAAATTAATTTATGTATCAATGAAGTTCTTAAATTCTAAAATTTTAGCAATTAAGCCTATGAATTAATTTTTGTGTTAATTGAGCCCTTAAATTTTAAAATTTTAACAATTAAGCCCGTATGTCAATAACTGTTATATTTTTAAATGGAATGTTTCACGTGTTCACTACATGAACAACAAATTTGAGGTACTTTAGATTATTCGTTCAAAACTTATTAGACAAAAAACTTTTTTCCTTAAAACCATCAACCGAAACTCTAAACTTAAACCTCTTTCATACCCATCAAACGAAGCCGATGAGCAAGCTAAAATTAGATTTCAGGGGCTCAATTGCCATGAAAATTAGTTTAGAAACTTAATTGACACAAGGGTCATAATTTAAGGATTATTTGTGTAATTTGCTCCAAAAAAAATAGATTTCACATTATTAACTAGACAATTTTCCATATTATTNGGGTCATAATTTAAGGATTATTTGTGTAATTTGCTCCAAAAAAAATAGATTTCACATTATTAACTAGACAATTTTCCATATTATTAAAATCGAAAGGGGTGAGATTACAATTTATAGTTAATTTTTCATAAAAGTAGAATCAGATATAATGGATAAAGATTATGTTGGTTTATAAATAATTAGTAAAGTTAACAAATAAAAAGGCAAATGACACTTTATATCCCAACAAATGTTCGTATTCTCAATTTATATTGTAAAAAAATTAAAAGTTTCATATTACACTTTCAATTAAATAAAAAAGTTAATAGTGTTTCACTTAAAAAAATTTAAGTACTAAATATTTATTCAAAACATTTTAAAAGTGAGTATCATGAACATAATTATGCATAGAAATATATCTAATATTATTTTTACAAAATTTAAATTTTCAACTTATGAAAACACGATAACATGTCAAGGTTAATTTGATTTTTATCCATTTTAATCCAGTGACACATCTTATTATTTAAAATATAAATATTGTGTAATTAATCCTCAATTTTTGGTATTGTACAGTAATTTCAAATACGAGATTATTACTAGTAAAATAATATGAAAAATACAAAAAAAATAGTTTTCGAAACCAACAAATATTTATTTTAAAACTACATTGTTACTTTTTTTATAGGTGTAAATTGAAAATTCAAATTTCTGTTATGGTACAGAAATGTCATTCAACTTAAAATAAACGTTTGGCTTTTGCCTATCTGGTGCACGCGGGAGCTTCGCAAACGACGGCTGTCATGTGAACCTCTCACGCACAGACAAAATAGATATGTTTCTCTCCGTCCTTTCTCATTATCGCCACNTGGTGCACGCGGGAGCTTCGCAAACGACGGCTGTCATGTGAACCTCTCACGCACAGACAAAATAGATATGTTTCTCTCCGTCCTTTCTCATTATCGCCACCAACATTAGCCGCCATCTCTCTCTCTCTTCTTTTTTAACCGTTGGCCCGGTGTCGCCATTTTTATTTTGAATTGTAAGGTGTCTCAGCCAACTCAAAGCTCGTAGATTTCTCCATTCAGCTGCGAACATGCCGCGCTTTATAGCCATCGTTACAGAATGGCATTTGGGGTTCCGTAGATTTAACTCGGTATGTTCCAATTTTATCCGTTCTATGCCTACGTATGATTTTTTTTTTTTTTTCTGTGTTTATCCTCATGCATGTGGTAATTAATCATCATTTTAATTTATATCACTAATTGCCCAAATTGCGTGTTCTTGGATTTTTAATGTAGAATTTTGAAATTCAGTTTCTGGTTATTATGGGACAACACTTTGGCATGATTGGATTTTTACTTTGATAGTTTTTTTTTTTTCTGCATGGATTATGCTCATACTGAATAGGGTGAACTCACAAAAATAGCGAAATTAATTTTTTACCCCTCTTTATGCAAATTAAAAAGGAGATGCACCAAAAACCAATCAACAAAAAATTAAAGTAGGTAATAAAATCAAACTATAAGCAAGGCACAACAAATTTGCGTGGTTCCCTTGATGTAAGGCAATCTCCAATGGAAACATAAACCTTTACCCAAATATATGTTAAAAAAAAAAGTAAAAAACTTGATATAGACCTCGGAGAAACTCAAATTTAAAGGAAGAGAAATCCAAATTTAAATAAGGACAAACCAAAATTTAAAAGAGGGCAAAATATGACCATTAGATCTTTAAATCAGGGTGTAATCTCACCATTAAATATTTGGGTATAGATTTGAGTTTTTGTTGATTTGAGGAAAAAAATGAGTCTCTCTTCATTTAATATGGGTATGGGTCTAGCATTAGAGAAGGTTTTTAAGAGTTTTTTACCTAAATTTAAATTTGAGTTTAAAAAAAAGTAAGGATTGGAGATGCTCTATGGACGGAACTAGGCTTTACAATAAAGGAGGCTGAGCAGTGCCATAGCCAATAATTTTGTTCTACGAGGTCATTCAATAACTTTTTGTCACTATATCAATAATCAGCTCTTCATAATCCCAAGCCATCAGTTTTATTTATTTTATTTTTGCTCTCCAATTACATTATTGTGTTATACCCAAAAGGAAAGAAAAGAAAAGAAAATTATATGAACCTTGCCACCATCCAAATGGGAACAACAATACTTCATTAGTTGCATTGAGGATAGATGCAGATCATAGATGTCGATAATAGTGTAGCACATATCTGCCCCGCCCCAACCTACCATCCCAAAAAGAATTCCTTTATAAATGACACTATAGTCATACATATATTGAGTTCATATTGATCGACAAATAAATAAATCAAAGAAAAAAATTGAGGCCAAATTTTGTATCGTTGAGTTTGTCATAGATACATGATTGAGTACGTGTATTGCTGTTTACTCCTGATTGAATGAATCTAATAATAGTTCCCTTTTGTTGTTCCTTTTTTCCACCCACATTGGAACAATCAGTTTTCTTGTTTTCCATGGCAATAATTCAATCTAACTGAATTCTACTGGTTTAGTTGTCTACTGAAACATGTCCATGATTTCAATTAGATTGATACATAGCTTGCTGGTGGGTCTACTTTATCTGCAATAGACTTGTTAGAATGTAAGTGGCTAATTCTGTGCCTATTGTGCATAACCAGGCCAACTGTAAAATAAAATCATACTTCCAATCTGGAAATAATAATGGCCAAGGTTTGATAAGTGGTCATATGAACGGATCCTTGTCAAGGATGTTTGCAACTTTATGTGAAAAGTTGGCGGAAGATGCTCTGAAAGATAGTCCCGTTTCTGATATGTTAGTTGATTCTTTTGGAAGGCTACACACTTACTTGAGGATCTCATTGACAGAGCGTTGCAATTTACGTTGCCAGTACTGTATGCCAGCCGAGGGTGTGGAGCTTACTCCTAGTCCTCAACTTCTCTCACTGAATGAGATTGTTCGGTTAGGTAATCTGTTTGTCAGCTCTGGGGTGGATAAAATCCGTCTGACTGGTGGAGAGCCAACGATTAGGAAGGACATTGAAGAAATATGCTTACAGCTGTCTAACTTGAAGGGACTAAAAACCCTGGCGATGACTACAAATGGAATTTCTCTGGCAAGGAAACTTCCCAAGTTGAAAGAATGTGGACTTAGTTTGGTTAATATTAGCTTAGACACGTTGGTCCCAGCAAAATTTGAATTCATCACCAGGCGTAAAGGACATAGCAAAGTGATGGAATCAATTGATGCCGCGATAGACCTTGGATACAATCCTGTTAAAGTATGTTCTATCCAACTTTTTAATAGTGCATTTCTTTTTCTGTTTTTCCATTTATTCTTGGTTCATGTATTATGTTATAAGTTTTTTAAAAAAAAATTAGTTGTGTTAATATATTATTGCTGTATGTTTTAGGATAAGCTTCTGATTACTTCTTGTTCAATGTCAAAGTTTCATTTAAATTCACAACTGAAATGTCTTTCTTATGTGCCATATCTCAGGTGAACTGTGTTGTAATGCGTGGATTCAATGACGATGAAATCTGTGATTTCGTAGAGTTGACCCGTGAGAAACCAATCAATGTCCGGTTTATTGAATTTATGCCTTTTGACGGAAATGTGTGGAAAGTCAAGAAACTTGTATCCTACTATGAAATGTTGGACAGAGTGGTAAGGTAGAACTCAGGTGTAAATTCACATGTTTAGATTTCTGAATGTCATTTATTTCCATATCCTAAATCCCTCATTAACACTGAACAGGGCAAACGGTTTACAGGGCTTCAGAGGATTGGTGATCATCCCACAGAGACAGCTAAGAATTTCAGAATAGATGGACATCAGGGTACAGTTTCTTTCATCACATCCATGACTAAGCATTTTTGTGCTGGTTGCAATAGATTGCGGCTTTTGGCCGATGGGAACTTTAAAGTATGCCTCTTTGGTCCCTCAGAGGTGAATTCTCTACTCGCCTACAATACAGCACTTGGTTCATATCTTCATTTGGTTTTTACTCACTTGAGAACGCATATGTTCTTATATGCTTAATACCTCCACATTATTTAGTCATTGATGCTTTTGCATGACACCGGGCGGAACCTCCCCCCCCCCCCTGCGGGGCGCGCGCACACGTTGTTCCCTCATCAACTCCCAGATGTACTCTTCTATGCAGAATGGAGGATTAATATCATTTAAGTCAACTTGATATAAGCTATTGCAATTATGTGGGATACTGCACAGTAATCCTTCTGTACAATTTTGCTAAGCGGAGGGATATATCTTCCCATCATTCATTAGTCATCATTTTTTTTTTTGATAGGAAACATAACTTCTTATATTAACAATCCGAAAAATATGAAGAATGTTGGATAAGAGTGAAAAGCAAAAAGCCCATAAATCACATGAAGCTATCCACCTAAAAGTATAGCAAAAAATGGAATCTCTCTAAACTCCTTTGAAATCGAAGCCCAAAAAAATGCTAAGAAATGAATTCAGTCCCATAAGTCATCCAAATAGTCACCCCTATCATTAAAAAAATGTGTGTTTCTCTCCATCCATATAACCTAAAAAGTTACAATTATAGCATAATTTCATAGGGTTACACCCTTATCAAGAGACCCTAAGCCATTCACATCCTCAATAATCAAAGATATGGATGATTTAGGAAGCACCCAACTCAACCCACCAACTTAAACAACTTATGACACAAAGTTAAAGTAATAGGACAATGTAAAAACAAATGATTAATGCTTTCTTAACCACTTTTACACATCACACTTCACTGAGGGGATAGACAAGGAATAGACCTCCATTTCTGAAGCATAGCATTAGTATTAATCTTTCCATGTGCAACACTCCATGCAAAAACTTTCCCTTTAATAGGCACTTTTGCTTTCCAAATCATTATAGCTAGAATAAATGGAGGACATGATAAATGGACAACCGACAACCAAAGAATCATAGAAGGATTTAGTGGAAAAAGCACGGACTCCAGCACCCATCTCCTTTTGTCACATAACTCTTGATTTGAGATAACAAAATGTCATCAATAGTAGCAAGAAGAGGCATCCAGATTTCTACAAAAACCCAAGTCCCTAGAATAAGGATGATGAAAAGACCTAAATAATGGAAGAAATGATACCCCATGAAAAACCAGATAAGTGATAAAGACATGGAAACAAAGATGACAAAGGTAACACCCCCCACCCATTAGTCATCATGTATTTCACAACCTTGACCATGTTTCATTTGCTATGTCCCATGTTGTAGTGCCTCAACTCAAGTCATGTCCATCCTGCTTGTGCAATCATTGGTTTTTGTTGCATATAACAAATCAATTTGCAGTTAGTTTTCAGCATGTGATATACTTTTTTGATTGAACTCATTGTTTCCTGGATTGTATAAATTGTGTGCCCTAAACACCTTTCACTGTGTACTCAATACTTGAACGTTTCCTTTTCTGATGGACGTTTTAACTAAGATATTGATATGGTAAAAAAGATACTTCCTCCGTTCCTAAATATCTGTCGTTTAAGGTTTTTGCACAGGGATTAAGTAAGCTATTAAATAGCTCTAATATGAGTAAAAAAAAATTATACAAGACTAAAATATCTTTATTCAATACGTATTGGGAAGGAAAGGAATATGAAAGGCACTTAGTCTCCACCTAATCTAATGCATTGAAAAGTTAAGGGTAAATTTGGAAGAAAAAATATTAATTATGCTTTGGTTTCATTAAATGACAGATATTGTGGAACAAAAAAAATTGTGTAAAACGACAGATATTTAGGAACGGAGGGAGTAATATCTTGTTCATCAATGCACCCAACTCCATGTTTTTCTTCAAATCTCAATTCGTATTTGTTCGGCTCTTTTACTCACTAAGCATGCTAGAGTCCACCTGGACTTAGAATTGTCCTTCTAGGCTGGAATGTCTGTCGCCTGTGGGTGATATCAGGCATGTGAAGAAGTGAAGTTTATAAGTGCATTATAAAACAAGGACTTCATAATTTCCAATCAAGAGGTTGGATCAATTCAACTTACAAAGATAAACAAACATGCCAAGACCAAGAACAATGTAAGTAGAAAGTTCACTCCATTAATGAACCACTTTGTATGCGTCCATTAATGAACCAGGCTGTGTCCCTTCTTTTTAGGGATAAACTACCGGTTCTCATAAATGCCAAGACCATCATCCAATCTTAGACCAATACCCTTTCAGTCTAGATCTTTGACCTTCTGGCTCTCAAATCTGATTTGCTGGGTAAGCATGCATACCATTGTCCAACTTTAACGTTAAAATGAGCTATGTGAGTATTAAACATTGTTGCAGCGGCTTGGAGCGAATAAGGCATTACCTTACATCTACTCTAGCTTATAATATCCAGAGTGTAGTTATCATATCATTGGGACTTTTTTACTGTAGCCCTCTCACAAGCATCATCATCCACTTTGCTTTTGACAATGTGGCCCATCCCAATGTAATCTAGATTATGACCCACGATACTTTGATATGTGATGCGATGGGGTAGACTTAGTTGCTATGCAGTCGTGTCATGTTTCGCTTTCTGTATCATATGAAATTATGCATAATTTTACATCCATATACACATAGTCCACAAAAATTTATGGGTTTATTTTTGACAAGAGTTCCAAAGCGAAGCACAATTCAGGACAACATACCAGATAATGATTGTGAACAGTAAAAGCTAGTGTTTACGTATGTGTACCAAGAGAAATAACTAGTTAGGATAACAATTTGGGATTGGGAATTTGGGCAATCCTGGTCGTGATGCTACTCTGTTTCGGGTCCTGATTCATGGGACGGTTGCGGTATCAACCATCCTAGTAACTATGGCCCATCATCAGCCACTGATCTTAGGTGAGAGTTCTTGGGGTGAATGCTTCTATTATGACAAAACTTGAACAATACTGCTCGAGTGAAGAACAATGCACAGATTGATAAGACTGCTATTCTTTATTTCTGTTCAAGTTACATTCTTTACACGGTCGGTGGGGTGGATGCTCCTCAAAATGCTTATTTGAAAGCATCCCTTTATCAATCTATTGAATTATGGAGTCTACTCTCTTCTTGTGAACAAGTAGGAATAGGATGCATAAGGAAACTTTGGCTTCATGTACATAATCCCCTTCCTACCGTTGGGCAGGGTAGGGATTGAATGTGCTTGTGAAGCCTTGAATTCTGGGATTATCTTAAGTTTAAAATTAAGTGTGTTGTTCATGACTAGGACCTTGTTGATCGCAGAGTTTATTTACATAAATCTAAACCAATCTAAAAGTGTCTATGTAAACTTATTTTGGGTAACTTATAGGTGTAAGTTTTAAAGACCTGTGTAGACATTTTTTATGCAAGCCTGCAACTTATCCAACTTAAGCTGAAAATAGCTCAAATANTGTCTATGTAAACTTATTTTGGGTAACTTATAGGTGTAAGTTTTAAAGACCTGTGTTGACATTTTTTATGCAAGCCTGCAACTTATCCAACTTAAGCTGAAAATAGCTCAAATAAGCCATAAAAGCTGCTTTTAGGAAGTTATTCAGGAGATGTTTTCGAAAGGCTGCTTAAAGTTGTTTTAGGTTTTAAAAAGCTGCAGAAATATGACCTAAGCTGAAAACAACTTTTCAAAAGTATCTCATGCCCGGCTTCTTAAAAGCAGCTTTTTTTAGATTACATAAGCTGTGTTTAGCTTAGCTTAAATTAGTTGCAGCAAACATGTCAGCATGGTTTCTTTAAGCTGAAAGCTATAGGTTGCTTAAAATAAGCGTTAACAAATATGGCTNCTACATAAGCTGTGTTTAGCTTAGCTTAAATTAGTTGCAGCAAACATGTCAGAATGGTTTCTTTAAGCTGAAAGCTATAGGTTGCTTAAAATAAGCGTTAACAAATATGGCTTAGATTGTTCAGCAAATTAACTTTTTGTTTGACACTCCCAAAAGGAAAGAGTTGAGTTGAGGTTCTAATGGTGCTTGTTTTCCATGTAAGGAGCCCTTGGAGGAGCTTTTCTTCCTCCAACAGCTTATTGAAGTAATATAAATGGATTTTTGTTACACTTTGAAATGCTACACTGTGGCACTTAGGTGCCCTGGAGATGATAATTCAATTGTAGTTCCTGTCATCGTTGAATCTTATTGAACTTTATTGCTTGCAGGTTAGCTTGAGGGATCCCCTTCGTCATGGTGTCAATGATGATGAACTCAAGGAAATTATTGGGGCAGCAGTATGTCTTTCCTATTTCTTGTGGCAACCTAGGATGCAAACACCTTATCTGTTGAAAATGTTGAGGCTTCTTGTCCATGTAGTTTGTTGCATGCCATCAACTTTGTTATATCTTGGATGGTTAAACTTAAAGCATCGCCTATTATTGGGTCATATACACAATAGACAGATAATGACGTCTCGGAAATTGAACGGACAATGATGTCATCCTAGCTCAATGATTATAAATGCTTTCATCTACTTGCTTACCTTGTATCATTTTCTCGCAAATGAGGCGAGATTTATGACTTCTAAATTTTTGTTTGCTTCAGGTCAAGAGGAAGAAGGCTGCTCATGCTGGAATGTTTGACATTGCAAAGACACCAAATAGGCCAATGATACACATAGGCGGCTAGGGCTCGTCAGCTCTCTAAAATTCTGTACGTTCTTAGTTTAACATCCAGCTGTTCTAAGATAATATCTGCATTATGTTCTTATTCCATGCTTAAAATTGAAATTCCTGCTTTGTTCTCCACTATATGTAGAACTGCAGTACTAAGTGATTGAGTTGAGTTTTGCCTTATGAGTGTGGATCACAGGGTCTAACATTANAAAATTGAAATTCCTGCTTTGTTCTCCACTGTATGTAGAACTGCAGCACTAAGTGATTGAGTTGAGTTTTGCCTTATGAGTGTGGATCACAGGGTCTAACATTATGATCACAGAATGTACAAATATTTGGGATGACAAAATATTGAGTTGGTCCATTTTTCCAATATGCCCTATTGGCTAGCAATGTTTGGTCATCCTCAAATTATCTTTAAATAGAAAGAGTCCTAATTTAAGAATTGCTGTACAAAATTGTAATTACAGGTATTATTCGAATTTATTATTTGGAGATTATATTGTTAGAATAATGCGATATCCTTAGATAGTTGTCTTAGATCCCTAGAGATTAGTGCAGCTTGCTACCTGAATTGAGAGTTCTGGTGGAATTGTTCTTTGAAGTTTCTCGGAAAACAAGATGTTTCTCTAAGATTGCCATTGAACCCTAGAATTTTGCCAGAAATATGTTATCATTAATATTTCTGCACTTATGATACTTCATACAATGCCTGCTTTTTTTTGTGTGCGTGCGCTTCTTGAAGTTTAAGAAGACTGACATTAACAGACCTCTTGTAATTTGTCTCATGTTTAATGATAAAGATCTAAAAAACACTTCTGTTATCCTAAGTTTCTAACTTTCTTCTTCGCGTTTTTTTTCTCCATTTTTTCGTGAAATTGTGTTCATTTTTTTAAGTGAGAAAAGTGATGATTTTGTTTTCATTTTCTTTCAGGTCCTTGGACGCGTTACTTGCTAATGCAGAGCAGATGTGCACCTGTTGATATTTTCACAGCTTGTTCTCAATTTTGTAGGCACAAACACACACAAGGAGACAAAAAGAAAAGCAAAGAAATGAGAATGCTATTAACAAATGCTACACTTTGTCTTCACAGACACTAGCTTGTATATGACCAAACTGCATAATTGCAATTTCAGAATCCAACAAAAGAATCTCTAAGATTACAACTGCACTGCTCTACTAGGTAATGACAGTTTAGTATGCGAGAAGAGTCAAATGTATGTAACTTTATACCGTGTGAAAAAAGACTGTTTCCGTGACTCGGAGTTGTGATGCATAAGTCAAATTTAAGTAGCATCAGATGATTATGGGTATATGAGTACTCTTGTTGGGTGGCCGACTTCAAGTCCATGGGAGTTGGAGGTGGCGGCGATTGGGGGAATGCTAACCAAGTGAGCTGGTTTTTAAACTGAAAGACCTCCCAGGGGTGTTTGAGAAGATTTGGGATGATTGATATACAATGAGATAAAGGAGAGCTTGGACTAGAACAAAAACAAGACCACCTTCAATAATATGTCTCCGAGGAATCTCCATGGCCATGTTGCTAGGTTGGAATTGAAGCAAAGTAAAAATGACGAGGAAGAAGACGATGTGGAAGAATGAATGAAAAAATTGCAAGCAGAGTACCATTGAAGTGGTAGCCTAATTGGCTTTTAGTAGAGGGTGGAATTTTCGCCATCTTCTGGTGATCATGACTTCGAACTCGTTTGCAGTAGTAGTCCATATGAACTAGATACTGTTAGAGAGTTTGAATGTTCAGTTTTTATTCGGTGGTATTGTGGTGACGATCTCAATCATCTTTGATCAGGAACTATAACTCAAATCGAATATTTTACGGTTTGTGGGAACCTTAAGATAACATCTCGAAGAAGTTATTATATGTGGGCGCCCCTGACGAACTTGTTAAATAGCAAAAAATAAAAAATAAAATTTGCATGCATAGTCTACTTTATACTATAATGGGAATAGTAAGACTTTTTATACTAGGCGTGGTAACAGTAGGTGGAGAGGACAGCGGAAGGTGGTGGCGCTAAGGGACGAGGAGAGAAGAAAGACGCTCGTGTCGGCTTTGAATGTCTGACGTGTTCCATGCTGGTAGCTATTTGTGTCAGATTTCTTTCTCGTGGATGCTTTCGGGTTGGATGTGAAAAATCACAACAAATCTACTCTAATTTATAAGTAAAATAAAATTTAATAACATAAAAAACACCGTCGCTTTGGCCGAGTGGTTAAGGCGTGTGCCTGCTAAGTACATGGGGTTTCCCCGCGAGAGTTCGAATCTCTCAGGCGACGTGTTTACTGCAACACTCTCTTTTTCCTTTTTTGGTTTCTCCTCCTCTCAAAAAAATATTGGGTGTGTCACCCTCTAATAAAAACAGATAGATTCCACATTTTTAGTAACTGTCTTGCCATGTCATTCTACATGAAATTCATCTAATCTATTTATAAGTTTATTATTAGATAATAACATCATGTCATTATTGACACATAATATCATTATTACACCCAATATTTACTCCTTTTTCCCCCACAAGCCTTCTTTTGAGAAAGAATAATCCTATTTAAATCTAAAAATTTAATTTAATTTATTGACATTATGATGGAGTTTTAGTAGAACCAATGAATCAACGCCAAGTTTCAATATTTAATAGAGTTCATAGTCAATTCAAATGTCACAATAAATTAGATTCCAATAGCATTACTCTTCAAGAAAAGTATTGTGTATTAAAATTACACCATATTATCAAATTGACATGATGTAACCTTCCAATAATAATACATGAAGTGAAAAAAGTGGATCTTACACAATAAATAACTGTAGATTCATATCATACAATAGCTGCTCATAAATAGAAGTGGGATACATATTGTCGATAAAGTTTTTTTCTAATTAGATGACTACATCATATGACAATGATGACATGATATAATAGTGACATTCTATATTTTGTCCCAAACCCCACCCCCCTCCCCCATGAGTAAATATTAAATACAACGCTAATACCAAGTAATATCACTAACAAATAAAAAAGGTGAATCCTACTAAAACTTATATTGCAGAAGAGTGAGAAGTTTTTTACTTACATTGCAGGTTAATTATTAATTTTTATAGGGTCTATTTGTTTATTTATTTTAGTATTATTGGTTGGTGATACCACATTACTTTGTCACGTAGTATCACCATTGTAATGAATATTTTCTCCCCCTCCCCCCACCCACACCCAAACCCACACCCAAAAAAAAAAGTCCTCATAGAATTAACTTGATATGTGGTTATTCTTTCAAATTTGACTACATAGGAATATACCTATATCTGATTCAACTATAAATTAAAAAAATTTAATGTACTACAATTTCATGATTTAAAAATATGATACGATAAGATCCATTAACAATTGTAAATAAAGACATTTAATTTCACTTCAAAATACGTGAGTTAACACATACACAATCATATTCTCAAGAATTAAGAACATATAGACACTAGGGACCCCCAAGAATTTGTGACAATCGTCTATATAAGTAACAATAATCATCGATAATTAAAATGGGCTAAAATTTATAATATAAAATAACACATATTTTAATAAATTTATTTAACGTTCTCAAATATATTCATCTAACGATCACTAATATCGCACTCAAAACTATTTGTAGTGCAGCATTCCTTGAAACACCGGTTACGCTAGTGATATTCTAAACAAGTTCAAATAAATTTATGGCTGATTATCTTTCACTTATAAACAAAAAATATTAGAAAAGATTCAAATAGTTTAATTTATTTGAGTAATGCAANGATAACATCTCGAAGAAGTTATTATATGTGGGCGCCCCTGGCGAACTTGTTAAATAGCAAAAAATAAAAAATAAAATTTGCATGCATAGTCTCCTTTATACTATAATGGGCATAGTAAGACTTTTTATACTAGGCGTGGTAAGACTATCGTTCATAACTAGCTACAAACAATCTATGCATCACATAAGTTTAGTTTGATAAAACGCAACAGTAGGTGGAGAGGACAGCGGAAGGTGGTGGTGCTAAGGGACGAGGAGAGAAGAAAGACGCTCGTGTCGGTTTTGAATGTCTGACGTGTTCCATGGTGGTACCTATTTGTGTCAGATTTCTTTCTCGTGGATGCTTTCGGGTTGGGTGTGAAAAATCACAACAAATCTACTCTAATTTATAAGTAAAATAAAATTTAATAACATAAAAAACACCGTCGCTTTGGCCGAGTGGTTAAGGCGTGTGCCTGCTAAGTACATGGGGTTTCCCCGCGAGAGTTCGAATCTCTCAGGCGACGTGTTTGCTGCAACACTTTTTTTTTCCTTTTTTGGTTTCTCCTCCTTCTCTCAAAAAAATATTGGGTGTGTCACCCTCTAATAAAAACAGATAGATTCCACATTTTTAGTAACTGTCTTGCCTTGTCATTCTACATGAAATTCATCTAATCTATTTATAAGTTTATTATTAGATAATAACATCATGTCATTATTGACACATAATATCATTATTACACCCAATATTTACTCCTTTTTCCCCCACAAGCCTTCTTTTGAGAAAGAATAATCCTATTTAAACCTAAAAATTTAATTTAATTTATTGACATTATGATGGAGTTTTAGTAGAACCAATGAATCAACGCCAAGTTTCAATATTTAATAGAGTTCATAGTCAATTCAAATGTCACAGTAAATTAGATTCCAATAGCATTACTCTTCAAGAAAAGTATTGTGTATTAAAATTACACCATATTATCAAATTGACATGATGTATCCTTCCAATAATAATACATGAAGTGAAAAAAGTGGATCTTACACAATAAATAACTGTAGATTCATATCATACAATAGCTGCTCATAAATAGAAGTGGGATACATATTGTCGATAAAGTTTTTTTCTAATTAGATGGCTACATCATATGACAATGATGACATGATATAATAGTGACATTCTATATTTTGTCCCAAACCCCACCCCCCTCCCCCATGAGTAAATATTAAATACAACGCTAATACCAAGTAATATCACTAACAAATAAAAAAGGTGAATCCTACTAAAACTTATATTGCAGAAGAGTGAGAAGTTTTTTACTTACATTGCAGGTTAATTATTAATTTTTATAGGGTCTATTTGTTTATTTATTTTAGTATTATTGGTTGGTGATACCACATTACTTTGTCACGTAGTATCACCATTGTAATGAATATTTTCTCCCCCTCCCCCCACCCACACCCACACCCACACCCAAAAAAAAAAGTCCTCATAGAATTAACTTGATACGTGGTTATTCTTTCAAATTTGACTACATAGGAATATACCTATAACTGATTTAACTATAAATTAAAAAAAATTTAATGTGCTACAATTTCATGGTTTAAAAATATGATACAATAAGATCCATTAACAATTGTAAATAAAGACATTTAATTTCACTTCAAAATACGTGAGTTAACACATACACAATCATATTCTCAAGAATTAAGAACATATAGACACTAGGGACCCCCAAGAATTTGTGACAATCGTCTATATAAGTAACAATAATCATCGATAATTAAAATGGGCTAAAATTTATAATATAAAATAACACATATTTTAATAAATTTATTTAACGTTCTCAAATATATTCATCTAACGATCACTAATATCGCACTCAAAACTATTTGTAGTGCAGCATTCCTTGAAACACCGGTTACGCTAGTGATATTCTAAACAAGTTCAAATAAATTTATGGCTGATTATCTTTCACTTATAAACAAAAAATATTAGAAAAGATTCAAATAGTTTAATTTATTTGAGTAATGCAAAACCTTTTTTTTTTGGTTTAACAGACATGAGTGTTTAGGTCAACTTACGTACACATCGATTAATTTCTTCTTTGGTCAAGTCAACGACAGGTCATCCACGCCAAAATTTGGATATTTATGAAAAATATCTGTTATGACCTGATTTCAAGAAATTGTCAACATTCAAATTCAAGAAATTTATATTTACAATTCATCTGTGTTATCACTAGAGCTTTTCATCGGGATTAATCCAAAACTTTCGTTGTCAAGATTAATTAATTAGCATTACAAATTACATCTACTCACAAATTAACAATTTAAAAACAACCCTTAGACTACATTCACCAAAGATTAAATTACAAGTCACACACCCCTTCTTCCAGAATCAGATTTGGTCAAAGACTTGAGCCTAACAAAGAACTTGACCTTCCTCTCCCAACTACACCCCTCTCTCCTCTTCTTCCCCCCAAATTTCTCCGGCGACCCCTCCCAATTCTCCGGCGACTCAACTAACCTCCTCTCCATACTCTCCGGCGTCCTCGTCCCATCATTGTAATCCTTCCCACCATCTCCGACATCCAAGTCGGTACCCAAAATTTTGGCCTGCATTGCTGACACGACCGCTTTAACCGCCACGTCAGCATCTTTCCTATTCCTCAGCAAGATCTCCCCAACGTGAGCCGGTGTGAGGGCCCCACCTGCCCTCATACAGCTCTCCACCACGTCATACAGCACGTGCGAGTCCACTCCCAAGTAGTTCTTCACAAGTGACTTGAACGCATGCATACCGCACGTGTCTAGGCTAACGTGCACGTCCATACGCCCACATCTAACAAGCGCTGGGTCGACAGTGTCCCTATGGTTTGTAGTGAACACTACGATCCTCTCCTCCCCACAACAAGACCATAGCCCATCGGTGAAGTTCAAGAGCCCCGACAATGTCACCCTTCCGTTGTCTTCTCCGGCGTCCATAACCCTCCGGCGGCGACCCTTCTTGTGACTTTCCGGCGATGGTTTCCTCATCTTGGTTACTCTGTCACCGGTCAGATCAACAGAGCAGTCAATATCTTCAATGACTATGATTGAACGATTAGTAGTCTGAATCAAGAGAGCTCTCAGTTCAGAATTGTCTGCAACTTTGCTCAGCTCAAGATCGTAAACGTCGTAGCAGAGATAATTGGCCATGGCAGCTATGAGACTTGATTTTCCTGAACCAGGAGGGCCATATAATAAATACCCACGCTTCCATGCTCGTCCAATCTTGTGGTAGAAATCTTTTCCTTCAGAAAATGCAGTAAGATCATCCATGAGTTGTTTCTTCAATTCTGGCTCGAGAGCTAGAGTATCGAACGTGGAATGGTGTCGGAACGGAACAGAGGACCAACCGGACTCGTACGAGCCGTGTCCGTTGTTGGTAAAGAGTCTACGCTCTCTGGACACCCTCTCAAATTCTTCGGCTCGGGCTGTGACGTGTTGGAGATAGGGTGAGAGGAGGGTGAGGCGGTGGCGCTTGGGGAGTTTTAGAGTGAAGCTACGTTTTTCATCGAGGGAGTCTTGGACGGTCTCGGCGTGGTGGGTCCACGACAGGCGGTGGCCGGAGAACGTGTCGTGGACGGTATGGTTTGGCGCGACAGTGAAGGAAATGCGGTTGGAGGATTTGGAGCGGGAGAGAGTGAGGCGGCGGCAGGTGTTGGCGGGGTTGACGGAGTTGAGGTAGAGGTGGACATGGCGGTAGAGGTCGTTGATGTCAACCCCACAGTAACCGTTAAATTCTGGGATTTCGAAGTAGGAGTAAGGGCTGAGGAAGTCTTGGAGGGACTCGTAGAAGGAATGTAGGAGAGAGAGAAGCTGCGTGGGTAAGATGTTTTGGAGAACTGTGAGGAGGCCTAAGAGAGACCACATTTGGGATAGTATTTCCATGGCGGAGGAGGGCGGTGGTGAATTGTGGGTTTGTCTCTTTCAGTGGTGTGGAGAGTTTTATAGAGAGACAAGAAGACAAAGAAAGAGAGGTGGTGAGGGTTTTAGTGGGATTTTGGTGGTGAATTGTGGGTTTGTCTCTGTCTGTGTGATTAGGGTTTTATAGAGAGAGAGAAGAAGACAAATAAAGTGAGGTAGTGAGGGTTTTAGTGGGACTTTGGGTGAATGGGTTTGGATAGAAGACAGATAAAAAGATCTAAAGCAGCAGAAAGATAAAGGTAAAGATGAAGCACACTTGTCTTAATTACTTTTGCTTTTTCTCCACAAGAAGAAGGATTGGAGATTTGGAGTCCATGCTTGGGTCTGATGTNATCACTGTTTGGGGGAGTGAGAAAAAGCAGCAGAAAGATAAAGGTAAAGATGAAGCACACTTGTCTAAATTACTTTTGCTTTTTCTCCACAAGAAGAAGGATTGGAGATTTGGAGTCCATGCTTNGCAGCAGAAAGATAAAGGTAAAGATGAAGCACACTTGTCTTAATTACTTTTGCTTTTTCTCCACAAGAAGAAGGATTGGAGATTTGGAGTCCATGCTTGGGTCTGATGTGTAAGGCACGAGTATGAAGCTCAGCTGCTCAAGGTTGGTTCCAAACTTCTAATGTCCATGCTTATTTCCTAATCAAGTCAATATTAGATAGAGGTATCGAGTAATTCTATCATTTTTGTGTCGTGTTTATTTTAAGTCTTATTTTTCATCCAATTTTTCTTTACTGATAAACCATGCAAAAGTAGATGGACATGACTAAATAGGTGGAAGTGTTATTTCTTATGTAGTTGAAACATAAGGTTGAAGAGCACGAAGTGCACAAGTTGAAGGAATTGAGGCATTAGTGCTTCTAGATCAGCTTATTTGGGTTAGGAAAACGGTTTATTTTTAAGAGCATCTCCAATAATGTTATTTAAAATAATTACTCAAAATATATTTAAATATTATATTATCTAATTTAATTAATTATTTTTTTAAATTCACTCCAATAACGATATCTATTTTAGCTAACCACTTTAACTAACTTTATTTAATTTTTAATAATAAAATTTAAAAAATAGCTATTGTACAAATTTAATCAATTATAGGCTACAAAAGAAAACCCATCTCCCAAAAATTATTACTCCCAAATAAAATTCTCTCAAATTAAATCACAAAATTCAAAACAAAATCACTTCAAAACTTTCGAGTGATCGAAAACTTTTGAAAGCTTCAAGTTTGATCAAACTAGATGTCATCGTCTCTCCATCGATCGCCTCATCCAAACACTAGACCAACAACTTCTTAAGTAGCCAGGGAGAAGTGACTAGTTAGATGTAGCTAGTGAAAATAGGGTTATGAAAAATAGATAGGAAAATAACTAGTCTGTTGGAGTCATATTTTAAGAAGAAGCTATCTAAAATAGCTAAAAAGGAAATTTTAGCTAACCTTTGGAGTTGCTCTAAAACAACTCATACAATTTTAAAACACAAATAAGAAATTTAAATTTTATTTTTTACTTTTAATTATATTTCAGCTTATTTATATCTTGTGTTAATATGTTTTGTCTTTTTTAGTTCGTTTTCTTATCGAGTTTCTATCATGTTTGTATGAGAGAGAGAGAACATGGAGATATGCCCATTGTGTAGGTCAAGGTGTGGGCAGTGGACAAAGGCGCCAACGCACGAAGACATGAGAACAGGGAGCTTTTGCTTTGTGAATTGCTTTGTTTACTATCTTTATTTCCTACTTTATCTTTTTGTTGTAGTAAGATGGGGTCTTTAATTTGATGCAACAGAATGTTCTTTCGAATAAGTAATTTACTCATCATCAGTAGCTTATGATGACAAAATAAACAATGTCCTAAACTCCCAAGTCCTTATTATGTTCCCCCGAACTTAGTGTATCATTTGGGTCCAGGGCTATCACTATCACTCTGAAATGTTAGCTTTGATCTTTGGATTTACTCGCATCGAAAATTGGACCCTTGTTTTTTTGTGTTATGTTATTAAAATCTAAAAAATGATCTAATTTATATTCGATCAAATGGTATGATAATGACGTGGTTTAATAGTGTTGTTGTGATTATAACTCTAAAATTTCTTCGTTGAGACTCTATTACTTGACACATTATTATATTAAGAAATTATATCCTAAGAACATTAATATTTTTCCTTGGTACTCTGTCACTTGATAGATCTCAATAAATTAAATGAGACTTTTAAGTCTCAATAACATTAATTAGTCAAGGAAGAATTGTTCTATTTGCAACTCATTGAAATATATTATGANATAAATTTTTTTTAAAAAAATTAGATTTGAAGTACAAAAAAAAAAACCAAGCCTAACTTGTTTCTGGTATGTTTCTTGAAAATTTTAAAAACACGGAGTATATATGCACTATTTATTACTGTTTATTTTTTGACTAAGTATAAAAGGTGCTTTTTTTTCTACCTTCCCCGTCATTTGCCCAGAGTTAGTCAGCCCTCTTCTTCACGTACTCCGACGAAGCACATGATCCACATCCAGCGGTGGTGCTCTGTTCTTCACTTACTCCAGCGAAGCACAAGAGCCACAGGAGCCCTCTTCTTCTTCACTTCTCCGTTCTCTATTTGTGTGCTCATGTCGGTGGTGTTTTTGTGGGTTTTGGTGGTGATTGTGAGTTTCGATGATTGTGGGTTTTGGTGGTGGTTGTGGGTGTTGGTGCTTTGTGGGTCTTGATGCACAGTGAAAGAGAGAGAGATACAGAGAGATGAAAGGAGAAGTGAGAATTGTGGATTATTGTCCAAATAAATTTTATAATTTTTATTCTTTAAAACTATTTTTAAGAATATGTAACCAAATAGGTTTTGCAATCTAAAATTTTTAAAAACACTTTTCAAAACTCTTTTTAAAAATGATTTTCAGATACTGTATTTTTTGAAATAATATTCAAAAACTATTTTTTGAAAACTATTTACAGTGTTTTTTGTATCGCACAACTTGTTTGGTTATATAATTTCAAAAACAGTTATACAGAATAGAAAACATTAAAATTTGTTTGGATAATAATCTAAAAAACAATGAAAACAAATATGTGGTGGTGGTGGAAGGGTGGTGGGAGTGTGGTGGCGGTGGAAGGATGGTGGTGGTGTTTTCTAAATTTTGAAAACAAAAAAAAAACTAAAAACAACTTACCAAAAACTGTTTTCTAAAATAGAAAACAGTTTTTGAAATGTAAACCAAACAAAGCTTAAAATTCTCACATTACACCCTCAATCAGATGTGTTTATGACAATGTAGTCCAAAATCAATTATTTTATTTTTCATATTTTTCTATATGTATACATAATTATTTACATAATACTCAGTTTTAAGTGTTTTCAATGAAAATTTTGTGCTCAATTTTTGAAATGGAGCACATNGTATTTTTCATATTTTTCTATATGTATACATAATTATTTACATAATATTCAGTTTTAAGTGTTTTCAATGAAAATTTTGTGCTCAATTTTTGAAATGGAGCACATTATTACCTTTTTATTTGATTGAAGGTGCAATATAGCATTCTTAGTTTACACCTTAAAAAATTAATTTTTGAAATGAAGGACATTACTACTTTTTTATTTGATTGGAGGTGCAATATGAAAATTTTAATTTTTTTGGGTGTAGANGCAATATAGCATTCTTAGTTTACACCTTAAAAAATTAATTTTTGAAATGGAGGACATTACTACTTTTTTATTTGATTGGAGGTGCAATATGAAAATTTTAATTTTTTTGGGTGTAGACTAAGAATGCAAAATGTTATTTACTCTTTTTGAAATGTTAATTGTTTTTTCTTCTACAAATTGTTATTGGGAGTTAATTCACGAAATTCGTTTATCCAATCTATTTTTATTGTCAAATTAGAAATGAATTCAAATATTAGATTGAAATCTACTACTAATTTAACGGCAATAATAGATTGAGTCAACAAGTTGCGTTAGTAAAATTAATGTGAATAATATTATTGTGTTCTTTCCCTCCTAAACAGTTCAATCTAATGGAGGAAATTTCAAATTGACGGATTTTGTTGATGGTGCTTGACATCACAGATCTGATTAATATAAGCAAATCTATTATGAGTTTAGGGCTAACAACCAGTCAAGAACAGAAGAAGTCTTCTTGATCAAGTTAGTTGGGGGGGAGTTTAAAAAGGGAGGTAATGTGTGGATAAAAGCAGTGGAATCAGTTCTGTTTGCAGTAGAGCTTTATGTAATAGGCAAAAGCAAAAGCATTACACAAAGGAATTTTAAACAAAGGCCAACAAAAATGAAACTTTGGATTCCCTTTAGGGCTGTGTAGTAATGCATGTGCTCAATATTCTCTAACCCCTCAAAGCCTGCAATCAGCACCCTCAAATGTGTGTGTGTGTGAGAGAGAGAGAGAGATGAAACTCAAAGTTGCCCTAAAATTTGTTTGGGCCAATGGGCCAGTGTGCGAATGTACCGAACACCAAGCTTATCTTATTAACCGTGTCAGATGATATGAGTTTATGTCGGGTATTAGTGATTAGTGTCAACAAATATTTGTGTCATATTGGATTTCACTCATTCCTAATTTATTTATTCGTGTCATATTGAATTTGTGTCATGAATGAATCATGTATAACAGATGTATAAATGAGTTGTGTCATGTATTTTTTCTGATTGATTTCTCTCATACCTAATTCGTTTATTAATCGTGTTGTGTCAGGTTCACTAGATCACACAATAGTGGTTTAAAGGAGACTTAAACTATGGGCGGAGCAAAAATTCTATCCTAATGGGGCCAAAATCATGAATAAAAAAATATAATCATCTTGTTTGAAAAAAAAATTCCCCATCTTCATTAATAATGACTAAATTAGGTGCATATTTCACACACAAAATTTCTTAGTTCACCTTGAGAAATATGTTAAGATCAAAGAATTAATTACAGAATGAAAATTAAAACAAAAATTAATTCAATATGAACAAACAAAAAAATAATATTTTTATTGCACATTTAATCTGAGTCATATGTTAAAGAAAAACACAACGATTCTATTTCAAATCCCAATAATCGTTTATAATTGATCAATTCTAAAAGATATTTCAAAACAATTTCTTTTAATCTTGTTTAGAAATTGATGTTTTTAAAAAGGCATAAACACTTTTTGGTTAGCACATTTTATCATTTGCTATACCTATTCATGTGTTACTAGGTTTCGAGCCACTAATTTATGAATCATGAATTAGGGACAACTACATATATAATTATTTTTTAAAAAGCAAGGAAGTGTATTAAATAGCAAATGTATTGTCTTTGGTTGATTTGTATGAGTTGATGAATTTCTCATCTATTTGACTTAGTCTAACAATAAAATATTTAAATATTATAGTAGATTAAGTAACAAGTGGACTACTAACTTACTAAAGATAAAAAGAATTGGGGCACTATAAAATTTTTTAGAAAATTAAGGGGGCAACGAGATAAATAGGTCAAACTTTTGTTGTCATCACAGTATATATTTGTTAAATCCTCAAATGTCAGTGGGGGCAACTGCTCCCACACATATACACATAGTTCCACCCAGACTCAAATCCTTTAAGCTCGTTTTATATTCGTTTCGTGTCATATTTTAACATTCTTACCGAATATGTTATGTTTCCAGGTCTTTGTCGGACCAATTTATTGGGCCTAACAAGCTAAAAACCATGACAAAAGCCTTCGGGGCTAGTTTAGGCATTGGCTAAGTGCTACAAACTAGCCCGCACCACCCTTGAGTAAGTGTGTTGATGCTCGGGCTAACCATAGGCAGCCCGAACTCAGGCCATGGGGGTCTAGGAGGTTACCTGAATGGGACAAAGACACATTCATTACCACATGCGAATGCATAAACACATTTTCATGGTGGTAAAAGATAGTCCAGAGATAAGATGAACTTCTGTAGGGTGATAAACCAGTACAGAAAATCATCAATAAGCATGGATGAAATTGCATGGTATGGTGAAACAGAGTCCACACTAAGCTCAACATGGGCTTCCCTAGGTGGTTTCAAGATAATTTTTATAAGGAAGACCTTCCCAAAAAAAAAAAAAAAAGATAATTTGTATAGAACAATGCCACACGAATTTAAAATGTTGATTTGATTTACTGACTTGGTTAATAACGGACGATCATTTAATTGTGGGTCTCAATATTTATTAAAACCTACTATTTATTCAATGATTATGATCGACATAATATAATTTTTATCTTATTCAATGTTTATGGTATACAGAAAACACGTAGTGTCATATTTTTTTATATTATTATCAAAATCAATTGTCTATCAACTAATATGTTTTAGATTAACTTTGAGTTCACTTCTAATTTAAAAAAGATTTTTGCTCACTTCTTTTTTTTTTTGGGGTACATTGGGGAGAAAGAGGGGGGGACTCCAGGTACAATCACCTTGGTTCCCTTACAAAAGAAATGTAAGTCATATTAGCAAGCCGAAAGGAGGAGAGACTTGCAGGTGGGTGGATTACTTCCACCATCTCCAAGCCCAGATCCACTCCCATATTCGCTAAAATGTCAGCACATTGGTTCCCTTCTCTCATAATGTGCCAGACTTCGTAGTTATGGGACTTGATGATGCTCGTACAGTTAGCAACAAGATGCTTGAGGGTCACACACTCCCCTTAAAGTTCTAGGAGAGGGTTGTATGCCTCATAGGAATCAGTCTCTTACTATGATTCTTATAGAGCTATCTTTGAGCAACTTCATACCCTAGTAGATAGCCTAGAGTTTTGTTTAGAGGCTGGATGTATCGTTGATTCGGTCATGGCAGCCTCTGTATCCTCCTCCCTCTATCATTTCTGAGGATTCCTCCAATGCTCACTTCTTTTTTTGAAGCGCACAAAAATATTATAGAACAAAGTGACGTAGAAATATCTCACTATTTGCAACTAATTCGTAATCATAGTTGTCTTGCTAATTTTTTGTTATTAAAATATTGTTTTGCTTCTATATAATATTAAAGCATGCTTTATATATTCCAAGACCATTTAACTGACACAAATTTTAACATTTATATTTATTCCCAAAAAAAATTATTCCGTTAGCTGGTCTAAATTTTCATTCTCTATGTTGTTATCTTCAATAGATAATTAGCTTAATCACATTTGACCGAGAATTCTACTTTTGTTAATAAAATTTTAATATATAAAACTTGAATTTAAAAAATTCAATTAATACTTTTGAATCTCAAAAAAAAAAAAAGAAATTAAATAAATATATTTAACTTTTTTGAAATTTATTTATTAATATATATTATTAAAATAATATTTATAGGATCTAATTTAACAATTTTTGGCTAAGGCCACCACATATGTTAGGCCTGCCCATATATGTTGGGCCCGCCCCGATTATAAGTCGTCTATGATTGTTTGAAAATTAATTAAAAATAAAAAAAATTACATTCAGATTATTTGAGATTTGTCCTTTAATCATTTAAGCTCTTTAACATTTAAAATATTGTACACAAACCCCTACTGTAAATGTCCGTTAATATATCCGTTAATAAATTACATGCAGACTTCCTAAAATTTGTATGAGTATAATATTTAGATCTTTTAAGTTTAAAATATTATACTTAAATAAAAAAATACTTCTTTTTTAAAAAAAATATCAAATATATTAAATTTTACAACTAAAATTCATGTTCTATTATGTCATTTATTAAAATAAAAATTCAATTTTTTCTTAAAAATATTATAATTAGTATACAATTATACTATCTATTGGAATAAAACTAAAATATCAAATAAGGGGTAAAACTATAATGGACATAATATCTTTTATCTTTAATTGAAGTAATTTGATTTTTTAATATATTTCGTTAGTTTTGTAACTAATAAAGAATTTAAGTATAATATTTTAAATTTAAGAGTCTACGAATTATACGTCTACAAATTTCAGGGGTCTGTATATAATTTATTAACAGATGTAAAACGAACCTTGACTATAGAAGTATAAGTGTTATACGTGTACAAACTTCAAGTAGTCTAGATATAATTAACCCTTAAAAATATATTAAGAAGTATCTCAATGCCGATCCACAAATTATGTTCAAATAAGTTGAAGAACGCAACCTGGAACAAGAATTTCGCACATAAAAGTGAAGTTGGTTTTTTATGTGCCCAACTCTTTAGTCAAGAATGTCACCCACACAATTAAAATCAAACTGTCTGTGCCTAACTCTTTCTCCTCATTTTTGTACTTATGTCGTGACTTTGAATAAAACCAAGGGTAAAATTCGAATGTATGAACCGGTTCTCTCAACTCATACACTATTTAAATCAAGACTTACGTTTTATTAGAAACTCAAGACCCACATCATAGAGTTGAATACGATTCGTCAAAGCAACTAAAACCTTATTTTACCAAACAATCACGTTTTTTTTTTATGATCAACAAACTTCAAACTCCTCGCCTCCCACTCAAAAGCCGGAGGCCCAGAGCAACTGAGCTACCCAGTTGGTTAGTAAACCAAAACCTGGTTGTACAGAACTCAACAAAATCTGCAAACAAAGCTAAGATCAATGGCTTCCTTAGCAAAAAGTTCCAACAACAATCAAATGATTTTCACTATCATACTTCTCTTTTTCGGATCAATCACAAAGTGGTACCTACAAAATTTTTATTATTTTAATGTTTTCATGATCAATTATTGTAAAGTTAAATTACACTTTGACAGCCTCAAATATAGCCTTTTTTTTTTTAATTTTATCCCTACAACTATCATATTTTTCACATTGCACACTTAACTATGTGATTAGTTTCACATTATCTCAATTACTAACATCCAATACATACTTAATGTAAATTTATTTCATTTTGTCCCTTGAATTATGTATTTTTTTTTATTTTCTCACGACACATTAACAATTTTGGTCTAAAAAGATACAGACATTTGTGATTGGGTCAGTATAAAATAATCAATTAAGAAAGCAATATAAAAAAATTCAATAGTTCAAGAGATAAAATAAAAAAGAAAAGATCATAGTCGAGAGAATCAAAATATAATTTACCTTCATTACAAATAACTCATATCTACCGTCAAAAAAAAAAAAAAAATTCTGTGGTATACAAGAGGTTAAGTTTGCTATCATAGACTTTTATCTTTTCTCAGAAAAAGAAAAAAGAAGTGATCTTCTAGACAAAGAACCCATAAGAAACTATGAAAGCAAAAACACAAGCTCATAAAACAATTCCATGGCGGATCATTCATATCTCTCAGTCATCACCCCCACCATCTGCTCAGAAGAGGAAACCACCGTTCTCTGATATCAGACTGGTGAGAGATCATAAATAGCAGAACCACAAGAAGCAAGCCAACGCCCCACGGAGTCCCACCCCCACGTTGAAGAGAGTCCTTGTCCGGAAACGGCAAGAAGAACGGAGACCTCTCAAAGGTTGAAAGCAAGTGAATAACTAGCAGAAGCAGCAACGGTGACACCATGAGGACCAGTTTGATCTGATCAAAGAAGCCTTCGAAAATTGGCTCATATTTTATGTACCATGAGAAGCTGACGAGAATGAAGAGTATGAGAAGGAAGAAGCATAGGTGGATTGGCAATGGAGATTGTGAATTGGAGGAAGTAGCCATATCTTTAGACCTTTAGTGCTCAAGGGTTGGGTTCAATACACTTGTATCAAGCTTTGTTTTATGGTGGAGAGAGAGAGAGAAAAGTCAGAAGAGAATAGTTGCAGAGTGTTTTTGGGGGTAGAAGAAGAAAGACTACTTGATTTGAGAAGACAATCGTTTGTGAACATTATTCATATAGTGACCATTAGCAGCCGCTGGAAGTTTACAAATCGTTATTTTGTATTTTTTTCTCACGTCATTCTCTCTCTCTCTCTCACGCACACACACAGAAGATGTTGGATAAAGAATTATTTAAAGTTAATGGGTATTAAAAAAAAAAATTAAGAAAAAGTTGGCAGAATATGATTAAATTATAATTCATTGCACAAAATTGTCGTCACTGTAAAGTTTATAAATGATTAGATATACATAATTTTATCTCCATAAATAAATTAATTATTTTCATGACTTAAACTCTTACCGCCTGGTGACAATAATGGTCAGAAGAAAAATTTTTAAGTGAATCTGATTGATAATTATCAACCTTACCCCACCAAACATATTTTAAGGGGAGGGTTGAAAATTTATCAACCCAAATGACTTAAGTGACCGGTCTTTAAAATTAAAAAGAAGAACTTTTAAATTAAGAGGGTCTAAATGAGTTTTTTAATTTTGGTGTGAATCGTCTATTTTTTATCGATCGAATTAAAGAAAAAATTAATCAAAATATATGTAAATCGATTCGAATATTCTTGACAATGATAACACAAAAAAAATAGAAATGATTTACTTACATAAGGGCCCGTATGAAAAAAGTTATTTCTTATTGATGAAGATTTGAACTGGAAAAAAGAGAAATTTGAGTGGCTTTGATTGCATTAAGGGAAGGATGAACCAGAAAGAGACATCCACTGGCCGGTGAGACTTTTTTTTATCTGATCGAGATTCATATTTATAGAAACTTCACAACTGAGGAGCTGACACCTGTCACCGACTATAACCACAACTTTTCTTTTTCTCCTTTTTGGGTGCCAAATTCTGGATACTACCAGACCTGAGATGACCCATTTTATTCAATTTTGGGGGGTGCATATACACACACAATTGACAAAACTAGTGTGCTAATGAAGTATAGGTTGTATTGTCACGTGCTGTCTATATTTAATAAAAAATTATTATAATATTTATTTATTGGACCCGTAATAATTTTTAAATTTTTTTACAAATGACATTAATTAATTAAAAATGTATAGTAATATTTATACATGTGTGGTGGGGATGCTTTATTAAAATTAATGGCGGCTTTTGGAAATATTTATGATTTTTAGTTTTCAAAAAAAGTGAAAACGAANTGGGGGTAGAAGAAGAAAGACTACTTGATTTGAGAAGACAATCGTTTGTGAACATTATTCATATAGTGACCATTAGCAGCCGCTGGAAGTTTACAAATCGTTATTTTGTATTTNAAAAAGTGAAAACGAAAATAATATGAATTTTTGTTTAGTTCATGTTTTTAATGTGAGAAAATACGAAAACAAAAATAGAATACAAATCAGGTATCCGCCTCTGGGGATGAAATAAATAGTTTTTCTAAACAAGTTCTCTACTATTTCTAGTTTCATATTAAACAACACAAATGATGAAAACATTCCATCTAATTAAAAAATATATTTTTATCAGAAAATCGGTAGTTTGAATTACTCTCGATTTATCTAAAAATTCACCTCTTAGTTTCTTAATAAGATTGCTAAGATTGTGACTTCAAAAGTTTATTAATTATATAGTATGAGATAAAGAAAGAGTAATTTCACCGCACTAATTGTCACCATCCAATTCTCACCTCTACACCACGAGAATCAATAACTCCGACACGATTATGTAATTCCTATCCTTTTGTTTTGCCCTATCTCTAAGCTTAACTAACTTCCTTTACAATATTAATGGAGTTTTAGTTGTAGCATGTAGCAAATGGGTAAAGAATCGAAACGGTTAGGGTTGCTTTAAACTTTTGATTTGTGGCTTGCAAATGCTGGTTGTTTAGAAAAACTATTCTAGATTTAATCCATGCATGGGGGGAAGAATATTCTAGATTTAAGAACGATGTTTATGATGACCTGTGATTGACACCTAAACCTAACCAGATTGTCTCCTTTTACCTTTTTTAATCAAAGTGCCTACTAAGCAGTGACAGGTACACGTTCTTAATTCATCAGCTAGCATTTTCCTTTGCATGGCGCATGTACTGATTTTGAAGAAAGACCCACTTTTTGTTTTCTTTGGAGCTGTATCACACAGTATTCTCTCTCTCTCTCTCTCTCTCTCTCTCTCTCTCTCTCTCTCTCTC
>CAUOFW020001425.1:116959-135435 GCA_963454935.2 Ilex paraguariensis
TTTTTTAATTTTGGTGTGAATCGTCTATTTTTTATCGATCGAATTAAAGAAAAAATTAATCAAAATATATGTAAATCGATTCGAATATTCTTGACAATGATAACACAAAAAAAATAGAAATGATTTACTTACGTAAGGGCCCGTATGAAAAAAGTTATTTCTTATTGATGAAGATTTGAACTGGAAAAAAGAGAAATTTGAGTGGCTTTGATTGCATTAAGGGAAGGATGAACCAGAAAGAGACATCCCCTGGCCGGTGAGACTTTTTTTTATCTGATCGAGATTCATATTTATAGAAACTTCACAACTGAGGAGCTGACACCTGTCACCGACTATAACCACCCACAACTTTTCTTTTTCTCCTTTTTGGGTGCCAAATTCTGGATACTACCAGACCTGAGATGACCCATTTTATTCAATTTTGGGGGGTGCATATACACACACAATTGACAAAACTAGTGTGCTAATGAGGTATAGGTTGTATTGTCACGTGCTGTCTATATTTAATAAAAAAATATTATAATATTTATTTATTGGACCCGTAATAATTTTTAATTTTTTTTACAAATGACATTAATTAATTAAAAATGTATAGTAATATTTATACATGTGTGGTGGGGATGCTTTATTAAAATTAATGGCGGCTTTTGGAAATATTTATGATTTTTAGTTTTCAAGAAAAGTGAAAACGAAAATAATATGAATTTTTGTTTAGCTCATGTTTTTAATGTGAGAAAATACGAGAACGAAAATAGAATACAAATTAAGTATTCGCCTCTAGGGATGAAATAAATAGTTTTTCTAAACAAGTTCTCTACTATTTCTAGTTTCATATTAAACAACACAAATGATGAAAACATTCCATCTAATTAAAAATATATATATTTTTATCAGAAAATCGGTAGTTTGAATTACTCTCGACTTATCTAAAAATTCACCTCTTAGTTTCTTAATAAGATTGCTAAGATTACGACTTCAAAAGTTTATTAATTATATAGTATGAGATAAAGAAAGAGTAATTTCACCGCACTAATTGTCACCATCCAATTCTCCCCTCTACACCACGAGAATCAATAACTCCGACACGATTATGTAATTCCTATCCTTTTGTTTTGCCCTATCTCTAAGCTTAACTAACTTCCTTTACAATATTAATGGAGTTTTAGTTGTAGCATGTAGCAAATGGGTAAAGAATCGAAACGGTTAGGGTTGCTTTAAACTTTTGATTTGTGGCTTGCAAATGCTGGTTGTTTAGAAAAACTATTCTAGATTTAATCCATGCATGGGGGGAAGAATATTCTAGATTTAAGAACGATGTTTATGATGACCTGTGATTGACACCTAAACCTAACCAGATTGTCTCCTTTTACCTTTTTTAATCAAAGTGCCTACTAAGCAGTGACAGGTACACGTTCTTAATTCATCAGCTAGCATTTTCCTTTGCATGGCGCATGTACTGATTTTGAAGAAAGACCCACTTTTTGTTTTCTTTGGAGCTGTATCACACAGTATTCTCTCTCTCTCTCTCTCTCTCTCTCTCTCTCTCTCTCTCTCTCTCACACACACACACACACACAGAGGGTAGTATTTTATATTCCTGTTTGTGGTCTAGGATCAAGGATTCTGATAGCCCTGGTATGTTCCAGAAAACAATTACAAAATAAATTTCTCACTGGGAAATTATATGCCAAAAAAAAAAAAACTCCCAAGTTATGACCCATTGATTAATTTAATGATGTGTGAAGTAATGTAGTCTCAATGAAAGACTATTGGACTATGTCACTCTAAATTACATTATATAAATATATAGTTCCACGTGTAATGAATGAATTGGAGCCGTCACTACAAGAAAAGAGGGCTTTTGCTTAGGCAAAAGGGGACGCAGTAAAAATGCCTCGATGGAGAGAGTTAGCGCCGGCTATTTTCTGAAGGAAAAACGTATTACATACGCCAAATAATCGAAGCAAAACAGAAGTATTTAGTTCTGCATGCGCGAACCAAAGCAAAAAATAAATTATTTGCTTCGGCAAAATGCGGAAGCAAAAAACAGGGTATATGCTTCGGCAGTTGTTTTTTTGAAGTAAATACTACCATATTACAGCAATATAATTTTTTTAAAAAAATATGCACCTGATCTTGCCCATTCATAAATATAATTACTTCTCTTGTACATTCATACAAATCTCCAATAGAATCTACCACAAACGATTCTAATTAAAAACAAAAATAATACTGGTACAGAATGAAGAACCCTATCTTTGTATTCATTGTTTAGAAAGATAGACAAAGAAAAGAGAGGGACTCTATTTCACCGGAGACATGACTTTGTCGGAGGAGAGTGGCGAGGTGTTGGTGATGTTTGATTGAAAGAGACAAAAAGAGTGGGCCAGCGGGAATTGGAGAGTAATGGGAAAATGGCCTGGGACGAGGGAAAATGTAGAGGAAGAGAATTAAGAAGTTTGGGGGGTGTTTGGTTTGATTTTCAAAAATTATTTTTCTTCTTAAAACTCTAAAAATAAGAAGNAGAGAATTAAGAAGTTTGGGGGGTGTTTGGTTTGATTTTCAAAAATTATTTTTCTTCTTAAAACTCTAAAAATAAGAAGATGATGTTTGTTTGTTTAATTTTTTTATTCTCTAAATTTTTGAAAAAGCGAAATGTAATTTTAAAGAATAATAAAATAATATTCTTATTGTTTTTTTTAAGGCAAAATGAAAATAAGGGAAGTAACCAATCTCCAAATTAATAAGAAAAAGTTATTTTTGCTTCTTATGTCATCTATTGTGAGTCTGTGACTTCCCATATGCCCAACTCCCAAATCTCTAACCCTAATCACCATCTCCACTAGTGAATCGCCACTGCCACTGCCACCGAAGCCACCTCCATTGCTCTGAAAACCCCAAACCCAGTGAAGCCCCATCGCCACCGCCATCGCCACCAAAGCCACCGGAGTACCACCACCAGTGAACCCACCTCCATTACTCTGAAAACCCCAAACTCAGTGAAGCCCCATTCCCAAATCCAGCGAACTCCTATCCTCAATCCATCGAATCAGCACGTGGTTCCACCAACGAAGGCATCAGTCGTCCAACGGAACTCCAACAGCTGCCAGAACATAGATCTGAGTAGCCACCACTGCCTCTTTCTCTCTCCTTCGCAATTTTTTCTTCTTCGCTCACTTTTTGTTTTGGGTGCTGTGGGATTTGGGTGGCTCTGGGTTCAGTGGTTGTTTTTTGGGTGGTTGTGGGAGGTTTTGGGGTGGTTTGGTGGTGGTTGTGAGTTTTTGGGTGGTGAAAGAGAGATAGACAAAGAGGTGGTGGGTGTTGGGTGGTTCTCAGCGTGGGTTGGTGATGGTGGTAGTTGTTGGGTTGGTGGTGGTTGTGGGTTTTGGGTTGATGGTTGTGGATGTTGGCTGATACACAGCGAAAGAGAGAAAGACAGAGAGTCGAAGAGACGTGGTTGGAATTGTGGATTTTTGTCTAAATAAATTTTATAATTTTTATTCTCTATAATTATTTTTAAAAATATATAACCAAACAAATTTTATAATCTAAAATTTTTTATAAATACTTTCTTAAAAAATAATTTTCAGATGTTGTTTTTTGAAATGCAAATCAATCAGACCTTTGATTTTAAGATTTTAAACGACGTCGTTTTTGTGATAAATTAACATAAAATTATGTTGTTTTGAATTTAAGTTTTTGCTCTAAAGCAACATATATATATATATTTTTCTTTTTTTGTAGTGCATTCATCTATGCTCATGTGTTGCCAAAATTGAGAGTGAAATTGGGCAGCAATCCTTGGGGCCGGAGTGTTGAATGGGTGCTCAGTTCAAGTGCATCTCGGGTGGTTATTGGGTTTTTTGCGCTTAATTTTTCCTATGAATATGTGTAATGGGCTACATAAACATATGTAATATAGATGCCTATGAATTTGTATGGAAAAAAAATTACTTTGGTTGTGAGCTCATAGGGTATTTTTGAATTGACTGATTCAAAGTATTCTTAAGGGTATGTATCTATATGTGTGTATTTTTATTTTAACCAATAAGAGTGTAGAAAGGTGAAGGTGATAGATTATGGATCAAGTTTATTTTGATGGGTAATGCTTGTGGGTAATGAAATTCTTTGAAGATTGTGAAGTCCCTAGATATATTGTTGAGTAGATAAATTAGATTTACACGTAGTTCTTGCTTTATGACCATAAACACCCACTCTTAATTCAAGATCTAAGTTGAAAGAGACTCCTATGAGTGAGTCTTTTACTTCACCCACTAAAGGAGCATGTGTATACATTGGATTATTGACACCTAACCTAAGAAACTAGTACCATCTACATACGGAAGGAGACAAATTCAAACCTTCTCAATTTTAGGTCTTGCCTTTGGTTGACATGTGTGCAAATGAATATCAACCACTACATCAGGAAACAATGAGCAATGGGTGTGGGTTCCTAGGTGGTATAAATGGTATCCGATGATGGTGATGGTGATGGTGATGGTGATGGTGAGAGATTAATAGTTCGTCAAATGATCATCGCTATGATTAATGCAAGTTCGAAATTTGTCTTTTTTATATCTCTAATAGTGCCTCACCAAAACAAAAAGATGCTTCTAGTGTTTGAAAAACAAAAATAAGTTGTAAATAGGAATGAAAGATATGATAAGAGAATCGCAAATGAAGTTTTTTTTATTTTTTTTCGGAGCAAATACTCAAATGAAGTTGAAGAGCATTTTTCTTGTGTTTTTATGCAAAAAAAAGAGGAATTAGAGTATGATTTTTTCACAAAATATTATTTTTCATCAAACATTTTTGACAAAAACTAAGAGGATGTGTGCAAGTAACCCTCACAATTTTAGCTTGCGAAATCCATGAAAAATCAACAAGGAATTAATGAGTTTGGATCGACTCTTAGCAGATTCTGATGATAAACGAATAGATCCGTTAAACTAACTAAATAAATGAATTAACAAGAAAACCAATTAAAAATAATACAAACACGCTAAACACGACTTATACATAGTTTATAAACTCAATTATACCCGAATTGAAATGAGTTGGGGATGAATTAAGTAAAATTTGACACTACATGTCTCAACACAACATCAATCTAATACGACAAGGCTCATTAATAGTCTTATGCCCATGTGAAACAAGTTTTTGACATTATTATGTGTAATGTGATTGTTTCTTTGGTTTTTTGTGCAAATGGTGACATGATTTTATTCTCAGAGAACAGTTGAGATTTTTAAAATAGGATTTCTTAAGGGCTTGGTTAGCTTCTGCAAAACAGTTTTTTGTTCTCAAAATTTCAAAAATATTAAAAATTTGTTTATTTAGCATTTTTGTTCTCTAAAATTTGGCCAAAAACAACAGATTTGAGTCAAAAAAATAGAAAATAAGTGTAGCTTGTTTTCAGAGTTTTTTTTTGAAAATTTTTTAAATAAGGAAAACAATTTTGAACGTTCAAGTATCGATATATATATAAAAAATAAATATATGAGTGTGTTTGAATTTTATCCCAGTCATATTTTCCCTCTCAAAACCATTACTAATCACTTACCTCACTCATCATCCATTTGTCAGACTTAAATGTCAAATCACATCATTCATTTCTATCACATATTTAATCATTTATATATTTCCTCCCTAAAAATATCACACAACTTATTTATATCATATATTTAATTAATTTGTAATTAATATAGTTTGAAAAAATTTAATATAGTGTGATCGATTTTTTTGACACTCGAATTTTATATTTTATCGTGCCTTCAGGCACGGGTTATATATATATATATATACATATTATAATATGTATATTATATATATACATATTTGTTTATATATATATAAACATATTTACATATTTGTTTATATATACGAAAACATATTTATATATATATGCGTGTGTGTGTCTATATATATATATATTTTGAAATTGTCAATATAAAAATAGTTTTTTTATATTTTTTTATTAATGTTTAAATTACTATTCAAATATATATTTAGGCTGTCCAAACAGATTTTAATATTTTTTGTATTATAAAATTATTTTTAAAATCACCTAATCAAACAAGTTTTTTATCTCAAAAGATATCAAAACCACTGTCTTAAAACTCTTCTCAAAAATTATTTTTGAATATTATTTTTTGAAACGCAAACAAATTAGTCCCAATTTTGTATTTTAAAAGACTTTGATTTTTACTTTACACTTTAAAATATTATTTTTTTCACATTACACCCTAAATATCATAATTTAGTTCCAATATGATTTTTGGACTAACATCGTTGCAGATTTTGTTAAACATTGATTTACATGTTACTTACGTATGTTTCTTTTGGATAAAAATATAAACTCGCAATTCATATATTTGGGTAACATGTACATTAAATTTTAGCAGAATTTGACATAAAATGTTACTCCGAGAGTCGCATTATAAAATTCATATATTTGGGTAACATGTACATTAAATTTTAGCAGAATCTGACATAAAATGTTACTCCGAGAGTCGCATTATAATCGATTTATGACATGTGACGTACAATGTGAAAAAAATAATCTTTTAAGGTATAAAATGAGAATTAAAATATCTTTTAGGGTATAAAGTGTAAAAAGCTCTTTAAAATATTATTTTGGGCAGAGGGGGAAGTGCTATTAATCGTTAACAAAATCGATAAAATTGTAATTATCCGACGGTTTACGAGGGCCCCTCTCTCTATTATCTCAGTTCTCGTCTCTCTTCTCTCTGCTTAACCAATGCTCGCTCGCGCTCTGTCGAGCTCTCTCAGTCCTTACCCCAACACACAGTGCCCTCAATCCAGGGTTAGGGGTTAGGATTTATACACCATTTTCTGGGCATTGATTCGATACCAAAACCATTGTATCGAACGAGAGTATATACATAGATAGTAAAGGAAGAAGATGAGTGTGGATCTGGTGGCTTCGAATACACATGGCAATCTGGACGAGCAGATTTCACAGCTCATGCAATGCAAGCCCTTGTCCGAGCCTGAGGTAGGGTCAGGATCTTGTGTGTGTGTGTGTGTATTACCCCCTATATCTTGTCTCGTTTATTATTTCTTTGGAACTTAAAGATCAATCTTGACTAATGTCTGCAAGAATTCTTCATCTAAATCTCATCAATTGTGTTATTTCAGATGGATCTGGGTTTTTTTGCTTCAGAATTGTGTAGTTAATGAAAATGGCACACACATACAATACCCAAAATTTATATTGAGGAATTTAGGGTATTTTAGATGGTATTGATCTTGAATTTTTGTGAGTCGTATTAGGGTTCTCTTCTAGATTTGTTTGTTGAAAGAACCGCATCCCAATTTTAATTGTTGCTATTTTCTGAGTTTGTTATTTAGACCAGAATTTCGTTGTTAATGAAAATGACACATACATACAATACCCAATATTTATATGGAGGAATTTAGGGTATTTTAGATGGTATTGAACTTGAATTGTGAGTCGTATTAGGGTTCTCTCCTGGATTTGTTTGTTGAAAGAACCACATCCGAATTTGAATTGTTGCAGTGTTCTGAGTTTGTTATTGAGATCACACTGTTATGTTTTCGGGGGAGTTGGAGGGCTAAGTGAAGACAATAGTTAGGAGCGAAAAGATGTGGGTTTCTTGCGACAAATAGCATGCTTTCGATTGATCCTACTTTTTTTGTTTTGAGTTTTCTAAATGCTCCTTTGATGTTGTGAATTGCGATAGTGCTTTTGAATTAATCATGAAAGAGCACAGATGAAAACATGCCCATAGCAAGAACTTCTTTGGTAGTTTTCATAGGGGACATCTCATATTATTTGATTCACAAGTAAGTGAGTAACATAGAAGAATAAAGCATCTTCACCTCTCTGGGTGGATTTCTTCTTTTTCTCCTTGTATCTTGTGCTTTTTTGGATAACAAACTTGCTTGCCAGTTTTCTTGGTCGAAGTTTCATATTATCCCCTCTTACTTTTCTCTTGCCAACAGTGTTTTCGTGTGACATTGGATCTGTGTGTATTGTCATTGACTCATTGTCATTGTCATCGTCATTACGATAACTATCGTGGTTGTTTGGTAGGCAGTGTTGTAAATATATAACCAGTAAATAAGGTTAAGTAATGTATGTGGAAGGCAAATGCTTTAGTGGCACAACCTGGATCAGCCATTCCAGAAGGCACACCTCTTTGGTCAATTAAACAACTAAGAAACAAAGAAGGGTCATTCTCCATTTGAAGCATACAAATTATAAATCTTGACCCTAAATAAGAGGAGATATTTTTTTGATATTATAGAAGAGCAAAAATATGAAATTAAGAAAATAAAATAATTAAAGGACAACACATCAGTTTGAAGGGAGAAATGAAAGGTAAAGGCTTCTAGGTTTTAACGAGACCCACGAGGGCTCAAAACCAGCGGCGGATTCACAGTGGGGGTAGTTGCCCCCATTGGAATTTAAAAAAAATGTGGGGTGTAAGTATAATTTCAAAAAATTTAGAATTTATTAGACATTTGTCCCGACTAAAATGTTTTAAAAAATTTATGGGGCTTGTCGTTTTCTTTGTGTTTTATTGTTTTATGTATTGAATTGAAATTGAGGTTTGTAGTCCTCTATTTATTTTTATATGTTGAAATTGGGGCTTGTAGTCCTCTATTTATTTTTATATGCTGAAATTGGGACTTGTTGTCTACTTTTATGATTTATTTTTTACATATTTAATTGATATTGGAGCTTGTAATCCTCTATTGTGTTTTATTTTTATGTTGAATTGGAATTGGGGCTTGTAGCCCTCTTTTTTTTTATTCTTATATGTTGAATTGGAATTCGGGCGTATAGTCCTCCATTATGTGTTAGATTAAATTGTTTTGATTTGGTGGTTTGAATAGTTTTATTATAATAGGTTAAGTAATTCTTATACCTAGGTTTAGTTTAATAGAATAGTGATAGTTTAAGTTAGTTTCTATTATTTGTTAAAATTCATTGATGAACACTAAGTTTGTTACTGAACAAATTAATTTTTAAAAAATTAATTACGCAATCGAATGAGAGATCAATAGATGAACAATTGCTTGGTTACATATGTTGAGAAAATAATTTTAAGTACCATTGATAATGAAATTATCATATAACACTTTCAAAATATGAAAACTTGTTAGGAGCAACTATGAATATTTATAGGATGTTTGACAATTTGGATTCTCTCAGTACAGACTCAATATATGATTGAGCCCAATTTTTTTGTTCAAATTTTTTTTGTTAGGTCTTATAAATAAATTTATAGTGAGTTTTTTTTTTTTTTTTTGGCTCTTTTTCTACATCGCTCATGTATTTGAGTTGTATCTTTAATTGACGTTCTATTAATAAAAATATATTTTTGTGAACATTTAAAATTTTGACTATTGTTGCCCTCACTGGAGAAGATTTTTGGCTCCGCCCCTGCTCAGAACTTTGATACAATAGGAATGAATGAGTAGGCTGTTCTTACAATCTGATAAGAGGGCTATTTGTGCTGATACCACTGACTAGTGTTTCCTACAAAAAGACACTAATGCCTTCACTTAGGTGGCCCACTTTACTCTATTTAAATGACCACTTGACAAATATCAGGACTTTTTGAATAAGATAAGATAAGACAAAGCTGCTACATATACTATCATGCATGTACATTCTGATAGCTACTTAGTATTGCTCATTCTATTATGCTGTCTTTGTGGATGTCATCTTCGTGTTAATGTTTATTTTCTATTGCTACTAAGAAGAGTAATGATGGAGTTAATGTTATGTTTATTCTTGAGGATGTAGGTTAAGGCATTATGTGAGAAGGCTAAGGAGATATTAATGGACGAAAGTAACGTACAGGTATAAACTCTAGTTCTTCTTGGGTTACATCATTACTGCTTTTATTGCAATCAAATATAATGAATGCAATACTAAACTTTCTCTCCAATTTTTTCTAATCTTATCCCGTCTTTCTGTCTGTGATGTGCACACACACACTCTCTCATTCTCATGAACAGAAATTTTGAATAAATTTTCCAATTGAAGGTTGAGAGATGATCAATTCTGAGCCTTTTGGTGGTCGGCAAATTCTTAGCTGCCCATATTGGGACAGCTTGCAGTTTTTTCCTAGTATTGTTCTGGGTCTTTCTGACCGTTCTTCCCATCAATATAATGGGAGATTAGGGGAATTCTTGTTAAAGGACTAGTTGTAGAGGAATTCTTCTTTAATTGTTGGTGTTCTTTGCTGTGCAACTTAGATTTTTTTGGCATCTTAATACCGAATGCGTTGCTTTTTCCCCTGCATTGCATCATGTATTGAAACGGCTTACAGTTTACCACATTATTTTGATTCGGGTCTTTCTTTAATGGAATTCATTTGTTGTTATTGAGAAAAGTTATTCTGAATATTCTTCCCATCAATATAGTGTGAGATGAGAGTAATTCTTGTCAAAGGACTAATTGCCACAAGAATTCTTTTCAAAAACTTTGCTGTTTCATTTCTGTACAACTTAGGTTTTGTAGCATCTAAATGCTGAATTCGTTTCCTTTTCCCTGATTTGCAGCCTGTAAAAAGCCCTGTGACCATTTGTGGTGACATTCATGGGCAATTTCATGATCTTGCTGAACTCTTTCGGATTGGAGGCAAGGTATTTGATTTAATGTGACATTTGTTTCCTCATTTTTGTGTTTGAGCTAGGGGAAGTAAATTGGAAGACTGGCCAAGGAATGGCATTAAGGATGTCAGTGGTCTTATGGTACAATAGCAGGGTGAAATGCTAGTATTTTTACATTTGATCTTCACTCTAAAATGGGCGTTTATTTCTAAATCTTTTTGACATTATTATGTCATTATGTACCTACAGAAGGATTGTTGCTGTAACTTTGTACTTATTCCCCCTGCCTAGGATATGACTACTGGTTTGATCTATTTACTTTGATACTTGTGCCTGGGGACTTGGGTTAATAGCTCAAAAGAATGACTTGCATGGTTGCTTTCTGGGCCCTTTAGTGGTTGATTAATCTTTAGGGATCACATATTTTTTTTAATTTAAGATATGAAACTTCTATTTGTAAGTCTTCATTACATGACAGGCAGTTTTTGGTAAAGGTGGAAAATATGCCAACATCCATTCCGAAACAATTTAAAAGTAAAAATGAGTAGAATAGGAAATAATATGTTTTTTTGGCGTTGGTTTGAGAGAGAGAGAGGAAACCTTAAAAGGAACAATCAGGAGAATCTGCAAATATTTTATTACTGCAGCAACATAAGGATATGTCATTTGATTGATTTCATCAAGCATTGGTCTGATGTTTAGGCAGCTAATCTGAAATCCCAAAGCATGGCTTGGAGACCTAAACAATGCTTGAAGGATAAATATCTCTTTTCTGGCCCTTCGTGGAATCTTGTACATGTAAAAAATGTGGGGCACAGTTTGCATGTGCCTGGGAGGATCAGATAGATACTTGAAGAGGCTCAGATAAGTCCTTAAGCGGAAAAAAAGAAGTTAGTAGAAGGCAAGCACTATTTAATCTAAAATGTTGCACAATGAATTTTTACCACTGGATTAAAAAGAATTTCTCTTGTATTTTCAAAATAAAGCAAAGTTATGGGTTCTACATTTTGCTCTTAACACCTATGATATTTGCGGAACTGTTTCCATTTCATGTAGTTTCATCCTTCACTCTAGTGACGCAGAATAGGATATTTGGACTCTTGCTGGTAATGGTTTAGTTATGAACAACTTTTTTTGTTTGTTTGGGGGGGGAGGGATTGGAATCTCAAATTCAAACCAACATAATCCTATGCAAGGATTTTTTGTATGGACAATGTTTGGAATGTACAAAAAATTAATTTTGTTGCTAGTATTTAATTCAGAATTGAGTCTTAGTTAAGCCAAATATAGGCTGGATGTTGGTTCTATAATCATATAAAGGGGTATAACAAAAGATTTGACTATCAGAGTGGGGCGGCTTAGTACACAAGGCTCCTGCCATTGTGGGGTCTGGGGGCTAGATATATGCAACCTTACCTCTCCATGCAGAGAGGTTGTTTCCGCTTTAACTATTACAGTAGTAACAGAAAATTTAGGTCATACTCCACCTTTTGCCTTACTGTGTCATGAATGCTTATGGAGGCTAGATGATACCATCTAATATATTGTGTTGTGAAAAGTAGGTAAGATTTGTTTTCAAAGAACATGCCCATTCTTTGGATCTAATGATCAAAGTCTTTTGATCATTCTGGTTCTTGTCCTATTAAATCTCCTCGGAACTACTGTCAAGTTGTGGGTGTACCATTGCAAGTAGAGTTCTTAAAGGATCAATATAGGTTCTTAGGGGAAAAAAGCACCAGTGTAATGCTATTGTATTGTTGGCTAACTTTGCCTACAACGGTCCTGTTCATGAATATAGCAAGAGTGCTATTTTTTTGCTGTTGTTTTGTTAAGATACCATATACATGAAGGCCCCTGGTATTCTTATGGTTGTTTTTGGTCTTATTCTGATTTTCACTCTTATTTAGTTGCATTTTCTTATTGGCAGTGTCCAGATACCAACTACTTATTTATGGGAGATTATGTGGATCGTGGGTACTACTCTGTTGAAACTGTCACAGTAAGTATTCACAAAAACAAATCTTTTGGTGAATGTATAGGTATATCAGTTATAGAAGATCTCTATTGATGTGTAAAAAAACTCCTCTGACAGAATGTATATGGACATCAAATTGCTCATGTAAAACACCATATGGTGATGATCATGTATGCATTTGTTCATCTTGCGGCACTGCCATTTTTTTTTTTGTTATATATTTCTGCGAGGGTGTGGTTTGCGTTATTTATTCTATTTTTTGAGAAAAAGTAGGAAGAAGGGAGGGATGGTTGTTTATGTATGCTTGGTTGAGTATAACTATTTTTGCTTGTTTACTGAATATGCTTGTTGACTGTGCCTAACTGCCTATTTTTTTTATTTCATTGTGAAATTGCTTTTGCCATGCTTTGTGGATTTCATGATATTGTATGGCATGAAATTCAAAAGACTTTGATTTACTTTTCTATGAATTCAGAACTTATGTATCCAGTTGTCCAAATGCAAAAAAATTAAAAGAAACACTTCCGTGCTAGTTCTACTTTTGCTATTAACATTTTATTAGTCGATGCCATATTATATGCCACAAGTATGCAAATTAGAAAGGATGTGATTGTTGTGTGCTAATGGACTTTATCATAGTTTGTGCACTGTACTTCATGGTATGCAAATGAATTGTGGCTATTGGGTAGTACTTACCTTCATTTTATCCAGCTCCTGGTGGCTCTGAAAGTACGTTATCCTCAGCGGATTACAATTCTTAGAGGAAATCATGAGAGTCGACAGGTATTCCGTTTTCTCATTTAGCTTTTTGATTCTTTTAAAAATTGAATAAGAGATTGAGTGGTCATTGTTCTCTGATAATCATCAGACTCATTGGATATCTGATTTGAAGTGGTTTTTCCTAATGTCTATGTGTGAGACTCTGTTTTAAGTTGATTATTGTGTTACTCATGATGTTAGTTTTTCATGATTCTGTCCTTCATCGAGTCCAGTAACGATGGTATACATTTGGTATGACTGTCAGGCAGGCCTAATTGCTGGAGACGTGTTTCAGCTTGACTCAACTTAACTCATTTTGTGGGCTTAACAAGTCGAGCTAATTCTTGTAACCCGTTTGACTCCGAACTTGTCTGGCAAGTGTGAGGATCTAAAGTGATTTTACTTTTCACAAGGTCTCAAATTGCATTATGATGACCTTGCTTAATCTTGTTTGTTAGACTCCCCCCACCACCCAAAACAAACCCGAACAAAAAAGAAAAGAAAACAATTTAAGAAATCAAGTCAGATGATGTGATGCTTCAAGCTTGAACTGTTTAAATGATTCTTGATGCTGCAAGCATGTCATATGATGTGACAGGTTATTTCTCCTTTCCTTGATGCTGCAAGCATGTCATATGATGTGACAGGTTATTTCTTCTTTCCAAACTTGTTTATTTGCTAGGTTTTTTTTTGTTTTTTTTTTGGTGTTAAGCAAACATTTTATTGGCAAGCACCAAGCAAGGGTGCAATCTGTGGACATACAATGTGTATAAAAATACTCCCCTCTCTATTTTCTAAGCCAAAAATGGTCTTTTCTCTTTTTAGTGTAGAGCAAACAATGATGCCAAATTGAGTTGTTGTCCATATTTCATATTAAACTTCGGTTGAGCTTGGATGAGGCTCCCTTGAGCTCAAGCCAAACTCGATAGTTTCCCGAGCTTTATTGAGCAGAGCTGGCTCACCCCATCATCCTTCCGTGGATCTTACTGTTGTAGAGTATGTACTCATGGAACTAGTTCATCCAAGAAATTATCTCAAGTAAATTATAGTGTGGAACCATTTTTGGTTACAGTTGGGAAGCGTACTACTGATGTGATTTTTGACTGCTAAAATCTTTCTTGTGAGTGTCGATGAATTTATTTGGTGTATTTTTTTGCAGATTACTCAAGTCTATGGTTTTTATGATGAATGCCTACGGAAGTAAGTTCCTTACATCCTTGTGCTATCTGAGGTTCCAATCGAACAAAGATGTTTTGTCATTCATTGCTTGATCCTTTTTGCTTATTCTCACGCAAAAATCTGTGTGTCATTTGAATTTTATCCGTGCATAACCTTGCTTGATAATATAGTTTTATGATAAAAATTTAAATTCTGGGAGTCAATATACCAGTACCCAAGTGTTGAACCTTTTTTCCCGAGTCTCGGTATACTATGTGTTGGGATTGCATGAGTCAGAAGAGTTTGATACAAATCAGGATGTCAACAGAGTGGTTCAGTATGGGGTACCCCTACCCAATCCTGTCCCATGAAAAAACTTGAAATCCCCAACTCATCCCAACTCTGATATAGGATGGGCCGTGTGCCACCTCAGTTATTTCTATAAAATTTCTGGAGGACTTTTGTACACATGTGTCCAATGGCATGTCATGAATTGCTGCAGTCTTGGTGACACAGGGCGGGGAAGGGGAAGAAAGAGAATAAGGGGGATAACCAATCCTTGCAAGGATTCGGTTAAGAAACACAAATCTCCACAGAGAATAATCAATTCATATTCTATAATTAAAATAATTGGGATTACACTTTTATTTATAGGACAAGTGTCCTACTCAAATAAAAAGTGCTCTCTAGCTCAAACTTTATTTAAATCTCCTAATAAGATAAATATTAGCTAACCAAATAAAAACATAAAATTATCTCCTCTTTTCACGCGTATTGTTGCTGCTGCCTAAGACTTTACTGTTTATTTTACAGGTATGGAAGTGCTAATGTTTGGAAGATATTTACAGATCTTTTTGATTATTTCCCTCTAACTGCTTTGGTTAGTAGAATTCTCACATTTCCATGTATTGTTCTCTGATGTATGCTTATTTTGATTTTTTGTATTAACTTTTCTACCCAGTTAAGGTTGATGCAAGATTATTTGCTTTTCTTTTTCTTTACTAGTGAATAGCAGCATTCAAGTGTTAAGACATGAGGAAGGAAGAATATAGTATTGGCCTAGGAAATTGCCTTATTAAGAAATATCTGACACTTTTTTAAATAGTCTTTGCAAATTCCTTTTCTTATTCAGCTTATGTCTTCTAAAACTGCACTCTTTTCATGGATGCCAATTTATGATAAGATAGCTTTCCTTAGAAATTGTTGTGTAGCTTTGTGCTGCTTATGCGTTATTTGCTGGTTTCAGTTTTTGGTTCATTGCACATCTAAATCAGACATTATTTACAAAAATTGAGTAGCTAAAAACATTAGGGTTTAGGGATTTGCCCATCAGTGCATCACTGGCATTCAATCATTCTTCTTTACTTGGTTTATTCAAAATGTTTTTTATGTGTTGGGAACCGGTGGCTGCCTCTGTGGAGGGTTTTTTTCGGCTGCATGAACCATGGGGGATTTCTTGAACTTGTTGCGGATGTAAGATGCCGAAGAAATCTTAGGCTGAGAACCGAATTGCTGTGAATGTTTTGTGGTGTTCTGCAAGTGGAGCCTGTTAAAACTCATGATATTGAGGTCAATTATTTCTATTAGACCCGAACTGTATATATTATAAGGGAAGTTAGACTTTAGCTTGGATCATTTGCTGGTACTCAAGTGATTTGTTACCATGGTTAAATTTGCAAGTATAAGTATTTTTTTTTCTTGATTCAAGTCTGGTAGAAGTGGACATTGCTTAGCTCAAGGGTGTGTTAGACTATCGTCCTTAAGGTTGTGGGTTTAAATTTGAGGACAGTCACTTTGTGCAATAATGCCACAGGCTGGGTCAATACCCTGTCCACCCTTCCTGGCACCACCCTCGATTGATGGGATTAAACTGGGTAATGACCACTACCTGTGAAAATTCAGCAGATTATTCTCTCCAAATTTGTTTTATATGATATAAAAAGGGCCTCGGGATTATGAGCTTTCCTTATTGGTTCAATAGACACTTCAAATTTTTGTTAAATGATCCTTCATATTTTGTTTCTTTTACTTGAGTTGCTCAAGTAGATTGCATTGCAATTGAGCTATAAGCTACTGCTGCGGGGGTTTGTTTTCCTTTTTAAGTGTGGATAAGCTCTTGAAGAAACATTAATTGTAGGCATTGGCAGGTAGCATGTGGCATATAGATTTCTTCTTTGTAATGAATAAAGTAACATTTTGTACAATTTAACTGTGTTTCACATATTATTTCATTATATTTAACTTTAACTCGCAAAAACTTTTGCATAGATTGTTCTTAGGAGGGTATTCAATTTTGAATTTATTAACTTCCCGTAGTAAGTTAGTGTTTTTTTTTATGTTGCAAGCTTATGGATGCCTGCCCTTTGTTCTCCAGAACTGTAGTTGTCAAGTTTGTTTTTGTTGTCTCTGTTAAGTTGATTGTAATTTAGTCATTTTATCCTTGTTTAATTCTAGGTTGAATCCGAAATTTTTTGTCTTCATGGTGGATTGTCCCCATCCATTGAAACTCTTGATAATATAAGAAACTTTGATCGTGTTCAAGAAGTTCCACATGAAGGCCCTATGTGTGATCTGTTATGGTCTGACCCTGATGATCGTTGTGGCTGGGGTATCTCTCCCCGTGGTGCAGGATACACCTTCGGCCAGGTATTTTGTGGTTTCCCGTTTTTGTTTCCCTTTTTTTATAATCTAATTATGTTTATCATTTTTGCCATTCATTTTTCCAAAAAAGGACATATCTGAGCAATTCAATCATACCAATAACCTAAAGCTGATTGCTAGAGCTCATCAGCTGGTTATGGAGGGATTTAACTGGGGACATGTAAGTACTATGAGTTTGAACTATTGAGCCACTTCTGATTTCTACTTTTGTGAGGGAAATGAAGTTTTGCTTTATTGATTGTTATGTTGCCACAGGAACAAAAGGTTGTCACTATTTTTAGTGCGCCTAATTATTGTTATCGTTGTGGAAACATGGCATCTATATTGGAAGTCGATGACTGCAAAGAGCACACATTTATCCAGGTCTCTCTCTCTTTCTCTCACCAATGCACACTCGCGCACTCACACACGCACAAACATTCTTCATGTAGGCACATGCACCCCTTTCACCTCCAGCTACCGGCAAATTTCTAGAACTTTGTGGAGGTTGTTAGTACCTAACCCTTTTCATTGTGCATAGTTGGTGATTTGACCTGAGTTTGCAAGCTAAGATCTAATGCAAGTGATGTCAATAACCTCCTAACTATCGTGAGTGATACAAGAATAACAACCTGTGCTTATCTTTTCATTTTCTTTGCAACAATGGCTATTTTCTGCTATCAAAGACCATTATTATTTGTAATGAAACAAGTAATAGAGAGGTCCATTTTGAGCATTTCTTTCCCTTCAAACTGTCTGTGACGCTCTTGCCTAGTTTTGTGATTACCCACTGGGCTGGTTTTATGAAATATTGCGGCATCATGAAACTTATAACCCACTGTGTGTGAAATATGAGTTTTAAATTAGTGCATAAGAGGGTAGTCCTGTAATTTGAAGTGCCTGCCGATTTCATGTTTGCAGTTTGAGCCAGCTCCGAGGAGAGGAGAACCTGACGTAACGCGAAGAACGCCTGATTATTTCCTATAACTCACTTACTTGAGTTACTGGCCCTGTGACATAAGATAATTCACAGGTCCTTGCTATGATTGAATTTTAAGATGATTATCTCAACATACTATGCATCTTTTGTAGTAGGAGGATCCAAAAAGCATAGCAGTGAAGGCCCCCTTGGATTCAAGATTTGTATGTTCTATCTAACCTAAATATAGGTTTCCCAGGATGGTGAAGGCAGTGGCGCTGGGGATGGCTATTATGTTCTTCTCATCATTTTTCTCAGATAATTTTCTTGTTATATTCTTATTTTCTTTTCTTTTTTCTTTTTTTCTGTTTTTTTTTGGTTTTTTTTTTTTTTTTGGGGGGGGGGGGGGGG
>CAUOFW020001425.1:136354-147494 GCA_963454935.2 Ilex paraguariensis
TTTTTTTTTTTTTTTTTTTTTTTTTTTTTTTTTTTTTTTTTTTTTTTTTTTTTTTTTGGGGGGGGGGGGGTGTGATTTGGAGAGATGTCGTGAGTACATGTAAGGCGATAATTTCAACTCTAATGGGGTGGTTTGGTTTTTTGTATCGACTACTGTACCAATGTGGGGTGGTTTGGTTTTTTTTTCTTCTTATCTAGACTGAGACGGGCGTGGAATTTTCTTGTTCTTTTTTATTTCACTTTATTTTGTTATTTCCCCGATTAATGGTTGCAAATAAACTAATTCATGAGTTATAAATTATTTTTGGCATGGTATTGGAATGTTAACTACCATTTTTGTCCTCGTTCTGTTGTGGCTGTCATTTGGTATTGCCCAGTTTTTTTTTTAAAATTTGGTATCGCCCAGATTGATAGCTTATTTTAGGGCGAAAAATATTTTGCACCCAAAAGATATACATTTTTTTTTTTTAAAGCTCTCAGCTCAGTTGGGGCTAGTAGAAAGATTCTTTGTTAAGTGGTAGAATCCGTGCATCAGAGTAGATGGGAATGTCGAAAGCGGATCAGGGCCGTTTTGCTCTGTCATCAACAACCCATACATTCATTAAATAATAAAGTATGTCAAAATTTGGTGAATTTAATTTTTTTTTATTTATAATTATGTATAATAAAATTTGTATTGTATTGAGTTTTTTATTTTTTTGGGTGTTATAAACTATTCAAGTTTGTGTCGACTGTTCTCTTGAATTTTTAGCTAATTACTATAACTTGAGTTAGTTTAAAGGTGTGAAAAATATTGAACCTGAGTTTGTGCCAATTTCGAATGTGCCAGGGGTTATACTCAACCTGAAACTTTTCTCTTTTATTCCCATTTCGATCCTCTCCTTCATTGGTTTTTTTACCTTGAATGAAAAAGGTTTGAGGGGACAATCAAGGTGGAATACCATATCAATCTGAATGCATGAGAGAAGTGGGGTCTGGATGGCAAAAAATTGCAGGTGTCTCATCGGAATCAGAGAGATATCTAAACGAGACACTATTAAAGTCATTGGCATTAGGATTCAGCTTATTTCTATTGCAATTTTATTTAGTTTCACTTATACAATATATATCACCTGTGAAGCACGAATATTTCAAAAGGGTCAAAGTATCCGTATCGGATATTTTTGGATACGGATACACTTCGGATACGTACCGGATATGTCTGAAAAGTATCCTAAAATTAAAAAAAAAAAGATTGGTTTTCGGATATGGCCGGATACGTTTTGGATACGTGTGGGATACGCCTAGGATACGCATAAGGATACGGCGGAGTATTACTCAAATTTTAAAAAAGTATAGGGGCACAAGAGCAATATATTTAGGCCTTTATTTGCAAAAAAAAAAATATTATTAAACTAAAAGTCTAAAAGACTAAAACTTGTACACTTTTCTTCCACAGTTTGTCAAGCCCCCCACTCTCTTCAGTCGATAGTCGATGACGATCGTCTCTCTCTCTCTCTCACTCACTCACACTGACGATTGACTGACTCTGATGGTTAGTTATTATTATATATTTTTGATAGGAGTGTAATTTACTTTATAAATCATAATTATTACATTAAATATAATAATAAAATTTTAAAAAATATATATTTTATGGACGTATCCTAGTCGTACCCGTATCCTATTTTTTTTGGTTTTGTCATATTTTCATACCTGTATCGTATCGTATCTATATCTCGTATTCGTATCCGTATCCTTGCTTCTTAGTGTATCACCCACCGTAAATGTGGCAAAGGAAAAGTGAAAAGTGGAAAAAGCAGAGTAGAAAGCAGCAAGTCCCATTCCCTTTTACGATGATATTTTTTCCCCACATTTAATGATGGTTGAGCTTCACTTTTTATAGGAGTATGTTGAAGAACCATGAATCTGAATTGTTCTGTCGCATCCAAAGTCGTTAGATATGCTAATAGTGGAAGAGTGAGTAACAGAGCAAGCAAAGAGAACTTCTATATTTTGTATCTTCGCGTGCTGCCCGCCCTTTTTCACTTTACATTGAGGTACACCGGAAACTATAAAATGCTAAAAAATTTCTCAGAAAGATGCTGGAAGAAAAAACAACGCCTAACTATCTTACTCAAAAAAATGATAACTATCATTCAGTGATTAGTCAAGTAATAGCGAGAAACTGAATCCTGATACGAAGAATCCATTGATTTCCGCGGCGCCTTCTCAGCTGTGGCAGAAGAAAAAACAGGACTTGAACCCTTGGCAAAGACTTTCATTCCCCTACATGATTTCATGTGTGTGTACAGTTTCTCTGGCCCGAATTGCTTCCCACATTGCCTGCATCATGCATGCATGTATGTTTTGGTCACCATTTTTTTACCAGCATAATTGAAATTTTCAGAAATGATTGCAATAATGATCTATTCTTAAAGCATGGACTTTCAGATTACGATTCATGACCAGGTTATTGTTAACCATACCAGAAAATAAAAGAAAAACTCTCATAGCAGGTCTGAAATTTTTATTTAACAAGAAGCTTTGTTGGTGCAAGATCGTCGGCTAGCCTGCGTTGTAAAGCCACTGCCGCTTCTCCCTTCTGGGGACCTGACTTGGGGTCGAGTCCTATTGCCATATAGTGACACCAGACAATTTGGCTGGCCACCTATTTCATTCGACATTCCCGGTGAGGTGAGAAGATTGGTGGAGCCGTCTTACAATCAGACTTGGATCTCAGGTACAATTTCTTTCATTTTTTTTTTATATATCATTTACCATAAATGTAAGTAGCATCCATTACATATAAATGAGTCCTTGTCAATACACGATGACGAGTTTACTGTTGGATCTCATTGAGACGCAAATTCACGACATATAGAGTCGTCGTGCTACAATATTACTTTAATATGTCGAAAAATGATATAATTTTGATATTTTCATAACATATCGTCTGTTATATAACAAACAAAATGGCATCCAACTTTATACATATCAAAAGGGTAAAACTATAAGAAAAAATAGAATTGGTTAGTTAGTAATTTGTCCTANTTTCACGACATATAGAGTCGTCGTGCTACAATATTACTTTAATATGTCAAAAAATGATATAATTTTGATATTTTCATAACATATCGTCTGTTATATAATAAACAAAATGGCATCCAACTTTATACATATCAAAAGGGTAAAACTATAAGAAAAAATAGAATTGGTTAGTTAGTAATTTGTCCTACTTACGAGCAAGTCGGTCCGTTGATAGGCTTGTAAGCTGCAGAGACTGTTTTGTCCTTGCTGAATTCACTCTTCTTATTCTTCCTTTTATCCTCCACCCCATCACAGCTTTTCCTGGCACCACATTCAATTCCTATCATTAGTACATGCAGGAAGAATTGCACTAAGTATATCCGAGGGTAAAAATTTTGTTTTTGTGGATTAATTTAGTCACCTAATAATAAATGGAAACATTTTTGACGTATTTTAAAAATATTTTGACCGATTTCGGAAACAAACTGAAAAAAAATAAAAAATTTAAAAATTATTTTTTCAAAACATTAGTCGAAATATACTACGAGTATCATGGAATANATTTAGTCACCTAATAAATAGAAATATTTTTGACGTTTTTAAAAATATTTTGACCGATTTCGGAAACAAAATGAAAAAAAATAAAAAATTTTAAAAATTATTTTTTCAAAACATTAGTCGAAATATACTACGAGTATCATGGAATACCTTGAAACATTTCGAAATAATTGTAAAAATATATTGAAATATTACAAAACACCTTGATACATTATGAAACACTTCAAAATATTAGAATTTTGATTCCATTATTGATTCATTTCAGTCTCTTTCAAAAACGGAAACATTTTGACCATTTCAAAACAAAATTTTGATTATCGACCATACCCATATCTTANTAATTGTAAAAATATATTGAAATATTACAAAACACCTTGAAATACCTCAAAATATTAGAATTTTGATTCCATTATTGATTCATTTCAGTCTCTTTCAAAAACAGAAACATTTTGACCATTTCAAAACAAAATTTTGATTATCGACCATACCCATATCTTANATGGGGTGGTTTGGTTTTTTGTATCGACTACTGTACCAATGTGGGGTGGTTTGGTTTTTTTTTCTTCTTATCTAGACTGAGACGGGCGTGGAATTTTCTTGTTCTTTTTTATTTCACTTTATTTTGTTATTTCCCCGATTAATGGTTGCAAATAAACTAATTCATGAGTTATAAATTATTTTTGGCATGGTATTGGAATGTTAACTACCATTTTTGTCCTCGTTCTGTTGTGGCTGTCATTTGGTATTGCCCAGTTTTTTTTTTAAAATTTGGTATCGCCCAGATTGATAGCTTATTTTAGGGCGAAAAATATTTTGCACCCAAAAGATATACATTTTTTTTTTTTAAAGCTCTCAGCTCAGTTGGGGCTAGTAGAAAGATTCTTTGTTAAGTGGTAGAATCCGTGCATCAGAGTAGATGGGAATGTCGAAAGCGGATCAGGGCCGTTTTGCTCTGTCATCAACAACCCATACATTCATTAAATAATAAAGTATGTCAAAATTTGGTGAATTTAATTTTTTTTTATTTATAATTATGTATAATAAAATTTGTATTGTATTGAGTTTTTTATTTTTTTGGGTGTTATAAACTATTCAAGTTTGTGTCGACTGTTCTCTTGAATTTTTAGCTAATTACTATAACTTGAGTTAGTTTAAAGGTGTGAAAAATATTGAACCTGAGTTTGTGCCAATTTCGAATGTGCCAGGGGTTATACTCAACCTGAAACTTTTCTCTTTTATTCCCATTTCGATCCTCTCCTTCATTGGTTTTTTTACCTTGAATGAAAAAGGTTTGAGGGGACAATCAAGGTGGAATACCATATCAATCTGAATGCATGAGAGAAGTGGGGTCTGGATGGCAAAAAATTGCAGGTGTCTCATCGGAATCAGAGAGATATCTAAACGAGACACTATTAAAGTCATTGGCATTAGGATTCAGCTTATTTCTATTGCAATTTTATTTAGTTTCACTTATACAATATATATCACCTGTGAAGCACGAATATTTCAAAAGGGTCAAAGTATCCGTATCGGATATTTTTGGATACGGATACACTTCGGATACGTACCGGATATGTCTGAAAAGTATCCTAAAATTAAAAAAAAAAAGATTGGTTTTCGGATATGGCCGGATACGTTTTGGATACGTGTGGGATACGCCTAGGATACGCATAAGGATACGGCGGAGTATTACTCAAATTTTAAAAAAGTATAGGGGCACAAGAGCAATATATTTAGGCCTTTATTTGCAAAAAAAAAAATATTATTAAACTAAAAGTCTAAAAGACTAAAACTTGTACACTTTTCTTCCACAGTTTGTCAAGCCCCCCACTCTCTTCAGTCGATAGTCGATGACGATCGTCTCTCTCTCTCTCTCACTCACTCACACTGACGATTGACTGACTCTGATGGTTAGTTATTATTATATATTTTTGATAGGAGTGTAATTTACTTTATAAATCATAATTATTACATTAAATATAATAATAAAATTTTAAAAAATATATATTTTATGGACGTATCCTAGTCGTACCCGTATCCTATTTTTTTTGGTTTTGTCATATTTTCATACCTGTATCGTATCGTATCTATATCTCGTATTCGTATCCGTATCCTTGCTTCTTAGTGTATCACCCACCGTAAATGTGGCAAAGGAAAAGTGAAAAGTGGAAAAAGCAGAGTAGAAAGCAGCAAGTCCCATTCCCTTTTACGATGATATTTTTTCCCCACATTTAATGATGGTTGAGCTTCACTTTTTATAGGAGTATGTTGAAGAACCATGAATCTGAATTGTTCTGTCGCATCCAAAGTCGTTAGATATGCTAATAGTGGAAGAGTGAGTAACAGAGCAAGCAAAGAGAACTTCTATATTTTGTATCTTCGCGTGCTGCCCGCCCTTTTTCACTTTACATTGAGGTACACCGGAAACTATAAAATGCTAAAAAATTTCTCAGAAAGATGCTGGAAGAAAAAACAACGCCTAACTATCTTACTCAAAAAAATGATAACTATCATTCAGTGATTAGTCAAGTAATAGCGAGAAACTGAATCCTGATACGAAGAATCCATTGATTTCCGCGGCGCCTTCTCAGCTGTGGCAGAAGAAAAAACAGGACTTGAACCCTTGGCAAAGACTTTCATTCCCCTACATGATTTCATGTGTGTGTACAGTTTCTCTGGCCCGAATTGCTTCCCACATTGCCTGCATCATGCATGCATGTATGTTTTGGTCACCATTTTTTTACCAGCATAATTGAAATTTTCAGAAATGATTGCAATAATGATCTATTCTTAAAGCATGGACTTTCAGATTACGATTCATGACCAGGTTATTGTTAACCATACCAGAAAATAAAAGAAAAACTCTCATAGCAGGTCTGAAATTTTTATTTAACAAGAAGCTTTGTTGGTGCAAGATCGTCGGCTAGCCTGCGTTGTAAAGCCACTGCCGCTTCTCCCTTCTGGGGACCTGACTTGGGGTCGAGTCCTATTGCCATATAGTGACACCAGACAATTTGGCTGGCCACCTATTTCATTCGACATTCCCGGTGAGGTGAGAAGATTGGTGGAGCCGTCTTACAATCAGACTTGGATCTCAGGTACAATTTCTTTCATTTTTTTTTTATATATCATTTACCATAAATGTAAGTAGCATCCATTACATATAAATGAGTCCTTGTCAATACACGATGACGAGTTTACTGTTGGATCTCATTGAGACGCAATTTCACGACATATAGAGTCGTCGTGCTACAATATTACTTTAATATGTCGAAAAATGATATAATTTTGATATTTTCATAACATATCGTCTGTTATATAACAAACAAAATGGCATCCAACTTTATACATATCAAAAGGGTAAAACTATAAGAAAAAATAGAATTGGTTAGTTAGTAATTTGTCCTACTTACGAGCATGTCGGTCCGTTGATAGGCTTGTAAGCTGCAGAGACTGTTTTGTCCTTGCTGAATTCACTCTTCTTATTCTTCCTTTTATCCTCCACCCCATCACAGCTTTTCCTGGCACCACATTCAATTCCTATCATTAGTACATGCAGGAAGAATTGATTTAGTCACCTAATAAATAGAAATATTTTTGACGTTTTTAAAAATATTTTGACCGATTTCGGAAACAAAATGAAAAAAAATAAAAAATTTTAAAAATTATTTTTTCAAAACATTAGTCGAAATATACTACGAGTATCATGGAATACCTTGAAACATTTCGAAATAATTGTAAAAATATATTGAAATATTACAAAACACCTTGAAATACCTCAAAATATTAGAATTTTGATTCCATTATTGATTCATTTCAGTCTCTTTCAAAAACAGAAACATTTTGACCATTTCAAAACAAAATTTTGATTATCGACCATACCCATATCTTAATACCAATTGTAGACTTGTTAAAAATTGGATGAGAAATTTTGTTATTTGCCTCTTCCTTCACTTGGAATTATGTGATTTTATTTACTTTATATCTAACGATATTTGTTAAAAAATAACAAAGGTTTGCTATTGGGGTAAAATGAGACTATTCAAGTAGTTGGGGGGCAATGGGAGACACTCATAGTAAAAGGGATGACATGAGATCTTAGCTATAGTTTNCCTTGGAATTATGTGATTTTATTTACTTTATATCTAACGATATTTGTTAAAAAATAACGAAGGTTTGCTATTGGGGTAAAGTGAGACTATTCAAGTAGTTGCGGGGCAATGGGAGACACTCATAGTAAAAGGGATGACATGAGATCTTAGCTATAGTTTACTTCTGCGAAGCATAATTTTCACACACATACACATACACATAAACATATTTTCTAGGTGCATATACACACCTACACACATGTATATACATATACATTTATGTGTAGCTTATAGAGAATTTGAAAAAAAGATATGAAGAGTATTTTTGAATGCTATTGATTGATTAATCCAAGGAATATCTTTGAATTTAAAGTACCTGCGACTATGCTGCTGTTGGTTCCATGGAGTCCCAAAGATCCTTTCAGATCCTCCCAACTTCTCTCCCTTTATAATCTTACTATACCCCTTATTAGCAGGAATATTCAGAGAAGCTTTATTGCTCCTGTTGATCATCACCATGGCCGACTCATCAGTATCCACAGCTCTACAGGTGATCAAACTCCTAAACATGTGAGATGCTCCACCTGAATAGCTCCTTCTAATCCTGAACGACGATGATTTCGACGAAGCTGGTGTACCGATATTTCCCGGTTTGTCACCATTGCCCTTCTTGTTTTTGTCGTTCAAGAGAGTTGAATAAAAAGAAGAAGAATCATCCTCAAATGTGTGGCTTTGTTCATCTGTTATTTCTCTTTTGGCTGTGTCCAAACGGTTGTCATCTTCGAGCTTGATGGAATCGTCCGTTAATGCCGATGTCTCGGAGTTGTATGAAGGCGAATCTTCTTCGATTTCACATGTTGTTTTTGTTGTCACTCCCATTTTAGCCTCTGGGTGTTCTCCATTTATGTCTTTTGATGATAGTTTGTGTGGTTTGGCCTCATGATCCTCAAGAGGTGGCTCTTTTTGCATGGAAGTTTTCTTTCCATCGTATGAATGATCCGCTGTGTGGGAGCATTAAATTCCAAAAATAAGTTCAAATTAGAATAAAGCTGGGGAAATTACACTTTAACAACCTAAAATATAGGAGTGTGAAAATATGACATGACACGAACAAAACACGAAATTAGCAATTTTGGGTCTTCCTTAAGTCACCTGTTTCATAAATGAGTGGATCCGACATGACACGACACAACATGATTAATAAATGAATCGGGTATAAGTACAATCAATAAAAAGAAATACATGACTTGATTTGTTTATATGTTAGTTACACACGATTCATATATGACATGAATTCAATATGACATACAAATATAGAAATGAATGAAAATGTTATTGATACGATTTCTCATATATGACATAGTAAATTAAGAAAAATTAAATTGCTTGATTAACATGAAATTAGATTGTGTTACCATTGTTAGAGGTGGTGGAGAGAATTTCGGATCCCTTGAGGACGTATTCATTGTCCGAGATTGGAGTAATAAGATCTTCATCCAACAAGTCTTGCCATACATACCCTGTCTTGTACCTCCTACACCCAAAATTCCTAATTATAACAGTTCATAATTTGATGTATACCAAGTTCAAAAAGGGATGTTTTTTTCAATGAGTAATCTTCACAATCACGCATCTTAGATAAGGATAAAAATTTCGTTTCAAAACGGTCAAAACATTTAAAATATTTTCATTTTCAAGGAAACTAAAATAAATTAATAATGAAATCAAAATTTTAATATTTTGAGATTTTTTGTAATGTTTTAATATATTTGTACAATTATTTCAGAATATTTTAAAATATTTCAAGATATTTTGACCAATATTTTTAAAAAATAACTCTTAATTTTTTTGTTTTTTTCTTGCTGTTTTCAAAACGGATAGACACGTTTTCGAAATACGTTAAAACTTTTCTACTTCCTAAATAACAAAACAATACACCAAAATGATATTTTAATTCTTAATCGTAGATCAACCCATAAAGGGTAAGTGGTGGTACTCGAATTTTGAAACTCGAAGGTATAAAATTGAAATTTAGATGTTGTACATGTTTGGATCAAAATTTGGTTTCGTTCAACTCGAAAAATTGAAACATGTTGAAAAGATTTCAAAAACTTCCGGAAAAAGAATGAAAACTAACAGAAAATTGAAAAGCTTATTTTGAATCATCGTTGAAAATAGTTCGAAACAATTGAAAATATGTCTATTGTTGAACATAGAAGAAATTTCAACATTTAATGAACGATTTATTTCAGTTTTCATCGAACCGAAACAATTCTGTTGTTTTGGTGGAAATGATGGTGTATGTTGTGTAGTACCTCTTGTATGACCAGGCAAATGATTCAGGCATGTCCTTCCCTCGCAATTCTGAAAGCCATCTCTTCACATCTTAAGCCAAAAAACCAAACCTCATTAGCCCCAAAGAACACACAAAGCGCACACACACACACACACATATATATATGCACCAACCTTTCAATCGAACACCATTGCGAGAGAGATGATGGACACGAACAAGATGGGGATGTTCAATACGACCGTTTCGACTGAGAAGGTAAATGATGTGAAGTCTTCTCACTTGGCCACCCCCACCACCACCACCGCCGTGGCCCTCCATTAATCTTCTGCACAAGAACACACTGTTCTACTTTTCAGGCAAAAAAAAAAAACCCCCTTTAATTTAACATTAAAAAGGGACTGGTTAAAACACAAAAACAAATGAAACCCAACACAAACAAATGTTTGTTGCCTGTGCCGGCCTGCTCTAGAAAGAGTCGAAAAGATTAAAGAATTCATCGTGTTTAACCATGAGTGGTGTTAAAAACTAATGCAAAACATATATAAATGTGCAGGCCTAAGCATACATACATACATTACATAGAGAATGATATAGAAATGACAAATTTTCTCGTACTTATCGAAAGTTTAATGGGGTTTGGAGATTACCCTAATGGAGAGAGAGAGAGAGAGAGACAGAGAGGGAGGTAGTGGTGTTTGATGCTCAAAAGGTGGATGGCGTGTAGATTGTTCAGGGATTACAATCCATATTTAATATATTTTCTATCGATTAAAATCACGGAACATGAATTTAAATAAAACTGACTATATAAGTATATCTCTACTAGTATTTAATGATGGATTTAAAATTAAATAAAACTTTAAAAAGTTATTAGAGAGAATTTAGATCCGATCTCTTTGTTACCTAGAATGATTCACCTCTCATGAATAGGAGGATCTTTGAATAATACAAACCGAGGTTGTGGCCGGAGAAACATATATAAATTGGTGACAAGTTTCAATTGGACCGTGAAGACAGCAAGGAATTTATCCGTAACAATATCATCTTGTTTTAGAATGTTGGATCATGGTTCATGGGTGAATTGAAATTTGGCCCAATAGTTATCTTTGTCTTGAAAGCTTAGCTTTCATGATATCAAATGTTCAAGTTTCCTGGGCAATAAAAATATGGTTAGTTTTGTTGGTAGA
>CAUOFW020001425.1:147706-159209 GCA_963454935.2 Ilex paraguariensis
CCCCTTTAATTTAACATTAAAAAGGGACTGGTTAAAACACAAAAACAAATGAAACCCAACACAAACAAATGTTTGTTGCCTGTGCCGGCCTGCTCTAGAAAGAGTCGAAAAGATTAAAGAATTCATCGTGTTTAACCATGAGTGGTGTTAAAAACTAATGCAAAACATATATAAATGTGCAGGCCTAAGCATACATACATTACATAGAGAATGATATAGAAATGACAAATTTTCTCGTACTTATCGAAAGTTTAATGGGGTTTGGAGATTACCCTAATGGAGAGAGAGAGAGAGAGAGAGACAGAGAGGGAGGTAGTGGTGTTTGATGCTCAAAAGGTGGATGGCGTGTAGATTGTTCAGGGATTACAATCCATATTTAATATATTTTCTATCGATTAAAATCACGGAACATGAATTTAAATAAAACTGACTATATAAGTATATCTCTACTAGTATTTAATGATGGATTTAAAATTAAATAAAACTTTAAAAAGTTATTAGAGAGAATTTAGATCCGATCTCTTTGTTACCTAGAATGATTCACCTCTCATGAATAGGAGGATCTTTGAATAATACAAACCGAGGTTGTGGCCGGAGAAACATATATAAATTGGTGACAAGTTTCAATTGGACCGTGAAGACAGCAAGGAATTTATCCGTAACAATATCATCTTGTTTTAGAATGTTGGATCATGGTTCATGGGTGAATTGAAATTTGGCCCAATAGTTATCTTTGTCTTGAAAGCTTAGCTTTCATGATATCAAATGTTGAAGTTTCCTGGGCAATAAAAATATGGTTAGTTTTGTTGGTAGATGAACTTTAATTGTTTAGACGAACCGTATCCAATTCCTTTTAGTATAAACTTGTATTCCCACCAAAGCGCAAGTCCTGATTTAACTAGTGTATGAGTTGACGGACTGGTTTATGCACCCGAGGTATGCCCTCAATTCTACTCGGACTCACGAGCCTGATCGACTAAGTTGTTTTTTGTATGAGTATAGTGCAATTTTTTAAATGAATTCACACAAAGTACAAAATACACAACTTTGAATTATTTTATATCTTATAAAAAAAAAGAACTATTTTATCCAATAGCTACACTAGTGATGTTATTGAGACTTAATTTGAGAACCTAATTAGAGACTTATTCAATGTATTCATTGAATTAGTTATAAATTTTAATATTAACTGAAGCCTGCTACCAATCCAATGATTTTATTGAATTATGTCCCCACATAAGAGTCCAAATTAATTTGATACATAACTGGTATCTAAATTCAGCGTTCGATTTCTTTTTTCTTTTCTTGGTACTATATTACCTATCAATTTTTTTAGTATTTATTCCACTTTTCGTGTAGAGTTATACTAACTTTTGGGGTGCACAAATTTTTTAGGTTCACTTATTATTTTTTGGTACAATTTATCAATTTTTAGAGAATAACCCAGTGATTTTAAGTTTAATCTCCCTAAGGTCTAGCCACCTTTATCGTTCTAGGAACATGATCTAACGCAGATCAAGCAATGATGGTCGGCCGTTGAAGTCAAGGCTCAAGAGAATAGTTGGCGCAAACATAAACGCCCTGTAACAAAAAAAGAGAGTAGAATTTATTATCTTTTAAAGTTTTTTATTTTAGTTTTTGATATGGTATCAAAAAAATAAAAAATTCGATAATGTAGTATTTTCCTAAATTCACCATAAATATTCTAATTTTAAAATAGGGTTCGTCCAATTGGCTGAGGCCGCCCTCTACATTTTGACCACGGAAATTCGTTACCATGTCCTTTCTCCGAGTGAGGGGAAGACTTTAAGAGTCGCCTAAGAAATTCCATATTTTGTTCTTTTGATAAATAATTTCTCCTTTTTTTTTGTCAAATATTATTATAGTGAAAGGAACCACAAGGTTCGAATTCACAATTTTAATATCTCACAATAAGGATAGTGATCATTAGAACAACCGTTAACCGCAATAGATTATCGTTTGGTAACATATTTTTTTAAGAAAATAAAAACAATAATTTTTTAATTAATATACTTTATATTGTAATCTATATTCATCTGAGCATTTATACTATTTCTGCACATGTGTACTCCTACAAATGTCATAAAAAACCTTGAATGAATGCAAAAAACTAAAAAAAAAAAAAAAAAACCTAGAAAGAAATAGATAAATAAAAATCAAAATATTAGTTAAAAACGTATACCAAACATTGAAATTTTTTTATATAAGTTTAACACGCCACCCGACAATGTTAGGTCGGTTTTTCATTGACTGTTTACACTACTTGACACTGACAAGTAATTATTTAAAAACGATGTAAAATTTTCTCACAAACATTTGTCTTTGTCACTATGCGTCCAATAAGAAATAGGGGTAATTTATCGAACTTTAGGAGGATATCGATATATAAGTCGGTTGATTCGTATTTGACGCGGTACCTTTTGAAACGATACTGTTATATGATACGTATAAATTTTAAATCTTACACAATTCTGGTCGAATCATCTGAATTGTATTCGAGTCAATCTCAAGTCACCGAATTATCATCGCCGATTTGATTGATAAAATTATGCGACGTCGCGCTATAATTTGAAATTCTCGTCGGGTTCAACATATTTTCCTTTAGGTCTTATCGCCCGATACTGCACTACGACATCACGACTGATGTGTTTCAAATTGATGGTCTTCACTGTGACGTTGAACCATGCTCCTAAATGTTACAATTGATCCTAAAAATCCCAAAATATTATAATTTGACCCCTAAAGTTTGTATCTTCATCTCAAAAGTTATATAGTGAGTGATGACTCCAAAACATTGTAACTTTTTTTTTGTAATTTTTTTTTATTATAACTAATGCCCTAAAAATTATATCATCACCCACAAAAATTATAAATTTGATACCAACGTTGATACCATGCGGTGGTCAAACTTTTTCAACTTTGTTTTTATCCTAAATCACCAAGAGCTTAGTGACAGAGAAGACGGCCAAAAGTATAAGCAAAAAACTCGAGAACATTTAATGTAGAAGCATGTTTGACCTTTTAACACTGCGTTCCTTTGCAAGAGACATTTCTTCCATGGATTCCATTGCAGAAGCCAGCCCAAGCTTTTATATTAAGACTTGTAGAGAGCTCTTCTTTTCTCTTTCCTCATCTACTATTTTCATGAAAAAGAAATTCATCAGAAAATATAAAAAGGAAACTTCTAGACTACTTTCAATTTTTTTTAGCATTAATTGAAATCATCACGATTCTGATATCTTATTAAATTATCAATTACTCTAAAAATTTAAACTGTTAGAGCAAAAAAAAAAAAGACTTTGACTTGGTTTAGACATACAACCAAGTCATCAAGATGTAGACATAAACATGATTCTTGGGACTTTTTTTTTTTTTTTGTTACAAAGTGTTCAGGCTGGCGATAAAAATTCTTGAGACTTTGTCATGCACAAACGCTATGGAATGTCTTCTATGTAGACAATGAGATTTGATCTCATGACCTCATGAAACCATAGGGTTCGAAACTATGAATTACTCAAACATTATTATCATGATGTAGAACAAGGCATAACATAACTTTTTGACACTCAATTCCAATGCAATAATAGAGCATTCAACACAAAACCAATTCACCATATATAAGTGGAGAGATTCACAAGACTTGTATACTAGTTTGCAAGTTGCTATTACACAAATATGAGATAATTAATCTAAAATTATCAAACTGCTTTGGCCTAATCATACAAAAAACAGGCATAACATCACACAAAAGAAATACAACCCAATAAAAACAAGGACAGGAAACAAAATATCACAAGAAAATTAGTGGGTTTTATCTGTATAATCAATCCTTTATTACTATCTGAAGTTCTTACATTTCTCTCTCCTGTTCGAAGATCTTCTCTTCTTTATGCTTGAACACAAAAATTCTCATTCTAACAGACAACAAATTCCAAAGGAAAAATCTCTCACAGCTTCTTCAATCTTCATGTGAATGATCAAAAGCATGCTGATTTATCTGTCTTGCGTGTGTGTGTGTGTGTGTATATAGAGAGAGAGAGAGAGAAAGAGAGAGAGGGGGGGGGGGCGAGAAAGAAGTCGTTGTTGCAGTTTCCATGGGGATGAGTCAATTGAATGGTGAGATCCACGCAGTAATCCAAAAATGCCTGCAGCCTGCCGTTTCAGCTCTGACGTAAACTGTTTCCTTTTTTTTTCGGATAACTGATATCGTTTCAATCACTTGTTTTTTAAAATCGTAGTTATAAAAAAAAAATTTAGAACACATATAATCACCTACAAACTACACATATGGGTTAAACTCTTATTTAATTTTTTTTTTAGTAGTGATTTGACCCAAACTTGGATGGATTAAGGAATAACTATCAACAATACAACCAAGCTTGTTTTTGGGTAACCGGCAATCATTCCAATCATGTATAACACAAAATTGAATGTAGTTAATCACCCATAAATCACGTATATTAGTTAAATTCGAGTTTTTGCGATGGGTGAATCCAACAAATTCATTTCAATTGGTTTACTTCACAGTTTTCTACTGTGAAAACGCCATTACACTGGCCGATATAGATATGTAGGTTGAAATGGTGATCAAATCATTGCCTTTGCCTACCTTCCACCACCTTTGTTTGGCTTTTTTCATGCTCGTTTTGATCACTTTCACATAAAGGATTGTCTGATAACAACACCACAGCAGAATGTGATTTTGAGCACGAGTGAAAGGAGGGTGAACCATTAATATATTTTTTGAGCAGATCCATTACGTACTCCTTCGTCCTCTATTTTTAAAATGAATTTTTGTTCATACTTAGGGCTCCCATTCATGGACACAACATCTAATGCAACGGTGATATTATGTTTGTATTGTCATGTGATATTACTAACTAATAATCTATATAATAAAGTAAAACGAATTTGAATTTTGGAGACAAAGAGTGGTCTAGATTATTTTGTGACTAAAAAAAAAACATCATCTAACGAAGAACGTTATCTTAAATTATCTCAAACTATTGACGTCTCAGATTGTTTTAATCCGATGTACCACATTAACTCTTTTAAAATATTTTTGCTGTTCAAAATTTATAGCTTCCAAAATTGATATTTTGGACTTTAATTTTCCAAAATCTTTTCCTTAAATCAAGCATATATAAAAGGAACATTAAATATTATTATTTNTATCCGATGTACCACATTAACTCTTTTAAAATATTTTTGCTGTTCAAAATTTATAGCTTCCAAAATTGATATTTTGAACTTTAATTTCCCAAAATCTTTTCCTTAAATCAAGCATATATAAAAGGAACATTAAATATTATTATTTCAAGTTGTCTCGAACTGTTGCCTTCTTAGATTATTGCAATTCAACATACCAAAATAACTTTCGAAAAAATTTTCCAACTCAACATTTTTAGTTTCTAAAATTAATATCCTTAAATTAAATTTTCCCAAATCTTTCCCTAACATCACGCAAATCTCAATTGGTCTCTCTCTCTCTCTCTCAATCTTTCACGCCCAGAATTCATCCTTTGAATTATAATTTTTTATAACTTTATAAAGTTCCACACATCGGCACCGGTTGTTTAAAGTTATAAAATGTGGAGATCAAGTTGCGTGATGTTAGGGAAATCTATAAAATATACACTAATGTTATTGAGACATAATTTATGAACATAATTTGGGGATATAATGAGTTATCACCAATGAAATGATAGTGAAATATATTTAATAATGAGTCTCATTGTAGCATTAATGAATTTATTATCATATCATTAGTGACAACTCATTATATTTTCAAATTATATTCATAAATTATGTCTCAATAACATTGCTCTAAAATATAAAAGGGATGNCGAAAAAATTTTCCAACTCAACATTTTTAGTTTCTAAAATTAATATCCCTAAATTAAATTTTCCCAAATCTTTCCCTAACCTCACACAAATCTCAATTGGTCTCTCTCTCTCTCTCAATCTTTCACGCCCAGAATTCATTCTTTGAATTATAATTTTTTATAACTTTATAAAGTTCCACACATCGGCACCGGTTGTTTAAAGTTATAAAATGTGGAGATTAAGTTGCGTGATGTTAGGGAAATCTATAAAATATACACTAATGTTATTGAGACATAATTTATGAACATAATTTGGGAATATAATGAGTTATCACCAATGAAATGATAGTGAAATGTATTTAATGATGAGTTTCATTGTAGCATTAATGAATTTATTATCATATCATTAGTGACAACTCATTATGTTCACAAATTATATTCATAAATTATGTCTCAATAACATTGCTCTAAAATATAAAAGGGATGACCCGCGATGTTAGGAGATAAAAGGGATTCCTTTTACATCTGTTGAATTACATGATTGCATCTCCACAATAATAACCAAAATGAAATTGGTTATTATTTTATAGATTGCAATTGATCTATAATCTGCGACTTGCCTGATGTGGAGATCAATGTGATTGAAAATTGATGTTGCAATTTGAGAATTGCGTGTTGTTGTTAGGAAAAAAATTGGGAAAATTGCAGCGCGGTTGTAACTTATAAACACGATTATAACTTATAAAAAATTTCAGGCACGGTTGTTTAANCGCGACTTGCTTGATGTGGAGATCAATGTGATTGAAAATTGATGTTGCAATTTGAGAATTGCGTGTTGTTAGGAAAAAAATTGGGAAAATTTCAGCGCCGTTGTAACTTATAAACACGATTATAACTTATAAAAAATTTCAGGCACGGTTGTTTAAGGTGGATGGATATTACATTGGTTGCTTAATTTCTTGAAATTATTGACTTTTTTTGTTACACCGTGCCTTTAGGCACTATATAAAAAAAAAAATAAACAATTAATTAATCTTAATTGTAGTTGAATTACATCGGTTGTTTGATGTAGTTTCAAAAAATCCTTTCACAACCAAGGTCTTGCATTTCTCTCTCCTCTGTCAAAGCTTTACCTTTTGAAATCTCTGTGCTAATTATTTTGATTAATTGGTTATGAGTTCCTTTGATTGACAAGTTTGATTGATTATGCTCTCTCTGCTTAGCATTCAATGATGTGTCCATTTTGGTTATTATTGTGGGGATGCAATTATGTAATTTTTTTTTGCTCTAGGTGTTTTAAGGTTGTAATTGTATAATTCACATGATGCACTTGAACTATTTGTTGAAATGCCTCAAAGAAATACTACATCTCTGTCAAAAGTGTCTCATTCCATAATCTATTTTGAATCGATTTCTCTCCCTGGACCCTTCATCTTATCATACACANCGATTTCTCTCCCTGGACCCTTATCATACACAACTTGATGAGGCATGTATAAATGTTCAAATTCTCAATTTTTGTTNTGGACCCTTCATCTTATCATACACAACTTGATGAGGCATGTATAAATGTTCAAATTCTCAATTTTTGTTATTTATATATTTGAATCTTTCTACTTGTATGGGTGTGTAATCGCAAGAGGGAATGCGATTGATGTTGCAATTTGCGGGTCATTTTTATATAAGTTATTGGCCATAAATTCTACCACCTGAATTCATGTTCAATGCAAAAGTTCATTATCTGCTTTGTCAAGAAAATGAGAAATTACTTATTTGTCTTTTTTATGTTCAATTACAATTCCTAATTTGTGGTCATACAAGTCTTGACTTGAATCAGATCAATTAATTAACTTAACATTTGATTTTGATTGCAGAAATAGAGAGGATAGACTCATAAACATCTTGCCTTCTATTCTTTGGTGGTGCCATAGCTTTGACGTGAACTGCATTGACAAAGAGGCTCCTTTGTGTGACTATTAGTGAGATATTAAATTTAATTACTGCCAATATTAGTTTAGTTAGAATTTCAAATGTCAATATTGGTTGGGATTGTGAACTAATTTGTGGTGTTATGTTATGTTGGATTATCTTTTTGTTTAACTACTTGGGTTTGTTGTGCCAAGTAAGATACTTGAGAGTATGAAATGTGGTTTTATTTAACTTTTGTCATATGTTTTTTTGGGATCAAACTTCTTTCATGTGCTGGATGGGATGGGTTTGAGCATATATGTAACTTTTAATTTAGTAATTTTTATAGATGTAAATTGTGGATGAATGAATGATTTGTATTAAAAATGAGAATTTATTTGGGTTTGATAGGTTAAAGTTACTTAGATATGTTAAATATGTCATTTTCATCGTGTTGATTATATTATAAGACTCGTCACAACCCAATCATGACCCATGTACCAAACATATTGATCAGGTTGATAACGAGTCGTGTCAACATTAATACAATTTGTTTAGTAAATGTGTTACTCGGGTCATGCTCTAACTATTGGTGTTTTAAGCGAATAGTATTTGTATTACGTCATTTTGACATGATTAACTAAATAGTTCGTATTAGGGTTGAGATATTTTTGACATGAAACTGAAATAACACAACACGGTTTGATTGCTATCCTTACGTTAGCCATTGTGGGTGTTTAATTTTTTGAAATGAATATTTAGTTTTTTTTATATTTTTTTTTATATAGTGCATTCAGACACAGACAATTGTTAGTACATTAACAAATGAGTAAATAAACTCCACATAATTGAGTAACTATTTCATTCGAATAATAATACAATCATTATCCAATATAAAGAAGTGAGATTTCATCTTACCATTTGTTGGACGACAATAAATGTGATAATGCTGACGTTGTATCACCCTTGTACTAAATAATTACGTTGGTTGGTGTCACGAATGTAGGTATTTCCCATTTTTTATGACAAAATTTGAAATTTTTTTCCTTTTTCTTCTTAGTTATTCTATATGTCAAATGGTGAATCATGGTTACAATCTGGACTCTATATGCATTATCATTATTGTATACCTAATGAAAATGAGAGAGAAAGAAAGATCGATGCTGGTTTTTAACAAAGATTGATCACATGATTTCCCGATTGATAGAGTGAGGAGAGGAGACCAACCAGAATAGGCCTAACAGTATTTTTTTAGTTAACTTGTATATTACAAATTGTAGACTTTTAGAAGTTTTGGAGAAATGAAAAGAAAAAAAAAGCGTTTTCCAATTTTCTTGTTAATGCACTCGAACATACATTCTTTTTTGAATTAACGTGGATGATTGGATCAATGAAACACATTATTTTTTTATGGGACTCACTGATCCAATTATACACATTGATTTGTAGATAAACTCTTTTTGTTAAACATATCATTTTTTATTTCTCTCTCTTTTTTTTTTTCCTGTTTTACAGGATCAGAAACTGCAATCAAAGTTCTAATTTCTTTGTTATATAATATCAAATGGATACTATAAATTATCATGAAGATATTCGTTGACGAAACTTGCTTCAAATTGTGATTTGCTCNTTTTTTTTTCCCCCTATTTTACAGGATCAGAAACTGCAATCAAAGTTCTAATTTCTTTGTTATATAATATCAAATGGATAATATAAATTATCATGAAGATATTCGTTGACGAAACTTGCTTCAAATTGTGATTTGCTCTTTGATATTAACAAATGCAAGGCTGGTTTATTTACTGGAAGAAGACAATGAGTTTGGTCCTAATTATTAAAAATAAATTAAGGGTTTTTTTTTTTTTAAATACCAAGGAGATTTCAAACTTGTTAGAACATCTTTTTTTGGTCATTAACACACCCAAAAATCTGTATTCTAAAGATATTGTGAATCACAAAACGGGGGAAAAAATTGTACAAATCTTATGGGCATATCACAAAAACAAAGACCCACCAACCAATTAGTCCAAAAGTGTTTATTTCTCCAAACAATAAGAATTAGGTTCAAATCTCGAGAATTTTTTCTCAAAATAAAGGGTAAGGTCATTAAAACATTTACCTTTTTCTGGATCCAATTATAGGCTGAAGTCAAATGCATATGATGCAATATTTTGATTCGAATTGTCTTCAATAGGAATGACAATGAATTGTGTCATGTGGATTTTTGTGTGACGTGCAAATTGTCTTGTGTTGAAATTCATTTTAACTCATAGTCAATCCATTTCTGGACCACCAATTTTGCATGACTTTCCATTTTTACATTGTGATTCAAACTATTTTCGATAAGAAAAGCGAGGAATTGTGTCATGTTGAAATTGTGTTATGTTGGTTTTGCATGTGTGACGTGTAAATTGTGTCATGTCAAAATTCATTTAATTCATAGTTAGTTGTATTTAATCAGGTCTGTGCCAATTAACTTAATTATGACCTCAATTAACTCATATTCAATAGTTTTATATCANTGAATTGTGTCATGTTGAAATTGTGTTATGTTGGTTTTGCATGTGTGACGTGTAAATTGTGTTATGTCAAAATTTATTTAATTCATAGTTAGTTGTATTTAATCAGGTTTGTGCCAATTAACTTAATTATGACCTCAATTAACTCATATTCAATAGTTTTATATCAGGGAAAGTCTATCGTACCAAAAAAAAAAAAATATGTACCGGTATCGTCAATTATCACTTTTTATGGTAAAGTTATAACTGTAAAAAATATAAGTTATAACTATTCAAGAGTAGGTTATGATCGACCATGAACTCTCACATCGATTCCAATCTTCATGATCGATTTATGTTTTTTAAAGTTGTAACTTATACCTAAAAAAAGTTATAATTTTCGGTACAATACTACTAGTGGTACCGTAAACTTCCCCTTTATATCAACTTGTTATTAAATTGACAAATCGTCTTAAAAATTCTCTCAACTTACTGGTCTTAGTGGGTGGAACATTGCTTGATTAGGAAATAAAACCAAAACAAGCTTTCTCAATCATTAAACAAATAGTACAAATATATGGTGAACAAATCCATTAGATTGGGATTTGGTCTTATATTCTAAGAACAAATAAAGGAGTGCCTTCAAATGCACGACATACCAAATACAACAAATATATATATATATATATATATATATATATTCGTGGGGTTATGTCAACTTGATGCAATTATTTAATGATTGATTTTTGCTAGTCATTTCAAAAGACTTTTTATGTTTTTTGTTTTATTTGTTTTGTTTTGTTTGCGGGCCAAGAATAGCTGACATTTGTATACGATTATACCACTATTAGAAATTGAGCTTGAAAAACTTATAGCTTTGGTCACGACTATTATCCAATACAAGTGAATATTTCACATGAAAGACAATACATCTATATGTTGAGTGTTCATCTAACAATAATGTGTGTAACTTAAAAGAAATCGAAAGAGAAAATGAGTATAATGGTGAATTACGGTTACATTTTGGATGCTATATGCATTATCATAGAGTATACAATGTATACCTAATGAAAATGAGAGAGAAAGGAATATCAATGCTTGTTTTTAGCAATGATCAATCGATCGATAGTGTCAAAATTGACCAACTAGAGTAGGCCTAATTAGTTCGTTTTAGTTAAGTTGAATATTATAAATCGTAGACTTTTAGAAATTTGGGGGGGGGGGGGGGGAAAAAAAATTTTAAAATTTTTT
>CAUOFW020001425.1:159276-215046 GCA_963454935.2 Ilex paraguariensis
GGGGGGGGGGGGGGGGGGGAATGAAGCATTTTCAAATTTTCGTGCTAATGCACTCCAACAAACATTCTCTTTTTGATAAATGTAGATGGTTAGATCATTGTCACCCTTCAATTTTTTTAAAGGGACTCGTTGATCCAACTATCTACATTGATTTGGTAAACTTTTTGGTAAACTCCCTTTTTTTTTTTGGGAAAATAACTTCTTGTTAAACTCTTTTTAGTAAGCATATCATTTTTCTTTCTTTTTTTATGTTTTACGAGATCAGAAACTTCAAAAAAACTTGTAATTTATTTGTATATGGTGTAATATGACTAAGGATAATATAAATTATTATGAAAATTCTCCAAAAGGAAGAGGATTTCATCTCATTGTATTATTTCACTCAAATTTATTAGAGGTCAAATTTAAAACGATAACAAGTGTTCATCTGATCAAACGATCTATTAGGGGTTCAAATCTTTAAAATCGATTTCTCTACAAAGAGGGGAAGACTGTTAATCACTTATGTTGGCCAAACCCGGCTATAGCTAGAAGTTATATGCATTACATACATCATTTTAGTTCCATGTTCTCTTTTACTTATTAAAATAGTAAGTTAACTATATAAATTATCAATGATCTTTGGTCAATGATATTCTTTATCTTGTAAAAGTTGTGTCTTTTTTAGATCAAGGGTCCAAGTCCTCTTCTTTAGGTTAAGTGTTGTAATATGGCAATTCCATTCCATTAATGTAAATGGAGTGATTTTTGACAAAAATAAGCAATGAAAGCTAACAAAAGTTATACATTATCATACTTTTTTGAGAAATTAGAAGGCCGATCCCCCTATATGGACTTATTTGAACTTAAGTCAGCCCAAAAAACTTATTTGTTATAAAATCCGTTTTTTTGTCACTTTTACCAAACTATGCTTTCCTTATGACGTGAAGTAAAACTAAAAACTAAAAGTTCCTAAATTTTAGTAGTTTAACTAATATTAAAATTTTTTATCTCTCATATCTATCTATATCCAAATATAGGTTAAGACTATCTCTCTCTCTCTCTCTCTCTCTCTCTCNTTTGTATATGGTGTAATATGACTAAGGATAATATAAATTATTATGAAAATTCTCCAAAAGGAAGAGGATTTCATCTCATTGTATTATTTCACTCAAATTTATTAGAGGTCAAATTTAAAACGATAACAAGTGTTCATCTGATCAAACGATCTATTAGGGGTTCAAATCTTTAAAATCGATTTCTCTACAAAGAGGGGAAGACTATTAATCACTTATGTTGGCCAAACCCGGCTATAGCTAGAAGTTATATGCATTACATACATCATTTTAGTTCCATGTTCTCTTTTACTTATTAAAATAGTAAGTTAACTATATAAATTATCAATGATCTTTGGTCAATGATATTCTTTATCTTGTAAAAGTTGTGTCTTTTTTAGATCAAGGGTCCAAGTCCTCTTCTTTAGGTTAAGTGTTGTAATATGGCAATTCCATTCCATTAATGTAAATGGAGTGATTTTTGACAAAAATAAGCAATGAAAGCTAACAAAAGTTATACATTATCATACTTTTTTGAGAAATTAGAAGGCCGATCCCCCTATATGGACTTATTTGAACTTAAGTCAGCCCAAAAAACTTATTTGTTATAAAATCCGTTTTTTTGTCACTTTTACCAAACTATGCTTTCCTTATGACGTGAAGTAAAACTAAAAACTAAAAGTTCCTAAATTTTAGTAGTTTAACTAATATTAAAATTTTTTATCTCTCATATCTATCTATATCCAAATATAGGTTAAGACTATCTCTCTCTCTCTCTCTCTCTCTCTCTCATATATATATATATTAACATTAAAAATAAAAAATAGTAATATTCAAATATAAAAAAAAGTATTATTTAAACACAAAAAATAGTATCATTCAAAAATAAAAAATAGTAATATTGTATATTAATATTTTAAAAAGTAACAGTAGTAACATACTCAATAAAAAATAGTAACATCGAATATTGATCTTTCAGAAAAATAGTAATATTTAATATTAACATTAAAAACAAAAATTAGTAACATTCAAACACAAAAAATAGTACACTTTAAACGCAAAAATATAGTAACATTCAAAAATAAAAAATAGTAACATATTATATTAAAATTTGAAAAAAAAAATCAATAGTAACAGGCTCAACAAAAAATAGTAACATTAAATATTGATATTTTCAGAAAAATAGTAACATTCAATATTAACGGTAATATGCTTATCAAAAAAAATAATAACATGTTCAATAAAAAAATAGTAATATAAACAAAAGGTAGTAACATGCACAAGCACATCAAAATCGAAATAGTAACATGAAAAAAGAAATTATATCGATACAACATCGTCTTCTTTACAAAAATACACAACCAACTAAATTAAGACCTAACAAACAACACAATGATAGTAGCCTTAACAAACAACAATAACAGGACAACGTGCGATAATCCACATAAACGAATGTAAACAAATCNGTAGTAGCCTTAACAAACAACAATAACAGGACAACGTGCGATAATCCACATAAACGAATGTAAACAAATCCACTCTGTTTCGGGGCCTTGATTGAATTTGAGTTAGTGTATAATTCTACTTGGCATTTCGACAAAATTTAAGGGCAATTTGGGTGGAGTCGAAGCTCTTCTCATGGCGGGTGCATATTTATGGAATCAAGAGCTTTTTTGGTGGTAAGCTTCGACGACAATATNGTAAATTGTGGATGAATGAATGATTTGTATTAAAAATGAGAATTTATTTGGGTTTAATAGGTTAAAGTTACTTAGATATGTTAAATATGTCATTTTCATCGTGTTGATTGTATTATAAGACTCGTCACAACCCAATCATGACCCATGTACCAAACATATTGATCAGGTTGATAACGAGTCGTGTCAACATTAATACAATTTGTTTAGTAAATGTGTTACTCGGGTCATACTCTAACTATTGGTGTTTTAAGCGAATAGTATTTGTATTACGTTATTTTGACATGATTAACTAAATAGTTCGTATTAGGGTTGAGATATTTTTGACATGAAACTGAAATAACACAACACAGTTTGATTGCTATCCTTACGTTAGCCATTGTGGGTGTTTAATTTTTTGAAATGAATATTTAGTTTTTTTTATATTTTTTTTTATATAGTGTATTCAGACACAGACAATTGTTAGTACATTAACAAATGAGTAAATAAACTCCACATAATTGAGTAACTATTTCATTCGAATAATAATACAATCATTATCCAATATAAAGAAGTGAGATTTCATCTTACCATTTGTTGGACGACAATAAATGTGATAATGCTGACGTTGTATCACCCTTGTACTAAATAATTACGTTGGTTGGTGTCACGAATGTAGGTATTTCCCATTTTTTATGACAAAATTTGAAATTTTTTTCCNTAAAAAAATAGTAATATAAACAAAAGGTAGTAACATGCACAAGCACATCAAAATCGAAATAGTAACATGAAAAAAGAAATTATATCGATACAACATCGTCTTCTTTACAAAAATACACAACCAACTAAATTAAGACCTAACAAACAACACAATGGTAGTAGCCTTAACAAACAACAATAACAGGACAACGTGCGATAATCCACATAAACGAATGTAAACAAATCCACTCTGTTTCGGGGCCTTGATTGAATTTGAGTTAGTGTATAATTCTACTTGGCATTTCGACAAAATTTAAGGGCAATTTGGGTGGAGTCGAAGCTCTTCTCATGGTGGGTGCATATTTATGGAATCAAGAGCTTTTTTGGTGGTAAGCTTCGACGACAATATCTTCGTTCATGGTGGGTAAGAAAAAACTTAGAATTGTTGGGGAACAACTAGGATAATGTGGATCATGAATTTGAATTTTAAATTCTATGGTCAAATCTTATGAGCATGAATTCTGGGGTAAAAAATCTGAGTGTTTTCCAATTATGAAACAAAATTAAGGTCTAATACTATTGAAACATTATAAGACGGGTATTTTGGAGTTTTAAAAAAATAGTGGACTTATTTAGTTATTATTAAAATAAAAAACGGACTTAACACCAAATAAATTTATTTGACATACTCAAATTATTAGAAGTCATTTAAAGAGGACTCAATCTCAATTTTCACTACTATTTTTAATACATCGGAAGTTTTGTTTTAGGCCTAACCAGCCCAATAATTGCGACACAAAAGTACCGCTTTCTGGGTTGTTGGGCATGGACTTATTGAATGGTACACAAAGCTATCTATGATTCCAATAAAGTTTAAAATATGGAAGATGGACTTGTCAATGGTACGCTACCAGAAATCGGNCTGGGTCCATTGCGACACAAAAGTACCGCTTTCTGGGTTGTTGGGCATGGACTTATTGAATGGTACACAAAGCTATCTATGATTCCAATAAAGTTTAAAATATGGAAGATGGACTTGTCAATGGTACGCTACCAGAAATCGGGCTTTAAACCTCTCACAGTTTATGAACGAGCCAATAGACAATAGTTTCAGCCACAACAATAATCAAACAGCTCCAATGAAGATGAATGTCTAACATGGAGTGTGCATTTATGTGTTGGGTGTGCCTTTGTCGTGTGACCCGATGGCTTAAATGCAAGTGCAACATGTGGGAAACATCGTCATATTCCAATGATCAAAAGTATTTAATTTAGTCTTGATTTAGATTGTATGACAATTACATACAACAACAATCATACTCTTTCATCTCCACTCCAATTATCTTTCCATTTAGGGCCAGTAGGGCCTTGTTCACCTAGTACCTCATTAGGAAGACTCTGTACAGAGTTCAGAAATGCTTTTTTCAGCTTCCCAGGCAGTGCTTTCGCGACCTTGTTGATCTCATCCGCTGTGTTATAGCTGATATTTGGACCCCATTCTCTAGCATAGTTTAACCATGGTGGCTCAACAATCGTTGACCCCAAGTACTCCGCGCCAACCACCAAAAACCTTACTCCAGTGTCCATGACTATCTTGCCTTTTCCAGTATCATTCCTTATCCCTATCCCTTTGTTTCCTTGTACTTTTGGGAAAAAGGCATGACTATGCAATGCTGCATATGTCACAGGCTTATTACCATTTTCGAACTCAAGCTCCCAAGCATCAATCCATATCCCTTTACTGTGTTGTGAAAAATATACACTTTTTAGCTCCCCATTGAAATTGCTGATCCTCAATGTCACATGTTCCCAATCGCCAACATGCTCGCCTATTTTTCCCAAGGAAATAGAAATAAACTCAACAATAGCCCTTGCTGCTCCATTAAAAGGGTAGAAGACCCATATGGTTATATCTGTGAATGTCGTACCAAACACAGGTTTGATGTGTAAATATACCCCAGCATTTTGTAAATCTCCTTTCTTGACATAGTCTTTGGTTGATCCATTAACCGGAAGGTCTAACCAATAGGCACCATCATTTGAACCACCTTGGGGAAGGTTTGAGCCTGTTGGTTCAATAGAGACAGGCTCTGACTCTTTGCCTTTTTCGAAAAGTAGTGCCCCATTTTCAAAGAACCAACCAACTGAAGAGGGAAGGTATTGTTCATTAGGATCAAAGTAAATCCATGGAGAATAAGCTTGAACTAGTGCCTGAATTTGGCTAAGATTAGGCATAGCACTTGAGTTAGCTTTGACATTCTTCAAACAAGCTAGGGGTAATTCAGAACCAATAATTTGGGCTATAAATGTACCAGTGGGCACACCTAAAGCTTGGGTCCCTCTATCAGTTGGTGTTGAGGCGTATACATTGATCCCCTTCTCTGACCCCCAAATCCATGCATCAATTACAGAAACATCGGTGAGGTCAGAGCGAATGCATCGGATTTTGTCAAGGGAAGGCTTCTCAGGCGAGTTTGTAACCACATGACCAATGGCTTTGTAGCCATCAGGTGGTGTTGGCAGCCAGATATAGCCAGGACCATCTTGCTTAATTTGCAAAGCCTCGCTACTCCAAACAAGAGTGTAGTCAATTGGCTGCTTTAGAGCACCTCCTGAGGGGTCTCCTGTGACATCTTTTCCAACAAGAGACCATCCAAATAGAGGCCTATTGTTGGGCTGGCTATAGGAACCAAGCATGAAGAATCCTTCTGGTATGGAAGCTGGTTCAAAAAATGTTGCTCCAAGATTGTCAGGGCCACCTTCATTGGTAGCCCAAACTTTGGTGAATGATGATATTTGATACACTTGTAATCCTCCAAGATCAATAGTCCCACTTGCAAAACCTTCACCTTTAATTCAAAGAAATGAAGAAAGAACTCAAAAAAGTAAGAACTCAAGAAAGAAATGATAAACTAAAAACAACTTATAAAAGAAAATGAGAATAGAACATGATGCTAATGATAATCATATAGTAGAGGAAAGCACCTGGAGGCCAAGTGGGTACNAACAATTTCATTCCATTAATGTAAATGGAGTGATTTTTGACAAAAATAAGCAACGAAAGCTAACAAAAGTTATACATTATCATACTTTTTTGAGAAATTAGGAGGCCGATCTCCCTATATGGACTTATTTGAACTTAAGTCAGCCCAAAAATCTTATTTGTTATAAAATCCGTTTTTTTGTCACTTTTACCAAACTATGCTTTCCTTATGAAGTGAAGTAAAACTAAAAACTAAAAGCTCCTAAAATTTAGTAGTTTAACTAATATTAAAATTTTTTATCTCTCATATCTATCTATATCTAAATATAGGTTAAGACTATCTCTCTCTCTCTCTCTCTCTCTCTCTCTCTCTNGCTGGGGAAGGCAGCTTGAAAATGGTTTCAATGGGCAAAGGCTTGCTGTCTTTCATTGAAATAATTGTCGGCAAAGAAGATACTTGAAGATAATTCACCATCTTTGATTCTCTCACACAAAGACTAGAACNACTGGGGAAGGCAGCTTGAAAATGGTTTCAATGGGCAAAGGCTTGCTGTCTTTCATTGAAATAATTGTCGGCGAAGAAGATACTTGAAGATAATTCACCATCTTTGATTCTCTCACACAAAGACTAGAACNTATATATATATTAACATTAAAAATAAAAAATAATAATATTCAAATACAAAAAAAAAGTATTATTTAAACACAAAAAATAGTATCACTCAAAAATAAAAAATAGTAATATTGTATATTAATATTTTAAAAAGTAACAGTAGTAACATACTCAATTAAAAATAGTAACATTGAATATTGATCTTTCAGAAAAATAGTAATATTTAAAAACAAAAATTAGTAACATTCAAACACAAAAAATAGTACACTTTAAACGCAAAAACATAGTAACATTCAAAAATAAAAAATAGTAACATATTATATTAATATTTGAAAAAAAAAAAATCAATAGTAACAGGCTCAACAAAAAATAGTAACATTAAATATTGATATTTTCAGAAAAATAGTAACATTCAATATTAACGGTAATATGCTTATCAAAAAAAATAATAACATGTTCAATAAAAAAATAGTAATATAAACAAAAGGTAGTAACATGCACAAGCACATCAAAATCGAAATAGTAACATGAAAAAAGAAATTATATCGATACAACATCGTCTTCTTTACAAAAATACACAACCAACTAAATTAAGACCTAACAAACAACACAATGATAGTAGCCTTAACAAACAACAATAACAGGACAACGTGCGATAATCCACATAAACGAATGTAAACAAATCCACTCTGTTTTGGGGCCTTGATTGAATCTGAGTTAGTGCATAATTCTACTTGGCATTTCGACAAAATTTAAGGGCAATTTGGGTGGAGTCGAAGCTCTTCTCATGGTGGGTGCATATTTATGGAATCAAGAGCTTTTTTGGTGGTAAGCTTCGACGACAATATCTTCGTTCATGGTGGGTAAGAAAAAATTCAGAATTGTTGGGGAACAACTAGGATAATGTGGATCATGAATTTGAATTTTAAATTCTATGGTCAAATCTTATGAGCATGAATTCTGGGGTAAAAAATCTGAGTGTTTTCCAATTATGAAACAAAATTAAGGTCTAATACTATTGAAACATTATAAGACGGGTATTTTGGAGTTTTAAAAAAATAGTGGACTTATTTAGTTATTATTAAAATAAAAAACGGACTTAACACCAAATAAATTTATTTGACATACTCAAATTATTAGAAGTCATTTAAAGAGGACTCAATCTCAATTTTCACTACTATTTTTAATACATCGGAAGTTTTGTTTTAGGCCTAACCAGCCCAATAATTGCGACACAAAAGTACCGCTTTCTGGGTTGTTGGGCATGGACTTATTGAATGGTACACAAAGCTATCTATGATTCCAATAAAGTTTAAAATATGGAAGATGGACTTGTCAATGGTACGCTACCAGAAATCGGGCTTTAAACCTCTCACAGTTTATGAACGAGCCAATTGACAATAGTTTCAGCCACAACAATAATCAAACAGCTCCAATGAAGATGAATGTCTAACATGGAGTGTGCATTTATGTGTTGGGTGTGCCTTTGTCGTGTGACCCGATGGCTTAAATGCAAGTGCAACATGTGGGAAACATCGTCATATTCCAATGATCAAAAGTATTTAATTTAGTCTTGATTTAGATTGTATGACAATTACATACAACAACAATCATACTCTTTCATCTCCACTCCAATTATCTTTCCATTTAGGGCCAGTAGGGCCTTGTTCACCTAGTACCTCATTAGGAAGACTCTGTACAGAGTTCAGAAATGCTTTTTTCAGCTTCCCAGGCAGTGCTTTCGCGACCTTGTTGATCTCATCCGCTGTGTTATAGCTGATATTTGGACCCCATTCTCTAGCATAGTTTAACCATGGTGGCTCAACAATCGTTGACCCCAAGTACTCCACGCCAACCACCAAAAACCTTACTCCAGTGTCCATGACTATCTTGCCTTTTCCAGTATCATTCCTTATCCCTATCCCTTTGTTTCCTTGTACTTTTGGGAAAAAGGCATGACTATGCAATGCTGCATATGTCACAGGCTTATTACCATTTTCGAACTCAAGCTCCCAAGCATCAATCCATATCCCTTTACTGTGTTGTGAAAAATATACACTTTTTAGCTCCCCATTGAAATTGCTGATCCTCAATGTCACATGTTCCCAATCGCCAACATGCTCGCCTATTTTTCCCAAGGAAATAGAAATAAACTCAACAATAGCCCTTGCTGCTCCATTAAAAGGGTAGAAGACCCATATGGTTATATCTGTGAATGTCGTACCAAACACAGGTTTGATGTGTAAATATACCCCAGCATTTTGTAAATCTCCTTTCTTGACATAGTCTTTGGTTGATCCATTAACCGGAAGGTCTAACCAATAGGCACCATCATTTGAACCACCTTGGGGAAGGTTTGAGCCTGTTGGTTCAATAGAGACAGGCTCTGACTCTTTGCCTTTTTCGAAAAGTAGTGCCCCATTTTCAAAGAACCAACCAACTGAAGAGGGAAGGTATTGTTCATTAGGATCAAAGTAAATCCATGGAGAATAAGCTTGAACTAGTGCCTGAATTTGGCTAAGATTAGGCATAGCACTTGAGTTAGCTTTGACATTCTTCAAACAAGCTAGGGGTAATGCAGAACCAATAATTTGGGCTATAAATGTACCAGTGGGCACACCTAAAGCTTGGGTCCCTCTATCAGTTGGTGTTGAGGCGTATACATTGATCCCCTTCTCTGACCCCCAAATCCATGCATCAATTACAGAAACATCGGTGAGGTCAGAGCGAATGCATCGGATTTTGTCAAGGGAAGGCTTCTCAGGCGAGTTTGTAACCACATGACCAATGGCTTTGTAGCCATGAGGTGGTGTTGGCAGCCAGATATAGCCAGGACCATCTTGCTTAATTTGCAAAGCCTCGCTACTCCAAACAAGAGTGTAGTCAATTGGCTGCTTTAGAGCACCTCCTGAGGGGTCTCCTGTGACATCTTTTCCAACAAGAGACCATCCAAATAGAGGCCTATTGTTGGGCTGGCTATAGGAACCAAGCATGAAGAATCCTTCTGGTATGGAAGCTGGTTCAAAAAATGTTGCTCCAAGATTGTCAGGGCCACCTTCATTGGTAGCCCAAACTTTGGTGAATGATGATATTTGATACACTTGTAATCCTCCAAGATCAATAGTCCCACTTGCAAAACCTTCACCTTTAATTCAAAGAAATGAAGAAAGAACTCAAAAAAGTAAGAACTCAAGAAAGAAATGATAAACTAAAAACAACTTATAAAAGAAAATGAGAATAGAACATGATGCTAATGATAATCATATAGTAGAGGAAAGCACCTGGAGGCCAAGTGGGTGCTGGGGAAGGCAGCTTGAAAATGGTTTCAATGGGCAAAGGCTTGCTGTCTTTCATTGAAATAATTGTCGGCAAAGAAGATACTTGAAGATAATTCACCATCTTTGATTCTCTCACACAAAGACTAGAACAACAAATTTACAATACGAGGATTGCTTAAAATAAAAGGGATAGGCAAGATGTTATTCGCTTAATAAGATGGTTAAAAACAGTAAGGCAATCAGAATAAAAGTCAAAGATAGGGAAACACTTAAATGAAACTTAGTATATTACCCTTACATATGCAAATTGATGACTCTTGTTATGGGTCAGCCCCTTTCTGTTGGGTCATGACTCANCAGGCAAGACGTTATTCGCTTAATAAGATGGTTAAAAACAGTAAGGCAATCAGAATAAAAGTCAAAGATAGGGAAACACTTAAATGAATTTTAGTATATTACCCTTACATATGCAAATTGATGACTCTTGTTATGGGTCAGCCCCTTTCTGTTGGGTCATGACTCATGAGGGATAAGCTTTATTATGATGGCATGAAAAATTTTAGTAAATGCCACAAATATTTTTGCAATTCAATATAATAACATTCTCAAACCCAACTAGAAGGGTCTCTGTTAATCCACACATTTGAATCAAAAAATAATTGACGAATTGAACCGATTCCAACCCATATGGATCACAAGAACATGTACTGAATTATGGGTTACAGAACTTATACTGGATTGCATTAATTGGATTTTAGCTTTCTAAGTATAACGAACCTGGTGATGATAATGCTNATAGTAGCCTTAACAAACAACAATAACAGGACAACGTGCGATAATCCACATAAACGAATGTAAACAAATCCACTCTGTTTTGGGGCCTTGATTGAATCTGAGTTAGTGCATAATTCTACTTGGCATTTCGACAAAATTTAAGGGCAATTTGGGTGGAGTCGAAGCTCTTCTCATGGTGGGTGCATATTTATGGAATCAAGAGCTTTTTTGGTGGTAAGCTTCGACGACAATATCTTCGTTCATGGTGGGTAAGAAAAAATTCAGAATTGTTGGGGAACAACTAGGATAATGTGGATCATGAATTTGAATTTTAAATTCTATGGTCAAATCTTATGAGCATGAATTCTGGGGTAAAAAATCTGAGTGTTTTCCAATTATGAAACAAAATTAAGGTCTAATACTATTGAAACATTATAAGACGGGTATTTTGGAGTTTTAAAAAAATAGTGGACTTATTTAGTTATTATTAAAATAAAAAACGGACTTAACACCAAATAAATTTATTTGACATACTCAAATTATTAGAAGTCATTTAAAGAGGACTCAATCTCAATTTTCACTACTATTTTTAATACATCGGAAGTTTTGTTTTAGGCCTAACCAGCCCAATAATTGCGACACAAAAGTACCGCTTTCTGGGTTGTTGGGCATGGACTTATTGAATGGTACACAAAGCTATCTATGATTCCAATAAAGTTTAAAATATGGAAGATGGACTTGTCAATGGTACGCTACCAGAAATCGGGCTTTAAACCTCTCACAGTTTATGAACGAGCCAATTGACAATAGTTTCAGCCACAACAATAATCAAACAGCTCCAATGAAGATGAATGTCTAACATGGAGTGTGCATTTATGTGTTGGGTGTGCCTTTGTCGTGTGACCCGATGGCTTAAATGCAAGTGCAACATGTGGGAAACATCGTCATATTCCAATGATCAAAAGTATTTAATTTAGTCTTGATTTAGATTGTATGACAATTACATACAACAACAATCATACTCTTTCATCTCCACTCCAATTATCTTTCCATTTAGGGCCAGTAGGGCCTTGTTCACCTAGTACCTCATTAGGAAGACGCTGTACAGAGTTCAGAAATGCTTTTTTCAGCTTCCCAGGCAGTGCTTTCGCGACCTTGTTGATCTCATCCGCTGTGTTATAGCTGATATTTGGACCCCATTCTCTAGCATAGTTTAACCATGGTGGCTCAACAATCGTTGACCCCAAGTACTCCACGCCAACCACCAAAAACCTTACTCCAGTGTCCATGACTATCTTGCCTTTTCCAGTATCATTCCTTATCCCTATCCCTTTGTTTCCTTGTACTTTTGGGAAAAAGGCATGGCTATGCAATGCTGCATATGTCACAGGCTTATTACCATTTTCGAACTCAAGCTCCCAAGCATCAATCCATATCCCTTTACTGTGTTGTGAAAAATATACACTTTTTAGCTCCCCATTGAAATTGCTGATCCTCAATGTCACATGTTCCCAATCGCCAACATGCTCGCCTATTTTTCCCAAGGAAATAGAAATAAACTCAACAATAGCCCTTGCTGCTCCATTAAAAGGGTAGAAGACCCATATGGCTATATCTGTGAATGTCGTACCAAACACAGGTTTGATGTGTAAATATACCCCAGCATTTTGTAAATCTCCTTTCTTGACATAGTCTTTGGTTGATCCATTAACCGGAAGGTCTAACCAATAGGCACCATCATTTGAACCACCTTGGGGAAGGTTTGAGCCTGTTGGTTCAATAGAGACAGGCTCTGACTCTTTGCCTTTTTCGAAAAGTAGTGCCCCATTTTCAAAGAACCAACCAACTGAAGAGGGAAGGTATTGTTCATTAGGATCAAAGTAAATCCATGGAGAATAAGCTTGAACTAGTGCCTGAATTTGGCTAAGATTAGGCATAGCACTTGAGTTAGCTTTGACATTCTTCAAACAAGCTAGGGGTAATGCAGAACCAATAATTTGGGCTATAAATGTACCAGTGGGCACACCTAAAGCTTGGGTCCCTCTATCAGTTGGTGTTGAGGCGTATACATTGATCCCCTTCTCTGACCCCCAAATCCATGCATCAATTACAGAAACATCGGTGAGGTCAGAGCGAATGCATCGGATTTTGTCAAGGGAAGGCTTCTCAGGCGAGTTTGTAACCACATGACCAATGGCTTTGTAGCCATGAGGTGGTGTTGGCAGCCAGATATAGCCAGGACCATCTTGCTTAATTTGCAAAGCCTCGCTACTCCAAACAAGAGTGTAGTCAATTGGCTGCTTTAGAGCACCTCCTGAGGGGTCTCCTGTGACATCTTTTCCAACAAGAGACCATCCAAATAGAGGCCTATTGTTGGGCTGGCTATAGGAACCAAGCATGAAGAATCCTTCTGGTATGGAAGCTGGTTCAAAAAATGTTGCTCCAAGATTGTCAGGGCCACCTTCATTGGTAGCCCAAACTTTGGTGAATGATGATATTTGATACACTTGTAATCCTCCAAGATCAATAGTCCCACTTGCAAAACCTTCACCTTTAATTCAAAGAAATGAAGAAAGAACTCAAAAAAGTAAGAACTCAAGAAAGAAATGATAAACTAAAAACAACTTATAAAAGAAAATGAGAATAGAACATGATGCTAATGATAATCATATAGTAGAGGAAAGCACCTGGAGGCCAAGTGGGTGCTGGGGAAGGCAGCTTGAAAATGGTTTCAATGGGCAAAGGCTTGCTGTCTTTCATTGAAATAATTGTCGGCAAAGAAGATACTTGAAGATAATTCACCATCTTTGATTCTCTCACACAAAGACTAGAACAACAAATTTACAATACGAGGATTGCTTAAAATAAAAGGGATAGGCAAGATGTTATTCGCTTAATAAGATGGTTAAAAACAGTAAGGCAATCAGAATAAAAGTCAAAGATAGGGAAACACTTAAATGAAACTTAGTATATTACCCTTACATATGCAAATTGATGACTCTTGTTATGGGTCAGCCCCTTTCTGTTGGGTCATGACTCATGAGGGATAAGCTTTATTATGATGGCATGAAAAATTTTAGTAAATGCCACAAATATTTTTGCAATTCAATATAATAACATTCTCAAACCCAACTAGAAGGGTCTCTGTTAATCCACACATTTGAATCAAAAAATAATTGACGAATTCAACCGATTCCAACCCATATGGATCACAGAACATGTACTGAATTATGGGTTACAGAACTTATACTGGATTGCATTAATTGGATTTTAGCTTTCTAAGTATAACGAACCTGGTGATGATAATGCTCACCCCAAAAACAATGAAGATGAAAAGGGTAAGTTATAAAGATTACTATTAACCGCAAAAATTACAAGGAAATAACAACAGTGCATTCCACAAGCTAGATGATTAAGACTTAAGGCATGTGATCTATCATGCATTACCATTCAAACTGGAAAAAGAACAAGGAATCTCAAAATGGTTGTTTTTCTGATATAGCTAAATCTTCAAACACATGCTACACTTTTGGCAATAATCTACACAAATCAAACCACAAACAAAGTGAAATTTAACAGTAGATACCATTGTGGAGCTGAAGAGAGTAGCATTAATGCCAGAGCAGTGATTGTTGCCGCAAGATAAACTTCCATTGAAAAGACAAAAAAAAAAAAAAAAACCTCTCAATTCTCTCTCTCTCTCTCAACTCTACCTTAAATTCCCAATCGACGAACACCCATTTTTAATCTTCTCATTATCTCAGACAATGGGAAAAAACCCATAAATTCAAGCTCTATCTCCCGGGGGATAAGTGGTGCTGGTGTGAGATTCGTATATAAATGGAGTGTTTGTTCTTTTGGCACTGAGAAGGCTGACATGACAAAAAGCTCTTTGCAACAGTGGGTATGAGTGTTCGTTAAAAGTAACGTATCCATCTCTTAAAGATAAATCATAAACTCATACGTATCTACTTTAGAATTTAAAAATTTTCTTACCACCAATCATTTCGACCTCAATATTCACCAAAAAAAAATAGTCAAAATTGGCATATACTAACTAGAACAATTTGACAACAATTTATAAAAAAGAAAAGCTTTATCATGTTTTTCTTTTAAGGTTGTTATTTTCTTGGTTCTCAATTTATACTAAAAAAATATATATATTTTAATAAATTTATCTAACCGTTTCAAATAGACTTATTAAATTATCACTAATATCCTTTTTAAATTTTCACCATGCTATTACATCTAGTATAATAATAATATATAAAACTTATAATCGTCAATCATTATATTAAAAAAAATAAAAAATAATTTATATTTTATTAATCAAATTTAAATTCAGATCGAACTCCAATAATTGAGGGGCCCAATGTGAACATCCTCGGGAGGCACAAAGAATATCCGCCCTGTGCCTCTATTTTTGCAAATTAGCGTACGGCACCACTTAACTTAAAAAATTAAGACCTAACCTACCCAACCCAACCCCCATCCACCCCTAGATACCAACTTGCCTAAATTAATTGCAGTTTGCCCTTTTGAGATACGAAAACTAATATGCACCTCAAATTTGAATCTCAAATAGTATTCTAAAGGATCGGCGATCATAAAACCCACTAATTCAACGACCCTTATTGATTTGGAATCCTAAATTTGAGTTGCATACAATTGTTTGAGAGACATTATAGTATTTCTAATTCGCGAATTTTTAATGAAAGAAACGACTATAGTATCGCTAACGATATCGTACTGAAAATTATAATTTTTGAATGTTACGTAACAATTTTTTGAGGTGTAAGTTATAATTTTTCAAAGGTATGATCGATTATGAGAGATTGAGATCGATACTAAAATTATAACTTTAAAATGTTAGGTTACGTAAAACTTTTAAAGGTCAATTTACAACTCATAAAGAATAATTTATAAATGTCCAAGAAAAACTCGTGATCGATCATGGGTGTTCGTGATCTATGATCATAAAAAAATTGTAACCAATGGTACGGTACCAAAATATTATTTTTTTGGGTTGTGTAGAGATTAAAGATTGTCGTGTTTTGCATGCTAAAAAATTTCAAGTTGTCTCTCAGATTTAAAATTACCTCACTCTTAACCCTTGATTTGGTGAATAACAATGAATATGACAAGGGAAAGTTATAAAGATTACTATTAACCGCAAAAATTACAAGGAAATGACAACAGTGCATTCCTCAAGCTAGATGATTAAAACTTATACGGCATGTGATCTATCATGCATTACCATTCAAACTGGAAAAAGAACAAAGAATCTCAAACTGGTTGTTTTTCTGACATGGCTAAAACATCAAACACATGCTATACTTTTGGCAATAATCTACACTAATCGAACCAAAAACAAAGAGAAATTTAGCACCAAGTACCATTTTGGAGCTGAAGAGAGTAGCATTAATGCCAGAGCAGTGATTGTTGCAGCCAGAGAAACTTCCATTGAAAATACAGAAAAAACTTTCAGTTCTCAATCCTCTCTCTCTCTCTCTAACTTAAATTCCCAATCTCGGAACACCCATTTTTATCCCCTCACGATCTCAGACAAAGGAAAAAAAACCCAAGAATTCTCAAGCTCTACCTCGGGGGTGATAAGTGGAAGTGGTGTGAGATTCGTATACAAATGGAGTGTGGTTCTCTTTTTGGTTCGGAGAAGGCTAACAAGACCAAAAGCTCTTTGTAAGTGTAGGTTTGGGTGTTGGATAAAAATAACATATCTCTCTCTTAGATTCTATTTAGATGGCTATAATCTGGCTAGAAATAGTAATCTCATTCTTAATTTTATGGATTATGTTGTTAATGAGTCAATAATTTATATCAGGAATAAACTTAGTATTACAATTAAATTTTCAATGAGAGTGAAAATCTTAAACTCACCATCAATTATGATAATCTCATTACCAACTTAATTGAGTATTCTTAAAAAAGAATAAAAAATCATATTCAAATGCAAAATTCTTCTCATTAGTTTGTTGCTAAAGCCAAGCTAGATTAAGATGACATTTTGAATTTAAATAATCGATAAAAGTACCCAAACTTAATCTAGTTGTCCAATATTTCAAACTGGAAGGTCGAGGACAAAAATTAAAATTTCGTTTAGAAATTGTCGAAACGTTCCTATTTTCAGATAAATCGAAATGAGTTAGTGATTGAATCGAAACACCAACACTTCAAGCTGTTTCAATGTTTTTTGAGATATTTTGATATGTGTTCCACTATTATTTTGAAATATTTTAGGTTTTTTAAGATATCTTAGATATATATTTTAACTAATATTTCAAAATATTGTTTTTAAAAAAAATATTTTTTTTTTTATTTTTGAAACGTTTTTAAAATATTTTTATTTCTTTAAGTGATTAAAATAATACACCAAAATAAAATTTACGAAACACTAATTTTTAGGTTGATTGTCCGTCTAGTTGGAGTTGTATTATACTATTTTTTATTTTGAAAAGTTTTATTATGTTCTTCTTTTTCAATTTGAAATTTATAATAGTTCTCAATTATTATATATATATATATATATCAAAAAACAAAAAATAATTTATATCAATCGCCAATAATTGAGAATTGATGGGAGCCCCAATATGTCGCATTCCTAGGGGCACGAGAGTATGCGGCCCGTGCCACTATTTTTGCTAATTAGCTCACGGAACCTCTTACCTAAAAAATATCAAAACCTACGCCGACCAAACCCCATCAACCCCCATATATCAACTGTGGTTCAAATCAACAATCACTGTCTAAATTAATTACACTTTGACCCCTTGATAATTTTAAAATTTTCAAATTGCCTCTCCAATTTTAAATTACCTCACACTCTAACCCTTTATTTGTATGTATATTTATTGTTAATTTTCTCATTTTATTGCAATTGGCACTCTCATTTTAAAATTTTGAGAAAATGATGATTTTTTTTTTTTTGTTATAGGTTGTTCAAGTTTGTGTTGACTACTTTCTCGAATACAACAGTTACGTAACTTGAATTAGATTAGAGCATGTCCTAAAGGGATAAGAGTGGTTAGCCCTTAAAGAATGTGAGAAGAAATTAAATTTAAGATCTTTAGATTACCAAATGACAAACTCAATCACTAAAACACCCCTAAAGACCGAGAAAATGATGAATGAGTGTAAAGGAAATGGAAGGAAAACTCAAAAATTAAATAAGAAAGGTTGATATAAAATTTTAAAAAATGAAGCGTGGTGTAAAACATATGAGTCAAATTAAATTCTAAAAAATATTTTAGGGACGAAGTGTCGTTAACGCAACTATTCTCAACCTTTGTATTGTTTGCAATAAATTATAAACTCATTTTGACTTTGGATGTGAAGTGTGAGAAAGCATGATATTGATGACTTTTTTTTTTTGTGTTTTTTTATGTCGTGGAAAGTTGGTTTGGGTTAACACCGCTGACAAATTTCTTGTATTGGAAATTAGCTGTCTCGCGCATTATGGTTTTTTCTTTGTTTTGTCGGTGGGTGGGTGGTGACCAAATTGAAACCAGCAATATTAAGGTCTGATAAAATTCATAGCTTAAATAGATAAAAATACGACACCGTCTTCAATATTATTATAAAAGTGTTCAGGATTACATTGATTATTCTTTCAAATTCAACAATTAACTATTATGACTTGAGTTGAGTTATAGTATATTCTTAAAGAGAAAAAAATAATTAACCGTTAAAAAGTGTAAAAATAGATTGAATTTAAGACTTTTAAAATATTAAAGACCAAACTCAATTACTGCATCACCTCTAAAGATCCCGGACTTCAATATCGCATCAATGATTCATTGATTCTACGTAAAACGCTGAGGATTACGCTGTTTTTCTAGACCCATTTAATCCGAGTGGACACATGTATCATACATTCGAAATAATATAATTGGATAGCATTTAGGGGGCGTTTGGATAGCGGGTTAAAAGGTAGTAATCCACCGATTGGATGGAATAAAATGGGCCTGGTCAAGGCGGGCATTAATCTAGCTTGCCTGTTGGGATTAAAAGGGCCAAAACCCACAACCCCTGGGCCTATATGGTCAGCCATAAGCCCACCACATGGCTCATCTCAGTCAGCCAATAACCCAACGGCTCACTTGGCTAACGGACTAATCCGTTTACCAAATATCATTTGTCAAGACTTACAAAGTTTTATAAATGTTTTTACATGTTTTGGTATGTTTCAATCAATATTTTGCCTGTCGGGTGAATTGTTGATCCTGAATGTCACGTAGTCCCAGTCATCTACATGCTCCCCTATTTTTCCCATTGCCGGTCCATTAAAAGGGTGTTAGAGCCATATAAGAGTCTGGTGCTTCAAATGCAGGTTTGGTGGCTCAAAAAATGTTGCACCAAACTTGTATGGTCCACCTCATGTGCAGCCCAACTTTAGTGAAACATGTTATATGGCAGACCTTTACTCCTCCTATATCAGTGTGTTGCCCTGGGTAGGGCTGCTAGAATCCTAAGATTTGGTGGATGGTTTAATCAACTTGATAGATGGGCGTTTGTTGTTGAGTTACTTAAAAGAAAGAAATTGTGTCCGNTGATAAAATTCATAGCTTAAATAGATAAAAATACGACACCGTCTTCAATATTATTATAAAAGTGTTCAGGATTACATTGATTATTCTTTCAAATTCAACAATTAACTATTATGACTTGAGTTGAGTTATAGTATATTCTTAAAGAGAAAAAAATAATTAACCGTTAAAAAGTGTAAAAATAGATTGAATTTAAGACTTTTAAAATATTAAAGACCAAACTCAATTACTGCATCACCTCTAAAGATCCCGGACTTCAATATCGCATCAATGATTCATTGATTCTACGTAAAACGCTGAGGATTACGCTGTTTTTCTAGACCCATTTAATCCGAGTGGACACATGTATCATACATTCGAAATAATATAATTGGATAGCATTTAGGGGGCGTTTGGATAGCGGGTTAAAAGGTAGTAATCCACCGATTGGATGGAATAAAATGGGCCTGGTCAAGGCGGGCATTAATCTAGCTTGCCTGTTGGGATTAAAAGGGCCAAAACCCACAACCCCTGGGCCTATATGGTCAGCCATAAGCCCACCACATGGCTCATCTCAGTCAGCCAATAACCCAACGGCTCACTTGGCTAACGGACTAATCCGTTTACCAAATATCATTTGTCAAGACTTACAAAGTTTTATAAATGTTTTTACATGTTTTGGTATGTTTCAATCAATATTTTGCCTGTCGGGTGAATTGTTGATCCTGAATGTCACGTAGTCCCAGTCATCTACATGCTCCCCTATTTTTCCCATTGCCGGTCCATTAAAAGGGTGTTAGAGCCATATAAGAGTCTGGTGCTTCAAATGCAGGTTTGGTGGCTCAAAAAATGTTGCACCAAACTTGTATGGTCCACCTCATGTGCAGCCCAACTTTAGTGAAACATGTTATATGGCAGACCTTTACTCCTCCTATATCAGTGTGTTGCCCTGGGTAGGGCTGCTAGAATCCTAAGATTTGGTGGATGGTTTAATCAACTTGATAGATGGGCGTTTGTTGTTGAGTTACTTAAAAGAAAGAAATTGTGTCCATACTAAGACCTAAGATTTCTTGTGTAACAATAAGTGCTTTGAACCAATAATTACTATCAGAGTGAGGTCAGGAGTTCGAGTCTCAAGGTAGTTGGGAGGAGGGGGGGGGGAGAGAGAGAGATTATTGGTCTAAATAAAGGTGCAGAGTGAAAGATTTAACCAACTTGACGTGTAGGCGTTTGTTGTTGAGTTATTTATAAGAAAAAGGTTATGTCTTCATTAACACATGTAAGTTTTGGTGTAACTGTGAGTTTTCGATCCAACATAGTGGTGCAACTAACAAATTATTTACCTCAACTCAACTCAACAAAATTTTATTATAATATTTTTTAGGTCAGTTACATAAATTCTCTTTCGTCATTATGCCTTATCAATGTTTATGTTTTTTATTATACCAGAAGTTATAATGTATTTCTTTACTATTTCACTTGACCGTAACTTTGACCTACATTTACTCCTATGCTTACCTTCAATGCTGTCGTAAATTATCTATAATTGTGTCCAAAACACTTAATTGATTCTCCTTTAATTTATCCTTTGTAAATGTCATCTACACTTTTTCAAAGATAAAATCATTCCTATTTCTTATTTATATGATATACTACTAGTCCAACCCCCAGTGCGATGCACAAGATTATAATTTGTGTATTTTTTAATTTTTTTAATTTTATAACTTGAGAAGTTAAATAAATAATTATATAAATTTTTTGGGTGATAAAAAGTGATTTTTTTTGAATAAATTTTAAAAAATTGAAGTTACCAATGGCATGTGTCTGAATACGGCGAGCCTAAAATTTTGAATTAAAAAATTTTAGATTTTAAAAAATTAGAAAATGTGGAGAGAAGATTTCTCGAGTCTTGACACCTTTTTTTTTTTATAAAAACAAAATACACACCTCTGGTTTGATTGTTATATATATATATATATATATATATATGTGCTAGCTAATACTCGTGTCTGAAGGCACTACGTAATATAATAAATCATCAATTAGAAAAATTGCCAATTAATCTGCCTCCACGATTTTTTTAAAAAAATCGATAGAGTTTCTTGTAAAATAGCATCCCATGAAATTCTCAACTTATATATATAATTTTATATATTCAAATTTATTGGATTACTATCACAACAGTGTATTTCCTCATACAACCATTTCCAAACACTGCAACACCATCATAGTAATGAAGTAAACATCTTAATACACGCATCGAGACTTACTCTACCCCAAAAACTCATGCATCATGAGAACAACACCACATTCATATTATTCAAACAAAGAGTCAAATCAAACTATACTTCTAAATATATGCTCCAATGTATGTAATTTAACAACGCTAAATCAAAACCAACTTTTTTGCATCCTCTCTCCTAGCTACTTTTGCTTCTTTTTCTAGGCTAATGATGGTATCCTTACGATTTGCAGATAAAAAAGGGATAACCAGTTATAAACGACAGTCTTGCACAATAAAATTCCATGATACCTAAAGAAAAAATTAAGTTAGGTAATAACTCATCTCAATGAGGAATAGCATATGAAACCTGTTAATATTTAGCATGGATGAGTTTCATTTTATTTCCTTGATAATAAGAACGAATACAAAAAAAAATATGGAAATCCTAAAGGCACTATGTAACACAAAAAAAAAAATATGAAAATTCAAACCAATGAAATTCAATGAGGGTAAGAATAGAGGAAAGTAATCAATCAAATAAATAACCATAAAATTGGATGGACACTTGAAGTCCTTGTCTGAGGTACTATGTAATACAAAAAAAATATTTTTCCAATTGAAAAAACCAAGAAATAACAAACTACGCAAAAACAATAAAGCGTGAAACAAAATTGCTAATACCACTAACAACACAAAGTTTATTTTATTTTAAATCAACCAAACTCGTCGACTAAACTCTCGATTGCATTCCCAAAACATCCATCCTCCTTACTCATCCTCCTTACTTGCATTTTGAAAGAGTCTCTGTAGAGCAAACCAAACTCTCAAACCATATGCAATTATACATGTTTGCTAAATCTAGTGGGGTGTGTAAAGAGCCTCTGTAGAGCAAACCAACTCTCAAACCATATGCAATTATACATGCTTGCTAAATCTTGTGGGGTGTGTGTTGGTGGATGCGTGGGTGTTGCCTGGTTAAGCATTACTGTGGCACCACATAAACCAACATAAATGTTTAAACTTTTTCATGTAAAACTACACCTTAACACGCTTTTTATCCCAAACCTAAAAAAAATCCTACAAATCAAATAGGAAAAGCTCTCATTAAAAATCAAATTAAAAAAAAATTCATAGTACAAGGGACACTAAGCATGCCTTGTCAGAGAACTCAAAAATAATCATAGATGTAGCCTTTAAGAATTCCCCAAAATAATCATAGATGTAGCCCCACTGTCAAACACCAAAATTGGTAATTGAGTTTAAACAACTTTATGTTAATTGCAAGAAGCTTAGAGAGGGGTCGCCGCCCCCATGACCCAATTTCCAAATGGAAGATAAGAGACAAAGATTTATGTATAATTTTTACCCAAAATGTGTAGCGATCTGTGCCCGGAAGCGAGAATCCCTATGAAAAATATTTTGTTCCTTATTATATAGCATTAGTCATTTTAGAATGGTGGAAAAAATCAATAACATCCAACTATGGATCAATGTCAAAAATCACCCGAAGGTTACAGGTCCCTATCACAAGAATACAGATAAATTGCATCCAATGTTCATTCAACCACAGCTAAAACCCCTTCCATGAAAACAAGAATCAATTTTTTATGAGCATCATACAATCAAACTTACATAGGCCACATTCTAGAAAAGTATCTGTTGTGATCGTGCAACAATTATGGTGAATAATAAGGAATCAAACAATTAAGAAAGCAAGAGAAAATAACACAGAGATTTACGTGGTTCGAAAATGTGTCTACATCCACAGGAGCGAGCAGCCGTTTTTTTTCATTATTCAAAGTAGGATTACATCTTAAGTATTTATATAACCCTAGTACGGAAATATTTACAAAATACCCATGTATTGTACCGCGGGGGCGTTGTCCCTGCACTCCCAACTAATCAGCGTCTCCCCCCCATATATAAAAATATATCAATCTCGCAAGACAGATGCTATCGTGGGCTTCGCTCCGGCATCTGTCTCCTTGTCATTGTGCACACAGCAAATATGAGCCACACATACTCTACACAATCTCTACCTTGGCAAAATATTCACTCCTTAGGAAAAAAAGAGAACATGTATCCGAAAACTCCACCGGGGAAGCTAAGTTGGGGCATTTCTCATCTAGCAACTAGAGACATTAATCAAGTCCAAGCAGTGCTTGAACTTGTCTGTAGTAATAGGCTTTGTCTACATGTTTGCTGCATTCTCAGAAGTGTGAACTTTCTCAAGTAATAGTTCACCAGAAGAAACCAGCTCCCTGATCTTATGAAACCTCACTTCTATGTGTTTGGTCCTCGCATGATACACCTGGTTCTTTGCCAAATAAATGGCACTCTGACTGTCACAATGGAACTAAACTCCACCTTGCTGGGCACCTAGCTCCTTGACCAAACCTGTAAGCCACAAAGCCTCATTGACAGCCTTAGCTATTGTCATATACTCTGACTTAGTAGTAGATAGTGCAACTATAGACTATACCATGGACTTCCAACAAATAGGTCCTCCCACAAGAGTAAACACATAACCTGTGGTAGACCTCCTGTCATCCAAGTCCCCTGCATAGGCTGCATCCACATATCCCATAACTGAAGGGTCACTCTGTTGTCTGCTAAACATGATGTCATAGTCTGTAGTGCCCCTCAATTATCTGAAAATTCACTTGACTGCATCTCAATGCTATCGACCTGGATTTGAAATAAACTTGCTAACCACGCTGACAGTCTGTGCCAAATCTGATCTTATACAAACCATAGCATACATCAAACACCCCACTGAACTAGCATATGAGACCTTTGACATGTCATGAACTTTATCATCTATCTTCGGGCACTGAGCGGTAGACAATCTGAAATGATTCGGTAAAGGTGTACTTACTGGTTGTGCATAACTCATGTTGAACCTATCCAACACCTTTTCAACATAGTTATGCTGAGATAGCCATAATCTCCTGAAACTTCTGTCCCTGCGAATCTCCATCCCAAGAATCTTCTTAGCTATACCCAAATCCTTCATGTCAAATTCTCTGCTTAACAAAGTCTTCAACTTGTTGACCTCACTCATACTCTTGGCAGCAATCAACATGTCATCCACATAAAGTAACAGAAAAATAAATGAATCATCATCAAGGCTTTTCACATAGACACAACAATCATACTCACACCTTTTGTAGCCAATCCGGATCATGTAAAAGTCAAATCGCTTGTACCACTGCCTCAGAGACTATTTTAGCCCATAAAGTGATTTCTTTAAATTACAGACCAAATGTTCCTCTCCAGGGAGACTGACCCCTTCTAGTTGTAGCATGTAAATTTGTTCCTCCAAGTCGACATGAAGGAAAGTTGTCTTTATATCCATCTCCTCCAACTGCATATCTGAACTAATGCCAACACTGTCCTGATGGAAGTGTGTCTGACCACAGGGGAGAAGATCTCATCATAGACAACCCTTTTTCTCTGTGAGTAACCCTTTGTTACTAGATGAACCTTGAATTTTTTCCCCTTCTTTTCTTATACTGCTTCTTTCTTCTTATACACCTATTTGCACCCTATCGCTCTCTTCCCCTCGGGAAGCTCCACCAACTCCCATGTCTAGTTCTTATGCAAAGACTCCATCTTCTCTACCATAGCACCCATCCCATCTACTTTTCTCTTGGTTTTGTACTGCCTCTTGAAAAGTTGTAGGATCACCGCTACTAGTAATAAGCGCATAAGAAACCAAATCTTCAAAATCATACCTAGTAGGCGACTTGATATTGCGTTTGGGCCTGTCTGTGGCTATACTGTGATGCTGCTGATCACCTGAGATAGAACTCTCTACATGTTGAGCATCCTCTTCTCTACCATGGTTCTCTAGCTCCACCTACACCACATGCTCATTAGTGCTACACTTTTCTGGCACTTGTTTCTCTTCTTCCTGAGTACGCTGCAACATGGCTTTTTTCATCAAAAATCACATCTCTACTGACTACCATCTTGTTTGCCTTCGGATCCCAGAACTTGAAGCCTTTCACCCCTTTCTGATATCCCAGAAAGATACACTGTCTAGACTTCTCATCAAGCTTCGACCTCTCCTCACTAGAAACATGTACATGGGCTGGACATCCAAACACTCTCAAACCAGAGTAGTCTACCTCACTACCTGTCCACATCTCCTCTGATACTTTCCCATCTAGTGCTGCCCTCATCTATTAATCAAGAAACATGTCATATTTACTGCCTCTGCCCAGAAATTCTTTGCAAGCCCTGCATTCAACCTGAGACACTGAGTTTTCTTAGCTATCGTTCTGTTCATCATTTCTACTACACCATTTTGTTGTGGTGTCTTGTGGACTAGGAAGTGTCTCTTGATCTCATGTTGCTCACACAACTCCTGAAACTTTGAATCTGTGTACTCAGTACCATTATCTGACCTGAGGCATTTAATCTTCCTCCCTGTCTGGTTCTCTACTTCAGCTTTCCATAGCTTGAACTTGGCAAACGCTTTGGACTTGTGTCGCATGAAGTACACCCAAACCTTTCGCGAGTAGTCATCAATGAAACTCACGAAATACATGTATCTTCCCTATGATACTACACTAACTGGTCCCCAAACATCTGTATGGACATAATCGAGAATCCCCTCTGTCTTGTGTGTGGCTGTCTTCAACTACATCCTGTTCTGTTTTCCAAGAACACAATATTTACAAAAATTGAGCTTACATTTCTTGACACCCTTCAATAGATTTTTCTTATGAAGCTCTATCATCCCATGCTCACTCATATGACCCAGCCGCATATGCCACAAGATTGTACTATCTGATTCAGACTCTATAGTAGCAACTTCACCTACAATCGTGGTACCCAGCAGTCTGTAAATGTTTCCTGCTACTTTTTGTTCCTTCATCACTGTCAGCATACCTTTACTCACTTTCATTACTACACTTATAGATTTGTAACTATAACCATTACAACCTAAAGTGCCTAATAAAATCAGATTATTCCTTAGATCTGGTACATGTTTAACATCACACAACGTTCTAACCACATCATCAAACATCTTAATTATAATATTCCCTATTCTAACAACTTTGCAGATACATCGTTATCCATTAGAACAGAACCATAATTTACTGACCTGAAAGTGTCAAATCAATCTTTGTTGGGTGTCATGTTATAGGAACATGTTGAATCCATAATCCAGAAATCTGTTAGACAATCTGAACTGGATGAAACAGAAAGCATATCACCGTCACCGCTCTCTGAATCTTCTTCTTCCACTATGTTTGCAGACTTTGATGGACCCTCTTTGTCCTCTGAATTCCCTTTCTTTTTCTCTGGACAGTCCCGTTTAAAAGGCCCCTTTTTCCCGCACTTGTAACATGAGATGGAGACGTCCTTCTTCTTCTTTCTCGACTTGGACCGACTTTATTATTACTCGATCCATTCTGAGATTTGCTTCTTTCACGTTCCTGGTTACCTTTCACCACAAGCCTTTCACCTTGTGAAGCCTCATCACTGGTTTTCTTCTGCTAATGAAAACCTAACAGAGCACATATGACATCCTCTAACTCGAGGGTTTTTTTTCCCCACATCAGAGTCATAACCAAATTATCGTACGTAAGAGACGCTGGTAGGGAATTCAGCAACATCAACGCCTTGTCTTTGTCTTCGAACTTCACATCAACTCGCTTCAGATCGCTGATGATCTGATTGAACACGTTGATGTGTTGGGTCAGATCCGAGCCCTCTGACATCTTAAGACCATATAGTTTCTGCTTAAGATAGAGCTTGTTCGTCAACGACTTGGACATATACCGATTTTCCAATTTCAACCAAACTTTCGCCGATGATTCCTCATCTAAGACGTGATACATCACATCATCAGCCAGACAAAGCCTAATAGTCGCCACACCCTTCGCTTCCAATTCTTTCCAATCCATGTCGCTCATTCCTGCCGGTTGTTTTTCGTATAACGCCTTCACCATGCCCTGCTGCACTAATAGGTCATTCATCCTTCTCTTCCATAATTCAAAATTTTCAGTTCCGTCGAACTTCATGATGTCGAATTTTGCAGAAGAAATCCCAGACATCATAGCCTTGCTCTGATACCAGTTGTTGTGATCGTGCAGTAATTGTGGTGAATAATAAGGAATCAAACAATTAAGAAAGCAAGAGAAAATAACACAAAAATTTACGTTGTTCGACAATGTGCCTACATCCACAGGAGCGAGCGGCCGTTCTTTTTCATTATTCAAAGTAGGGTTACATCTTAAGTATTTATATAACTCTAGTACGAACATATTTACAAAATACCCCTGTACCCCCAACTAATCAGCGTCCCCCCCATACATAAAATATATAAATCCCGCAAGGCAGATGCCATCGCGGGCTTCGCTCCGGCATATGCCTCCTTACCATTGTGCACACAGTAAATATGAGCCACACATACTCTAACAGTATCTCAGGGAAGAGAACGTACCCTGAAAGTGAGCTGGTAGTCAGCTGGCGCTCCACCCTTTTCACCCCCCCCAACTCACCTGTAGGCCCTCGAGGACCCCCACGATACCCATCCTTGTCGCCAAACCTTGGTCTATCCCCTTCAAACCTTGGACCACTGTGAATATCAATTAACCAACACATAGATCACATTACAACCAAAAATCAAAATAGAACCTAATGAATTATGTAACTTTTAAGCCAATTAGAGAAAATAAAAAAATATACCAGAGACGATCGCCTGGAGGACCGCCAAAAGGGCAACTTAGTGGCTTGGTGGACTTCTTCAGAGTGGTCGGCACGATCTCAGATGGAAGATTGAGATAACTCCTGAGGAACTCGATGCCATCATTGGTGAGGTACCAATAGTAATGCATCCAAGCGAAGGTCTCACGCACGTACTCCTTCGATTTGAAGCTCTGCATCAATTTGATCACCTGGAGATTTGGTACATCGATCTCTGGATGCTTCGCTAGGTTGTAGTCCTTCTTTGCAAAGCACACTCCCTCTGCAGAGGATTCACCGCAAATCCCATTTTACAAAATACACAGACAAACACATACATACAAACAGAGGGGGAGAGAGAAAAACCTTGGAAGAGGTATTTGGAGATCTCTCTCCGATTCTTCTCTGTGATAATCTGAGGAAGAAAATGGAAACATTAGTTAATTCACACAAAGACATCAATATGAATACACTTCTATATACACATACAGAGAGAGAGAGAGAAGCTCACCATGGCTGCTGTGGGTTTGTGGAAGAGAGGAAGAAACGAAGACAACACTCTCGTCTTGTTATAGGAGCTGCGAAACTGTGAAACCTAATGGGGGTGCTGAATATCCAGATTAGGGTTTTTAATGGGCTTGAATTGGACTGTATTGAGCCCAATGAAAACGATGTTGAAATGCACTTGGGTCATCATAAGTATTATTTGCTTGGCCCATTAAGTATATGTTTTTATGAGCCCAATTCAACTCTATTTAGCAACCGAGTTGTCTTTGACATGTTTGTTACATGCTGAAGACTATGAGTTTTTTTTTTTTTTTTTTCAAGGAACAAGAAAAAGGGTTCGAGGGGGNAATCGCATTTTACAAAATACACAGACAAACACATACATACAAATAGAGGGGGAGAGAGAGAAACCTTGGAAGAGGTATTTGGAGATCTCTCTACAATTCTTCTTTGTGATAATTTAAGGAATAAAATGGAAACATTGGTTAATTCACACAAAGACATCAATATGAATACACTTCTAGATACACATACACACACACATACAGAAACTCACCATGGCTGCTGTGGGATTGTGGAAGAGAGGAAGAAACAAAGACGACTACAACTTAATGGGGGTGTTGAATATCCAGATTAGGGTTTTTAAGAATTCTCCAAAACTACTTTAGATAGGGATAGAGGTGTGAGACATTGAGAAAGAGAGGCAGAAGTGAGAGAGAGAGAGAGAGGCGTGAGAGAGATAGAGGCAGAAGTGAGAGGGAGAGACCTGTGTTGGGCGATTGAATGTGTTTATGTTTTGTCTCAAAACGATCTAAACTTTTCTTTACCTTTTGGATTCAAATTTCGTTCTAATTTATTATATATATATATATATATATATCAACTCTTTTTTCTAGATCTATCAACTCATTTGGAAAAACTCTTTTTTGATAAATATTTTGGTATGCATAACATTATTCGTTCGTATAAACACGTTTTGTATTAAACTGATTAAAAATTCTTATATATTTTTGTTGTTATATTTGCGATGATAACAATGATGATAAGCCGACTACCATGATGGTGAAAATAACAACATCGTAACATTACAGTTATCAGACAAAACAAACGAAAGAGCGACTGTTTCAAACTGGATGGTTATGGCTTACATCAATGTGCTCTAATCTTGTCCAGCCTCATGGAGTTACCTTCAAAACTATAATAGATTATTTCGATTTTTTTTTTTCTTTCTGATCTCAACATTTGGCACTGCCCAATTGCCTAGAGAANATATTTACAAAATACCCCTGTACCCCCAACTAATCAGCGTCCCCCCCATACATAAAATATATAAATCCCGCAAGGCAGATGCCATCGCGGGCTTCGCTCCGGCATATGCCTCCTTACCATTGTGCACACAGTAAATATGAGCCACACATACTCTAACAGTATCTCAGGGAAGAGAACGTACCCTGAAAGTGAGCTGGTAGTCAGCTGGCGCTCCACCCTTTTCACCCCCCCCAACTCACCTGTAGGCCCTCGAGGACCCCCACGATACCCATCCTTGTCGCCAAACCTTGGTCTATCCCCTTCAAACCTTGGACCACTGTGAATATCAATTAACCAACACATAGATCACATTACAACCAAAAATCAAAATAGAACCTAATGAATTATGTAACTTTTAAGCCAATTAGAGAAAATAAAAAAATATACCAGAGACGATCGCCTGGAGGACCGCCAAAAGGGCAACTTAGTGGCTTGGTGGACTTCTTCAGAGTGGTCGGCACGATCTCAGATGGAAGATTGAGATAACTCCTGAGGAACTCGATGCCATCATTGGTGAGGTACCAATAGTAATGCATCCANTTTCTTCAAAGTGGTAGGCACGATCTCAGATGGAAGATTGAGGTAACTCCTAAGGAACTTGATGCCATCATTGGTGAGGTACCAATAGTAATGCATCCAAGCGAAGGTTTCACGCACGTACTCCTTTTGATTTGAAGCTCTGCATCAACTTGATCACCTGAAGATTTGGTACATCGATCTCTAGATGCTTCGCTAGGTTGTAGTCCTTCTTTGCAAAGCACACTCACTCAGCAAAGGATTCACCGCAAATCGCATTTTACAAAATACACAGACAAACACATACATACAAATAGAGGGGGAGAGAGAGAAACCTTGGAAGAGGTATTTGGAGATCTCTCTACNATAAGGAATCAAACAATTAAGAAAGCAAGAGAAAATAACACAAAAATTTACGTTGTTCGACAATGTGCCTACATCCACAGGAGCGAGCGGCCGTTCTTTTTCATTATTCAAAGTAGGGTTACATCTTAAGTATTTATATAACTCTAGTACGAACATATTTACAAAATACCCCTGTACCCCCAACTAATCAGCGTCCCCCCCATACATAAAATATATAAATCCCGCAAGGCAGATGCCATCGCGGGCTTCGCTCCGGCATATGCCTCCTTACCATTGTGCACACAGTAAATATGAGCCACACATACTCTAACAGTATCTCAGGGAAGAGAACGTACCCTGAAAGTGAGCTGGTAGTCAGCTGGCGCTCCACCCTTTTCACCCCCCCCAACTCACCTGTAGGCCCTCGAGGACCCCCACGATACCCATCCTTGTCGCCAAACCTTGGTCTATCCCCTTCAAACCTTGGACCACTGTGAATATCAATTAACCAACACATAGATCACATTACAACCAAAAATCAAAATAGAACCTAATGAATTATGTAACTTTTAAGCCAATTAGAGAAAATAAAAAAGTATACCAGGGACGATCGCCTGGAGGACCGCCAAAAGGGCAACTTAGTGGCTTGGTGGATTTCTTCAAAGTGGTAGGCACGATCTCAGATGGAAGATTGAGGTAACTCCTAAGGAACTTGATGCCATCATTGGTGAGGTACCAATAGTAATGCATCCAAGCGAAGGTTTCACGCACGTACTCCTTTTGATTTGAAGCTCTGCATCAACTTGATCACCTGAAGATTTGGTACATCGATCTCTAGATGCTTCGCTAGGTTGTAGTCCTTCTTTGCAAAGCACACTCACTCAGCAAAGGATTCACCGCAAATCGCATTTTACAAAATACACAGACAAACACATACATACAAATAGAGGGGGAGAGAGAGAAACCTTGGAAGAGGTATTTGGAGATCTCTCTACAATTCTTCTTTGTGATAATTTAAGGAATAAAATGGAAACATTGGTTAATTCACACAAAGACATCAATATGAATACACTTCTAGATACACATACACACACACATACAGAAACTCACCATGGCTGCTGTGGGATTGTGGAAGAGAGGAAGAAACAAAGACGACTACAACTTAATGGGGGTGTTGAATATCCAGATTAGGGTTTTTAAGAATTCTCCAAAACTACTTTAGATAGGGATAGAGGTGTGAGACATTGAGAAAGAGAGGCAGAAGTGAGAGAGAGAGAGAGAGGCGTGAGAGAGATAGAGGCAGAAGTGAGAGGGAGAGACCTGTGTTGGGCGATTGAATGTGTTTATGTTTTGTCTCAAAACGATCTAAACTTTTCTTTACCTTTTGGATTCAAATTTCGTTCTAATTTATTATATATATATATATATATATATCAACTCTTTTTTCTAGATCTATCAACTCATTTGGAAAAACTCTTTTTTGATAAATATTTTGGTATGCATAACATTATTCGTTCGTATAAACACGTTTTGTATTAAACTGATTAAAAATTCTTATATATTTTTGTTGTTATATTTGCGATGATAACAATGATGATAAGCCGACTACCATGATGGTGAAAATAACAACATCGTAACATTACAGTTATCAGACAAAACAAACGAAAGAGCGACTGTTTCAAACTGGATGGTTAAGGCTAACATCAATGTGCTCTAATCTTGTCCAGCCTCATGGAGTTACCTTCAAAACTTTAATAGATTATTTCGACTTTTATTTCTTTCTGATCTCAACATTTGGCACTGCCCAATTGCCTAGAGAATCAATCGATACAAAATTAATGGATTTAAAATCTAACCTTAGCAAGCTTGAGTGATGAATGAATAAACACATTTGACTCGTCAAAATTAAAATGGAACAGCTAAACACAATTGGGATAGTTTGCACATGATTGGATCCAATACAAACTATACAAGACTATAATTTTTTTTTTTTAAAACCAAATACAAAAACTATAAATTGATTATGTATACATTACATAAAATTTAATCTAGTATAATTTATATACGGTATAAATCATTGACCTGACTCGACACGACACAGACCCTAGAATCGAGAGGCCAATACAAATGTTGGTAGGGGTGGGAATAATGATGGTGGAGGTGAATGTGATGGTGGTTGCGGTGAAGGTGGTGGTGCTTTACACATAAAACTTCGTCATTTTTTTGAATAAAACAGCGTTGTTTTGAGAAACAACTCCCCTGCTGTGCTGTACAGTAGAGAATCCGTTATCACACTACATTTGTCGGTATTAAACCTTCCATGACAAAAAGATTGAATTTTTACTACGAAACACAGTATCATACAAACGGCTGACTTTAAATGTATCATATATCATGATCATTAACTGACCTCTCTCTCTCTCTCTCTCTCTCTATATATATATATATATATATATATATATATGAGTGTGATTTGAAAGGCATCCCACCGCCGTACCCGCCGGGCTGTCCTGCAAATGGCCACCAAACCTCCTTCCCCGGATTCGCTAAATCTTGCAAAAATTGGATTCTAAGTATACTCTAATATTTTTTTATTTTGACAAATTATTTGATATTAACGAGTGTGATACCCAGTTATATACAATGAATGAGTTCCAATTAAATTTACACTAAGTGATCTACAAGAGGAGAAAATAAAATATATATATATTAAAGAGGATCTCGAACTACAAACACATAGAGTTAGTCAATCGTTTTTAGATGATATTTTTAATTCATACATTATCTTACGGCACGGACAAGAAATCACAATAATACTATTGATATAGTTATATTACGTTTACATTTAGACATAATATCATTAGCCCATAACAAATAAATTAGTTCTTATAAGACTCACTTAATCCAATATGATTCTTATTGTAATAGTGAAACTCACAATCAGTGACGCTACGTTTTGAATGATATTGTAATATAGGGTAAAATATATTTTATTCTCTTAAATTATTCTCTTTATTTTATTTTGTATTTTCAATTATAAATTTTTCACATTACATTCTAAAGTATCAATTTTATTTTATATTACTTAAATAAATAATTATTTTCAATTTTTTAACAGTAAATGTGCATGTAAGTGATCTGTATTATCAATAAGCAATTGTCTATTGCACATGTACAAGTCAAAAATCAAGAAAAATATAAATCCATGACTTTGTCATTTCTAAACTTTAAATTTTCTTTTATTGTCGAGCTTCTTTTTCTTTACAGAAACTATTTGGTTACAAAAAAAAAAATAAAGTGTTAGTAGACACTTTGCAGGAATTTTTTGAGGTTTTTCTACCTCATTTGACAGATTTTCAAATTTGTAATAAAATTAATATTTTAAAATGTAATGTAAAAAATTTTATAATTAAGAGTATAAAATAAAATAAGAGTAATAAAATAAGAGGTAAATAGTAATTTACTCTCGTAATATCTTTGTCGGTGGAAGTATCTTGAGTGTGCGAGTTGGATCTCTCCTACAAATGGAAACCAATCCTCGTTCCACGGCTTACAATATGTTTTTTATTGAACTAAAAAAAAAGGTAAATTTCCGAAAAATTACTTCACATACTTAGACGGACAAAGAATGTTGCAGAAAAGTCAGAACTCCGCCGAAGCACTATGGCAAGCATCGGATATGGTGGTGGCCTGCAGACAGGTTTTATCTTGAAGACGTCGACCGTGAAAAGCGGCTTGCCGGCGATGTGTTTTTAAACATAGTAAGTCTCATCGGATCTTTCAAGTTAAATAATTAAACGGTTTCAAAAAAAAAACACATGAAAAAAGACTTAAGGCATGTCCCGTTAGACGAGTCAAATAATGAGATGGTACGAACTCCATTAAATATTATTTAAATTTGTTAAACATTATTTGTACACATTGTAAATTCAATACGACATAAAAACCCGACTCCGACCCAACTATTTTATTATTCTAGACACTGTTTGCCAAATCAACAAAATTAAAGGATTGATTTTAGCGAATTTGAATGATAAACTCATTAACTAGTTGGACACGTCAAATAATTGGATTCGCATATTGTATTTGATCGGGTTTTAATCCCAAATAAATGATTCGACAAAAACGTCTTTTTATACACAACATAAATTTGATAAACATGATTTAAATATCATGTACACTCGACTCGACACAACACGAACTCGAGCCAAGTAACGTGACTTGCCGGCAATGTTGTCTTAAACAAAATAAGGCTTTTCGGAACCTCCAAATTAATTAGTCAAACGATTCCACAAAGCACATGAAAAAGACTAATGGAAACAATCTGACAAATTGGTATTATTTTGATGTTTGTTGCGAAAGTGTATAGCCACCAAGTTCAACTTGCATTATTGTAAAAAAACAAAAAATGGAATTACATTGTTGCTAATACGGCAATTGAATTCTGAAATTCGTTTGTTTGTTTAGTCGGATAATGATAAAAAAATAAAAAATAAATAAATTTTAATTTTTTAAGTGTTTGATCAGCATAAAATAAAAAAGTGATGACAAATATTTTATAGAACACATAAAGTTTTGCGATGTTGATATGTCTACTATATGATACGAACAGAGCGGCCAGCCCTTAGGTAACTAATTTGCTTGCCTAGAACTCAAGTTTTAGAGAGCCCTTACAATATTTATTCCTTTAGTATAGTAAACGTAAGTTTTTATTTTTTATTTTAGATATGATTAAAATTTTATGGCCCAAATTTTATTAGTTCAGATCAATATCTAATTTTATTAAGTTTAAAATTACTCTCTACTTGGTTAAACTCAAATTTTAGAGGCCTTCATAAAATTTACCACTTTAATATAATAGTCCTTTTTATTTTTATTTTTTGTATTTTAGATATGATTCAAATTTTTGGGGCTCAAATTTTAATAGTTTAAATCAATATTTAATTTTTTTGGGTCTAAAATTACTCCTTCGATTTAAAATTTTCTAAATATTATGGGTGTGTTCATAGTTATATTTCACTCACTCACATAAAAAATTTATATTCATTATTTTTTGTAGTAAAAATCTATAAAATTTGTTACTTTTTTGTTTTAATATAAATTTTCAGTCAAAATAATTTATACTTAAATTGTCTATGTTATTAAAGTTTGATACTTCATGCGTGCACATTATTTATGGGTAAAGAATGATTATTTGTTATCTTAAAATTATTCTTTGTTCACATATTCTATTATTAAATTACTTGTTGAAAACTTAAATTGATAAAATTTTATTTACAATCAATTAAGAGTGAATGAATTAAAAATATTATCCATTTAAAAAAATTATTGTCAAAACTTGAGTATAAAAACTTGATCAATATTTTAAATTTTTTAAAAAATAAAAAATAATTTTTTAAAACATAAAAAATTATAATAATTAAAAATAAAATATACTAATAGACAAAATATTAATAAGGCCTCATATGAAAATTTTGCCTGGGACCCTGTTTTACCTTGGGCCGCCTTTGGATACGAAAAACACAAAAAAAAATTGAAAATTAAAAAAGATAAACAAACCCCTTTCTATTTTTAAAAAAAAAAATCACAATCATGTAGGTCTTTGTAAAGTTCTTAACAAATATTGCAATTTAATGGCAACCATATGGTTTTTTTTTTTAAGAGCTTGTGTGTTTGGACCATGTATATTATATAGCACAAAATCCTCCAAATCCTCTAACTTTGCATACATGTCAAACCCAAGAATCCAATTCACAACCACTCCCCCAAACAAAATCATTAGGACTTAAAAGACTATATATTGTAGAGATATACAACTCTGAATGCCGCACCAAAAAATATTTTAATTCACGGAATAATTAAGTTACAATTTTTTTGAGATGTAAATTATATTTTCAAAAGACATGATTGATCATAAAAGGTTGGGATTGATACAAATATTTTCATGATTGATCATGAATGTCTGTGTTCGATCATGACCTTCTCTGAACAGTTATAACTTCTCCTTTTAAAGTTATAACTTTACCAATAAAAAAAAGTAACCTACGGTATGGTACCAAATTTATTTTTTAGTACCGTAGAATTTCCCTTTAATACAATCATATCGTCATCACCTTCGACTAGGGGTTTGGCATATATTTATACCTTTTGAATTTGACTATTACTCATCACATAAAATTCGAGATTAACTCATAGACATAATTTGTGAAAAGTTGTGTATATCCAATGTATCTCCTACTATATTATATAACAAACAAATTAGGAGAGAGAGACCTTAGGAGACTTTCTCTTTATTCTCGCGAGTTTTAGAATTTTAATTTATTTTAATGCATTCAATTAAATTATATTTTACCATTTGACATATTTATCCATCCACTAACTAATACCTCATTTAAAATTTTTAAAAATAAATTGTGGGATATGAAAGAGTAAAAATTAGTAAAACAAAAAAAGTCATGAAGGCGATTATGAGATACAAATTTCATAAATTGCACGGCATCGTCGCTCATACTTTGTAGCTATAAGTTTTTAAAAAATACGTCATTAAAATGATTCTCCCTCAAAAAAAACGATTTATAACCACCCAACAAAGTTTAAGATCGCTTTTGGAACAAATGAGCACTAAAGTATCTACCACAAAATTCTTAAATTGCACTAAAGTCAAACGGAAAACCCCAAACCACATCAAACAAAGAAACGATCGGAGAAAATGTTGGAGACTTTTTCGATGCGTTTTCTATTCCGATCTCTATTTCACGATAATTAGAGAATTTATGTCAAATTCAAATAAAAAAAATTAATGAAATTAGAGTTTGAAAACCTATACATAGCCGCAAAGAATAGTTCGTCACAATCAAAACCATCATCCCCAATCCCCCCATCCCCATGGCTACTCCCACTTCTTGTCTGTCTTTCCCTCTCCTCATTCTCTCTCTACTTTTCTCCTCTACTTTCGATCAAATCTCAGCCGTTGGATTCCCCATTAATGTCTGGCCAAAACCAACAACATTCTTTTGGTCCCACCCACAGGCAAAACCACTCTCACCCATCTTCACCATCGCCACCCCTTACCACCAGTACCTCACTCCCGCCATTGAGCGTTACCGCCGTCAAGTCCTAAACGAACACCACAAACCCCTCGTCTCCCCCTCCGTCAACCTCACGTCAACTACGCCGTTACAAACCCTTACAGTCTCCGTTACTGACCTCACAACCCCACTCACTCACGGAGTCAACGAGTCCTACGCACTTTCCATCCCAGCCGTCGGATCAACCGCTTATCTAAAGGCGGAGACAGCATGGGGAGCCATGAGAGGTCTCGAGAGCTTTTCCCAACTCGTCTGGGGTGACCCACTACGAGTTGCTTCCGAGTTGTACATTTATGACTCGCCATTGTTCGAGCACAGAGGTGTAATGTTGGACACGTCGAGGAATTTCTATGGAGTTTCAGATTTGTTGAGGCTAATTAATGCTATGGGTATGAACAAATTGAATGTTTTTCATTGGCATATCACTGATTCGCATTCGTTTCCTCTGGTTCTGCCGTCAGAGCCTGATCTGGCGGGGAAGGGTTCGTATGGGGAGGAAATGAAGTATTCGCCGGAGGATGTGCAGAGGGTGGTAGAGTTTGGATTGGAACGTGGGGTTAGGGTTTTACCGGAGGTCGATATGCCTGGTAAGTTTAACTCATTTTTCTCACTGATATTTAACTGTTTAATGCAGGGGAGATTAGTGATTTTGAGTAGTTTGTTGATTGAAATTTGGTTTGAAGTTGAATAATAAATTGTTTATAATTATTGTGTTGATTTTGTGATTAGAGAGAGAGAGAGAGAGGCGCCATTTAACCATAAGTCATAACATATTTGATGGTGTATGTTAAGGTGGACGAACAGAAGGNAGGCGCCCTTTAACCATAAGTCATAACATATTTGATGGTGTATGTTAAGGTGGACGAACAGAAGGTTGGAATTATGCTTTGTAATTTGGGTCTGAGCTCCTAGGCTCGTGAGGACCGAGATCAATGATTTCAGGGATTGGGGTGATTTATATAGTGAAAATATAGTGGTTCACCGGTTCGGAAGCTCGGCTAATCCCCTCTTCAATGGAGATTCTTGTTCCTTTTATCTTTGTTCATCGAGGATTTATCCTAAAGAGTTTCTTCTATAATATTCAGTTTTTCTCACCCCTTTATTGGAGGTATTATACAGTATTTATAGAGTTGTTCCTTGATGTGTGGGATCTCTGCCGAGATCCTAGCTTTTCATCTGTGGATTCTTTCTTGATTTTTGGAGAGAATCTTGGTTGGTTGAATGTTTTGCGCCTTGAATATGACTCTTTGCCACTTCCCTTATCATTTCTGGTATTGTCTCGTTTGGGGGGAGCTCTGGCTCCGGTCCTCTGAGCTCTGCGTGTCTTTCTTGGCCTCCTTGTCGGACCTCCGCGCCTGAGCTCATACTTTGAAAATTATTCTATGTATCATCAATATTAAACAAAAGGTGGAGTCTTTTTTTGAATCGTTGTAGATGTTTTGTCCTTTAGACATTTGGAGTAACCTAATAAAGTATATGGTTGGGCTTCCAATCATGTTCAATAACCCTAAATTTTACTTTTTAGAGGTAAAGTCCTTATCCAATGAATATTTTTTTAATCCCAAAACTATATTCTATACACTACTTGAACTACTTGAAGTAGTTTATTAAATTCTCTTGTTAGAAGTAAATGTTGTTTTCCTATAGTTTTGATGCCAATGCTATTACAATTTTCCATAATCATAATTTGGATCTGATCATAGCAAAAAATCAAGTGCACGAGGCTATATGACTTAGCTGGTGGTTGGAAACAACAATAGATTTGGTTGTAAATCTCAATGTGGCGGCAGATAAATAAAGGCGTATATGTGCATATACCAATCATTATGTCAAGTGAAAGCTGATTTTGTTATTGAAGAATTCCTTTCAACTACTTATGTCGAAAAAAACATTAACGTAGGTATTAGGATTTAGAGCCTAAGATTTGTGGTTCAGGTTTTAGCAGACTATATTATATCGCTTCCAAAAATTAGAGCTTGTTTGCGACAATGGTGCTTCATTTGCAATTCTCTGGCACTAGATTCTCTTTTTCTAAAACTTTATATTCCTTTTGAAATGACCAATCAGATTTAGTATGTGTAGGAAGGAAAATAGTAGATCACGTATTCTCCATCCATAGGAGTGACACTTATAAATTTCTTTCCAGTTCTCTTCTCACCTCCTTTTTCTTGTTTTAAACTCTCCGTTTGGTTTCCTAAAAAGGGCATAGAGCAGAATATTAAAAAAGGAAGATAAATATTTTTCCATTTTTTTGTTCATTCATTTATGCTGAGGACTTGTGGAGTGAATTGAGAGAAAACTATTCCAGCTCCTGTATTTAACTGTACTGTTGCACTTTGTGGTGAGATGATGTGCGGTCAATGCCTCTCCAAGGTATTTTTGGTGATTTATGGTTTGGGAAACAATTGTCTCCTTGCATATCTATTTTGTAATTCCTTTTGTGTGCATAATCATTGTTATTTGGTATTTAAATAGCCAGAAACTAAAATGGCTGTTTTTCGCATTTTTTTTTCTCATTCTTTTATGGTCCGACTCAGTGTTTTGAAAAGCTCGCCTAGGCGAGAAGCGAGGCGAGGCGAGCTTATCTCGCCTGGGGGACCCTCAGGCAAAGCGAACGTGAGCGAAGCGAGAAAAAGCGAAAAAACGAACGCTTTATTATAAGAGGCGATTCTGCTCCCCTTTTTTTTTTTTTTTTTCTGATCACAGGTTAGTAGTCTCTTTTATTTTTTAATCACTGATGACTTTTTTTTAGACTATCGTTGGTCTATTTTTTTTTTTTTTCTAATAAGCAATGTTCTGAACAAAACACATTCTTTTTTTTTCCTTATATTGCTGAATTCATTTAGAATATTTGTGGAATGTGGGAGTCAGACGACTACATGACAAAATTATGATAAAGAAAGGAAGTAGGAGTATCAGGAATTGGGGTAAATAATAGAGTCTTCTACAAAGATATGTCTCTGATATGTCTTGGTTATACTTTTCCCTTTTCTTATATATATACAAATGGTACCAAAAAGTGGTCTATGCTTATACCATGTTTAATTATTTTAGTACATGTGAAATGTGCCTCTGTTCTGTTTTTTTTATTCAGCACATAATTACATATGAAATTGTTTACAATTGATTCTGCTCCTGTCATGATCATTGTGCGTCTGTTTTTTTTTTAGCTCATTCTGCTTCTATTTTTTTTTGTTGATTCTGTTGCTGCTTCGATTTTGCTGTCCTGTGTTGCTTCTGTTTTTTTTTATCCTCATTCTGCATCTTTTTTTTTTGTTGCTGATTCTGCCGCTGTCCTGATTCTGCTTCTTTTGTTGTCCTACCCTGTCAATATGAAAATGTATACAATTGTTAGTATTTGTTTGAATTTAAATGTTTAAGTTATGACTGTTATTAAGATTTGAGATATTATTAGTGTTTGTTTTAATTTAAATGTTTATGGTTTTACTTGTATTTAAATATTTAGTATATATAAAATTAGAACTTAGATTGTTTAGAAGTAATTAAACTAAAATATATCTTTTTTTAACTGTTCGCTTTGCTTCGGTAAAGCGTGTTGCTTCGCTTCTCGCTTCTCGCCTAGGCGTTAGAAGCCTTGGACGCTTCGGTTCGCTTTACGCCTTAAATAACACTGATCCGACTTTTTTCCTTAGATTCAAATGAAAGTGTGTAAAGGAACTTTATATTTTACATGATTTAATCTCTTCTTCCCCTACAAAGTGGGTTGTCAATTATCTTATCCTGAATAGAGTGATGACCCTCATTCAAAGGCTATCAAATTGATCCTCTAAGGACCCTGTCCAACTCCAGATTTAGAAAATAATAAACCTACAACAAACACAATTGAACAAAAAAAATCTGCTTGTGATTAATTGGCCTGATTCATCTTGCATTTGGAACGTTTTTACGAGATTGGCTACATCACAACTTGCTAATATTGTGATTCTTATTTCTGCTTAAATTAGGCTAAGTTTGACTGCATTAACTGAATTGTGTTGTTTGTGTATTTTGCAGCACATACAGGATCATGGGCTGAAGCTTACCCAGAGATTGTGGCTTGCGCAAACATGTTCTGGTGGCCTGCTGGATCTGCATGGGCTGATCGACTTGCATCTGAACCAGGAACTGGCCAACTCAACCCATTAAATGCCAAGACCTACGAAATCATTAAGAATATCCTTCGTGACATCACCACAATGTTTCCAGAACCATTCTATCATGGAGGAGCTGATGAGATCATCCCAGGTTGTTGGAAAGCCAATCCTTCCATTCAAGCCTTCATGGACGACAATGGAACCCTCAGTCAGCTCCTTGAGATATTTGTTAACTCTACCTTCCCTTATATTGTTTCACTGAATCGTACTGTGGTCTACTGGGAGGACGTTTTATTGGATGCCGAGATCAAAGTGAATCCTTCCTTTCTTCCCCCGGAGAACACCATTCTACAAACATGGAACAATGGCCCAAATAACACCAAGAAGATTGTTTCTTCTGGATATCGGGCTATAGTCTCATCCTCAGATTTCTACTACTTGGACTGCGGGCATGGAGATTTCCTTGGGAATGACAGTCAGTATAATCAGCCACCTGGTAGTGACCAAGGTAATGGAGGGTCATGGTGTGGACCCTTCAAAACATGGCAAACCATTTACAACTATGATATTACATATGGTTTGAGTGAGGAGGAGGCGAAATTGGTGTTAGGAGGAGAGGTGGCATTGTGGTCTGAGCAAGCAGACTCGACAGTTTTGGATCCAAGGATTTGGCCGAGAACTTCAGCAATGGCAGAAGCATTATGGTCAGGGAACCGGGATGAGACAGGCATGAAGAGGTATGCAGAGGCAACAGATCGGTTGAATGAGTGGAGATACAGAATGGTAACCAGAGGGATCGCTGCTGAACCAATTCAGCCGCTCTGGTGTATTAGGAACCCCGGAATGTGTAACACAGTTAATCCTTTTTAGTTATTTGTTGGACCCTGTTCCTTTTTAAGATTGAACTGCCAAATTGTGAAAGATGAAAGAAATATCCAATTTGTGCGGTTAAATTATTTTTGTGTAATGATATTCTGCAATGAAAATATTTAACAGGGGATGTGTGAAAACAAAGTTAACTGAATATGAAATCTTGAAGTTCTTGGCTACACACGCACATGGACTATGTGTGCATACTTGGGATCTTGTGAGAGAAAATTCTGTTGGTGGTGTGAAATATAGGATGACATAACAGCAAACATCGCTTGGTTTTCAACTCTCTAATTAATGTCACACCACTAAACGCATCTAATTCAAAAGTTCTTCCCGTAGATGTTTCACTCCCAGATCACCACACCCTCTCTGTTTTCAGACCAAAAATAACAGCAAAATATCGGTGAATTGTCATTTGGCATCTTACTAAGTCTATGTATAACTAAACTGGCTAGTTATGTCCTACAGAGTTTGAATTTGCTCCAATTTTTTATCAACTGTTAGTTCTACTGTTGAACTTTAAGTATATGCATCAAAAGGTAACCGTTTCTAATATTGCAGATAGTTTTGCGTTTGATAAGAGGTTAAGCCTTTTTGTCTGCAAGGACACCTTTGTTTTCAATTTACATATCTTATGGTATGCACTGTTTCATGCTTCAATTGTTTGTCAAAAATGCTCGACAGTTTTTATTCATCCATACCTAACTTTATTACAGAAACGCTCTGATCATTACATAGAAGATTGGTCGTGTGGCTATAGAATTTGTACTTTTGAACAAGGTTTGTCCTTGGCAACACCATTATCAGTTGTAAGCTGTTTGATTTCATGTTCAGGATTATACCATTTTAAATTTTGTGCTGCATTACTTCTTTAATGGCATACTCTTGTGTCTCAGGTTCTCAGAAAGTAACTTTATGTAAAAGGTATCACACGGGTACTGGGAATCAACAACACTCTAAATGGCATCACGCATGCATATGTATTGCCTGTTCATGCCAATATGATTGAACGAATTTCATATTTCTCCAACCTAAATTTATGGCAGTACAAGTTTTTCATCGTGTGTTGGAAGAATATGCATCTCAAGACCATGTGCAGCAATTGTGAACTGTATGTTTGTTTCTTGTGTCCTCTCTCCCCCTCTCTCTTGCTGTTTTCGTCATCTTTTTTTTTTTTTCACTATCTTGTGGTGCAGGAGAAGAGAAGCAAGTGAAATTGGTTGGGCGGGTATTGGGAGACATTAAGCTGTTGAAATTTTGAATCAACGACGGGTGAACTAAGCCAGCCTGTTTGTGCTGCAGAAGGATCTTCTAATTGGTGACCTTCAAGTTCAGGTAACCTTCTTCCTGATTAGTTCTTAAAAACAAGGTGTCTGATCTACCTGGTACTTCTTTGTTTTCATGATTTTGACACTACACAATAAAGAAAGCTATATGAAATCCACTGAGTTGCATTGGTTAACATCTGAGAACTTGTTAAATTTGTGACCTGGGCAAAGGGTTTATATACCTGCAGTGTCAAATATTACATATTTTCTCAATAAATAACAATCTCTAATTCCTTGCTTAATCCAATTGTCGATTGAATCATAGTGTCTATGTTGTACATTTGAGAATTGTTGCATTCAAAAGGGGTCGCCCACAACTACCTGTATGTTACATGTTCTCCCTCATTATCCCCTTCTCTCAAGCAGTTGAGGTTAGCTTGAGGCTAACCATAAACTCTGAAGTGTTGGGTTCGACTCTCGCTGCTGACTCTCAGCGTTAACCGCTAGTGAATCCCGGGTTTAACAAATAAATTTGTGATGAACTTTGACTAAAAGAGTGCAATCCTATTTCTCTAGTTGGGCTTCCACATCAGTTTTAACATGTTTCAGATTGGGGCAATGGAGTTGCCACCAGTGACATTTCAGGGCATGTTGAGTTGGCGATTAAAAATAAGATTAGATGAGTGTATCTGAACTTTTGGGCACCCTTGCGTTGCAAGCCAATTTTCAGGAATAAGTTCTACCCATGAGTTTATAACAATTAATATCAGAGCTAGTCATTACGTCTAAGATAGGATCAAATGCAATGTGAGTTGCGGCTTGCTGTGGTGGAGTCACATAAGAGGTGACCTATAAGCTGGATAAGATAACTTAGTGTTGTTATATATGGGTATAATACTATCTCATTGAATACTGATAGGTGAGTGGAGCCACCAAAAGAAAAGGGCAACAATTGTGACAGTGTCGATAGAGTGAACTGCCGGGGACGGTGACGATAGAAACGTGGTGAATTTTTACGATATCACATCATTTAAAAATAAAATTAGATGTTTGTTTATGAACTCTTAAATTTCCTTTTTCCACAAATCGATTTTTCAGGTGTAATGGGTACATAAGATACTTGATGATGCAGCCTAAGTAGATAGACCAACGCGTTCATGGGCCATGGGCTGTATATTTGGCCCATTATCCCCAGAAATGGCCCATCTGGTAAGCCACCATCCAATTGGCCAAATAAACCATGTCCTGTTTTGTGCTGTTAACTAGCAGGCCAAGTAAACCAAGCCCCATGCATGAGTTGGTTTACATACCCTGGTCGCGAGACCATGAAACCCACTATATTCTCGTCAATACATGGTGAGTGATTTTTTAGAATCAAGAAAACTTAAATTAAAATGTATTAGAAACGATCTTAACCCGAGAACAAGTAATATCATGCCCACCAAACTTTTTGAGAACAAGTCAAACAGAGGAACTTACAAGACTTGTTTATATATAAATGTGGCATCAGTGTTGAGGCAACTTGCAAACATAAAAATTTGATGAAATGGTTGATAAAAGTTGTAAGAAACCCATTTTTTAAAACTAGATAAATTTGACTGTCAAGATTAAAATGACAAATGCTGAACAGCCAGACATTTCTTCTAAGGTGATAGTAGATAGTCCATTACCTTATACTACAAGACATTCTTTTACTCAATCAAGTATATTGTTGCCATTTATCATATATAGTTGAGATGTCCATTTCTAGTGTCTATTAGGCTGTAATGGGTATGTAAACAAATGACCATGTTCTCAAGAAAGTAAGATATTTTCTTTGAAGTAGGCCTGTCAACAGATCAATTCCGGATTTCGGTCGATTTGCGTTTTAATTTAGAAGTCCCAAATAGAATATCTAATGAATTTAGTTTTTTTAGTCTATATCTAGATTTGTTAAAAATTTAAAATTTAATCCAAGAATCCAAATCTAATTCAAATAACTAAATTTGCCTGAATTTTTAAAAATTATATCTAACTTTTGACTCAATTTCAGCAAATAATCAGAGTGGATATTGGTAGCACCCAAATTCAAGTTAAGCATAATTAACATATTCAGATTTGAATTATCAGTCAAAAATATCAATTCATATCCTATTAATTGTGTTTAAACTTGTACCAAAATTCGATTAATTAACAGTATGTTTAGTATTAAGTAATTGTTGTTTAAAAAATTATTAACTTATCATAATTTTAATATTATGCAAAAAATGACACTTGCATACATGTATATCAATTACTATCCATGTGTTTAAAAGCAAGGAAAAGGAGTAAAGCCAAAAAAGAAAGAACGGAGAAAAAAAGAAAAGCAAAATTGCAAAAATGCATCTGATATTATTGCCCCTATAAATTATTTTTTTTCAACGATAAGAGGTGATCGGACTAGATTACATGTATCTCGACTAATTCTATCTCTATTCTAGTCAAAAACTGGTCATCCATGTTATGACTAGAGTATTCACGAGAAATAAATCTCTCATAACCTAACCCTAAAAAATTGTAAAGATTCAAACTTAGAACGTATATCTTTATACTTCCTCTTCTTACCACCGGCCCTATCAATCAAGCCTACCAAACTTTGACTTAATACCACATAATGCACAACAAAAATCAAAAAATGAAAGGACACATTCTACCCTTTCTTGTACTCAATCACCAAATTATAACATCTCCCACATTTTTCAAATCTATCTTGCATGGTTAACCTTCCCTCCAAATCACCTATAAAACCCTAATTCAAGACCAAGCAAAAGCTCATCCTCACTCTCATTAATTTTCTCTCTCCTCCTTTTCTTCCTACCATGAAAGCTTCAAGTCAAGCAGCACTCCCCTTCACCACCATGGCTATTCTCTTTCTTCTTCTCCTCCTACTTGCACCACCACCTTCATATGCTGCAATTTCATGCAGTGATGTGATCAAGGACATTAGGCCCTGTGTGAACTACCTGAAGAACGGCAGCGGAATGCCACCGGCGGCGTGTTGTACGGGAGCATCGAATCTTGCCTCCTCCGCCACCACCACGGCAGACAAGCAGGCTGCCTGTAACTGCATTAAGAGTGCGGCCAAAAACGCTAACATCAAGTCTGAATTGGCCAAGGCTCTTCCAGCCAATTGTGGAATCACCTTGTCCATCCCTATCTCCCCCAACACAGACTGTACCAAGTACTTATACTAGCTCTTAGTTAAAGCATTTCTTAGATTGGCTCACGTTTGGTTTGATTTTAACTCGTTCACAAATTACAAAATGAATAGAATTTAGTTAGATTTCTGATTTTATTTTTGTAAATGAGTCAAAAACGAGCGACATATGCTTCAACTTGAGTATACGTGGCTCAAATAATTACGGTATAGGGGTAATTCTAATTTTACAGTCAAGAAACTACTATTTGAAAGATAACCCTAAAATTATCTCCATATAGCTCCAGATCATACATTGCTTACGTTCTAGTTTTAATTTTTGGAATTTTTGCTGAGATATTGAGCTGGATTTCGGATTGAATGCTCATGAGCTTCTACCGAACCATGCTTGAGCAAGAATCTAAACTCTACACCTTTGGCTCAAGCTTGGTAAGTCACATCTACATCTAGGCAAGCTTGGTAAGTCACAGCTAGGGAAGCTTGAACATATACAAGCTTGACTCAACTATAATTCCTAAACTACACGATCTAGAAACAAATATATCTACAAGAACGGTTTTTTTTTTNTTAAATTAAAATGTATTAGAAACGATCTTAACCCGAGAACAAGTAATATCATGCCCACCAAACTTTTTGAGAACAAGTCAAACAGAGGAACTTACAAGACTTGTTTATATATAAATGTGGCATCAGTGTTGAGGCAACTTGCAAACATAAAAATTTGATGAAATGGTTGATAAAAGTTGTAAGAAACCCATTTTTTAAAACTAGATAAATTTGACTGTCAAGATTAAAATGACAAATGCTGAACAGCCAGACATTTCTTCTAAGGTGATAGTAGATAGTCCATTACCTTATACTACAAGACATTCTTTTACTCAATCAAGTATATTGTTGCCATTTATCATATATAGTTGAGATGTCCATTTCTAGTGTCTATTAGGCTGTAATGGGTATGTAAACAAATGACCATGTTCTCAAGAAAGTAAGATATTTTCTTTGAAGTAGGCCTGTCAACAGATCAATTCCGGATTTCGGTCGATTTGCGTTTTAATTTAGAAGTCCCAAATAGAATATCTAATGAATTTAGTTTTTTTAGTCTATATCTAGATTTGTTAAAAATTTAAAATTTAATCCAAGAATCCAAATCTAATTCAAATAACTAAATTTGCCTGAATTTTTAAAAATTATATCTAACTTTTGACTCAATTTCAGCAAATAATCAGAGTGGATATTGGTAGCACCCAAATTCAAGTTAAGCATAATTAACATATTCAGATTTGAAGTATCAGTCAAAAATATCAATTCATATCCTATTAATTGTGTTTAAACTTGTACCAAAATTCGATTAATTAACAGTATGTTTAGTATTAAGTAATTGTTGTTTAAAAAATTATTAACTTATCATAATTTTAATATTATGCAAAAAATGACACTTGCATACATGTATATCAATTACTATCCATGTGTTTAAAAGCAAGGAAAAGGAATAAAGCCAAAAAAGAAAGAACGGAGAAAAAAAGAAAAGCAAACTTGCAAAAATGCATCTGATATTATTGCCCCTACAAATTATTTTTTTTCAACGATAAGAGGTGATCGGACTAGATTACATGTATCTCAACTAATTCTATCTCTATTCTAGTCAAAAACTGGTCATCCATGTTATGACTAGAGTATTCACGAGAGATAAATCTCTCATAACCTAACCCTAAAAAATTGTAAAGATTCAAACTTAGAACGTATATCTTTATACTTCCTCTTCTTACCACAGGCCCTATCAATCAAGCCTACCAAACTTTGACTTAATACCACATAATGCACAACAAAAATCAAACAATGAAAGGACACATTCTACCCTTTCTTGTACTCAATCACCAAATTATAACATCTCCCACATTTTTCAAATCTATCTTGCATGGTTAACCTTCCCTCCAAATCACCTATAAAACCCTAATTCAAGACCAAGCAAAAGCTCATCCTCACTCTCATTAATTTTCTCTCTCCTCCTTTTCTTCCTACCATGAAAGCTTCAAGTCAAGCAGCACTCCCCTTCACCACCATGGCTATTCTCTTTCTTCTTCTTCTCCTACTTGCACCACCACCTTCATATGCTGCAATTTCATGCAGTGATGTGATCAAGGACATTAGGCCCTGTGTGAACTACCTGAAGAACGGCAGCGGAATGCCACCGGCGGCGTGTTGTACGGGAGCATCGAATCTTGCCTCCTCCGCCACCACCACGGCAGACAAGCAGGCTGCCTGTAACTGCATTAAGAGTGCGGCCAAAAACGCTAACATCAAGTCTGAATTGGCCAAGGCTCTTCCAGCCAATTGTGGAATCACCTTGTCCATCCCTATCTCCCCCAACACAGACTGTACCAAGTACTTATACTAGCTCTTAGTTAAAGCATTTCTTAGATTGGCTCACGTTTGGTTTGATTTTAACTCGTTCACAAATTACAAAATGAATAGAATTTAGTTAGATTTCTGATTTTATTTTTGTAAATGAGTCAAAAACGAGCGACATATGCTTCAACTTGAGTATACGTGGCTCAAATAATTACGGTATAGGGGTAATTCTAATTTTACAGTCAAGAAACTACTATTTGAAAGATAACCCTAAAATTATCTCCATATAGCTCCAGATCATACATTGCTTACGTTCTAGTTTTAATTTTTGGAATTTTTGCTGAGATATTGAGCTGGATTTCGGATTGAATGCTCATGAGCTTCTACCGAACCATGCTTGAGCAAGAATCTAAACTCTACACCTTTGGCTCAAGCTTGGTAAGTCACATCTACATCTAGGCAAGCTTGGTAAGTCACAGCTAGGGAAGCTTGAACATATACAAGCTTGACTCAACTATAATTCCTAAACTACACGATCTAGAAACAAATATATCTACAAGAACGGTTTTTTTTTTTTTTGTCAGACACTATTATAAAAGAAAGACACTATTATAAAAGAAAGAGAATGACGAGATTCGAATCAACGACCTTAAAGTCCAATAGTGGGAACGATAGCCATTAAATCAACCGCTAACCTCTATCTACTAAAAATAGACCATCACATTTGCGTATACTTGTGTATGTTATGGGTTAACCTTTTCTTTTATTTCCTTTCCATTCATGTGTCCTTTGCAGGATTACTTGAAGTTGAAGTGGGCTGGAGGATTTATATGTCTGATGCCTGTTCTATGAAGGAAGCAGCTTAGCCTATCTTGCAATAAGCTTGGATCTATACACATCTATCTCCTTTTTCTGTTACTCTTCTTTTTAATATGCTTAAGAGTTATTGTTATCTTTGTTGTTTTGTATCAAATAATTGCCTTTACCCACTTCTGGTGAAGTTGCAGTGAGAATTATATATATGGTCTACATATTTTGTTTGACATGAGTTTTATCTCCAACCACTATTCAACACTAATTCGAAGTCTTTAATTACTCGTGTCAAATGAACCGAAACTGATCCGAACTTTGTATCAATCGTGTCGTGACCGGTATATACATGCTCTCGAAAGAAATAGAAGTAAACTTTAGTTCACAAGATTTTATTGGAAAAATTACACTTTAACCCTCTTAATTACAAACTCGATTTCACTTTATTCTGTGAACTATTGAATTTTTTATATTTTTCGCTCAACTATTGAAATTATTTTACATTGTCCTAATGCAAATGTCTGTTGTCTTTTTGGACATAAATCTTCAGCGTGCAGAAGTAAAGTTAAAAAAAAAACACACATGGTTAGAGGGCAAAATGAAATAATTTTTAGTTCAGCTTGTGACAAACGTTAGTAATTAGAGAGATGTGAAACTAATCAAGTAGTCGAGGGTGTAATTTAAAAAACATGAGAGTTGAGTGGACAATGTGAAAAAAAGGATCATAGTTGAGTGGCGTTTAAGTGTCATTTGACAATTTCATTAATGTCCTTGAATAATTCATACACTGGTAGGGCTCTGCCAGTTTGTGAATTGAACCCATGTTTGAAGCCAAAGTAAAAGCCATCAAACAGCTAATTCAGGTCAGACAGTCAGTTCTACAAGGGCAGAAGATTAAAGATAACGAAACCTCAAGGCATGAGAGTTGTTACTTTGCTGGCAGGAGGGGGACTGTGAAGAGTGGCAATTTTTCGACAAGTCACCTTAATATAGGAAAAAAGTTCAACACAAAATTAGCTTGTTCTGATTTATTAGTTCACGATAACAACTGAAAATGACAAGACTTACTGACACAAATAACGATTGAGTCAATTTCATGGTAAACATAATAATTCGACTTTAATATGACAAACCCACTTAGCCTGTATAGTATGGATCTGAACATATCTTCAGGTTATGGTAGGCCTACCAACCGGGATTCCAAAATTGAAAGTTTTAAGTACCTTTTTATCTTTATATAATACTGTAAGCAATTTTTTATTTTTCCATTTTTTTTTGCTTTTCTCTCGTCTCGGATGATCTATTCCTCTAATCTTAATCGCATGTGCATAGTAATATATGAATACACCTATATAGGTATCATTCATATGTACATAACTACATCTAAAACACTTCGAAGCATTAGCCAAATAGGATTTTACTTCTTTGCTAATTGTTTTTCTGAAGTAGGAAAAATTACTCATTGACACCCTCAACAGTGATCTTTTTTTTTTACTTTGCCCCATCAGCTATCATATTTTTTATATTACACCCTCAACTATGTGATTAGTTTCACATTGCTCCAATTATTAGTATCTGTTACATATTTAATAAAAAAATATTTTATTTTACCTTTGAACTATGTAATTTATTTCACTTTGCCTCAACAGTCAACAATTTCTGTCTAAAAAGCTAACATACGTTTACTATTGGAGCATAGTGAAATAATTAAAGTAGTTGAGGGGACAAAGTGCAAAAAGAGTTATAGTTGAGGGAGCCAAAGTGTAATTTATCCTAAGAAATATTATCAAATAGTACCTATAAATAGCACCACAAAGAAGCCAGTGGTGAAAGTGTCACCGTTGCCACTGGAATGCTCAGGAAAACAAAACATAAGAATACAGCCAGTTCATTAATAGTTTATAACTCCAAAGACATGAGCAATCAAATAATTACATATGAGAGACAAATGAAAGGTGCCAATTTAGTAAAAGAGACTAAATTTAACACTCAGGAGATTGGAACTAAATTGATAGCAAGTGTTCATCACCTGTCTAAGCGGTTTACATCTGAGAATCAATCTTTTTAAAACAGAGATAGAATGTCTTACTCCATACCTCTTTCAAACCCTGTTAAAAACGGGAGTCTTGTGCACTGAATATAACTTTTTTAAAACCTAAGTTGACCCCCTCTTCCTCCACTTTATTGTCTTGAGTGTTTAAAAAGAGTCAAAACTTGCCCCAATACAGATAGTGTAAGGACATTCACAAGTAGCTAACTCTAACCTAACCTAAAAGAAGGGTTATACACTAACAATGTAGACAAGAAGTCTAATGAGTACATTTGAGGGTCACACACACACACACACACACACAAACACATATGTATTGTGATTGTGGAAATCTTATGAATTTGGTCATGGACAATTAGAGTTCCTACCTGGTCCACCATAGTAAAAGTAGTTACCCCAACCACCATTCTTTCCAACCTGAACATCATAGCAATTTGATTCCTCAGTAAAAGTGGCAATGTCCTTGGGAGCCCTCAAGTTGTTGGACCCATCTACTATCTGAATATTCCTGAAATAACTGGACTTCCCAAACCCTTCTTCAGGAAAATGGCCACTGCCCATTTGGGTGGTGGTGTGTTGCCCTTCAGACTCTGAGTTCACCACCTCTCCTCCCCATTCAATCATTGAAGCACTGTCTACTAAGTTTGAGAACAAAAATGCTGGCCAATAACCCAAAACATAGTCATTCCCAAACTGCATCCACCAGTTACCCTCTGTTGGGTCCTACCAAAAGACAACCAAATATAAAAATTCAAATTGATGGGTTAAAATGATAGGATAGAAACATAAGGACCCAGAAAAAGAAAAGAAAGAAAAGCATACAACATGGACAAATGTCATAGATTCTCTGCATCTCTTTTAATCTATTAAATCAAAGGGTCAATTATATTTTAACTCCCTCAACTATATCTCTTGTCAATCGTCGTCATCTGTCAACAACCAACTACCATGTTTTTTGGAATACGCCTCTAACTATGGTTGTTAGTTTCACACTACCCCTAACAACGATCATGTACTTCATATTGTACTTATTATTGATTTCATACTTCCTAACTGTAGACATTAGAAATATGTATTCTATTTATTTTACAGAGTGTATGAACATGGCAGTCAATTGATTTTGCGGGTGATGAAAATCAATTCAAGTAGTTAAGTGGGTAATGTGAAAAACACAACCCTTAAGGGGATAAAGCTAATTGCAATGGGTTTGACTTCTGGGTCTTGTACTATCATCATTATTTTGTATATATATATATTGAAAACCTTAATGAAATGAAGTAGTAGGTGAGTCCAATGTGTACAGCTAATCTTATATACCTTCCAGACAAGTATGCTGATATCATATTGGGATTGACGATATCCAGAAACAGGGAAGATGCTGGCCCCCAGAGCTATTTCATTATTGATTTGAACAAAGCCTGAGCACAGCAAGTTGTAGCAACCCGTGGCTTGATAAGCATCACTCTGTCATTTCAGCCAAAAATTTCAGGCACTTTTAGACACTATGTGATAACAGTATCAACAGCATGGAAATCGTAAATAAGGTTTGGTATAAAATTACACTTTATTTGGATGAAATTCTGACTTAATTGGACGAGATTACTGGTTGTTTCAAATCGATTTGAAGGCATAATTTGACCTCGATTGATGACCTTTTTGAGTTGTAAAGTGATTTCATTTGAGTTGTAACAAGCTTTTTTGCAATCTTAACTTTTGCTACAATATCAAATTCGATACCGTAGTCTTTCCCGAGCAAAAAAGGAACTTAAAAAGGATGGGTATATGGTGACTTACTGTCCAATAGGTAAAAAGTCTAGCGTTGTCGTCTCCATACAAGTCTGGGCTTACCTGTTTTCTCCCAGTAGATGGAAAACCAATTTAAAATCAGAACAAAAAAATTGGTACACTCACGCACTCACACACACACACACATATATGAATTAGGAGGATTGTGAGTGAAAAGATAACTGCCTGCCAGCCAGCTTCAATACTGTTGAGGTCATAAGCAAAAGAGCCTCCCAAGATCCATAGCTGAGACAAGCTGAATTCATTGGGTTGCTGTACTCTGGGAGTCCATACATTAATGGTTGCCTTTGCTCCATAGTAATTATCTCCTTCAACATAAGCTATTGCATGCTAAAAAACTCCAGAACAAAACCCCAGAAAAAAATAAATCATTAAGAAAGAAAAGAGACCAACATAAAGCAAGAAAGCTAAAAAAAAAAAAAAAGTTTTCTTTTCATGTGTTGTTGTGATGTCATGGTTCAAGGACGTTGTATGACGTATTGAGAGGGTAGACGTATCAGTCACGTCGATGTGAAATATGCTACAATTAAGATGTGATGAAGATGGCTCAAAGGACTTGGCTGAGTTTTATATGAGTGTCAACGGTTCTGGGTCGTTATTTACACGAAACGTGTCGGAACGAAAGGTTTCATTCTAGGTCGAATCGTATCTATATCAGATATTTTGAACCATGAGTCATAGGGAGCATATGTATCTATAGGCTGTGGGTGTACCTGATGGCCATATTGACTGATGAAGTCAGGTCCAGCAGACTTTGGTTTAGGGACACTAGAATTCTTCTTCTTTCCAAAACTCTCGACAGAGCTTGCTCTGAGGATATCCTCTCTCTTTGTTCTTCTGATAGGAATGGTTCCTTCTGGGCACCTTCCATTCAAGTTCCATAACTGAGCAATTGGTTTTGACCCATCATTTTGGGATTTTGAATTGGACACTTTGTTATCATCAAGCAGCCCTTCTGGATGATAATTTGGCCTCATCTACAACAAACAAAAAACACCCATCTTCAGAATCCAAACTGTATGTACAAATGCATGGGAGAGAGAGAGAGAGAGAGA
>CAUOFW020001425.1:215379-244981 GCA_963454935.2 Ilex paraguariensis
CACACACACACACACACAAACACATATGTATTGTGATTGTGGAAATCTTATGAATTTGGTCATGGACAATTAGAGTTCCTACCTGGTCCACCATAGTAAAAGTAGTTACCCCAACCACCATTCTTTCCAACCTGAACATCATAGCAATTTGATTCCTCAGTAAAAGTGGCAATGTCCTTGGGAGCCCTCAAGTTGTTGGACCCATCTACTATCTGAATATTCCTGAAATAACTGGACTTCCCAAACCCTTCTTCAGGAAAATGGCCACTGCCCATTTGGGTGGTGGTGTGTTGCCCTTCAGACTCTGAGTTCACCACCTCTCCTCCCCATTCAATCATTGAAGCACTGTCTACTAAGTTTGAGAACAAAAATGCTGGCCAATAACCCAAAACATAGTCATTCCCAAACTGCATCCACCAGTTACCCTCTGTTGGGTCCTACCAAAAGACAACCAAATATAAAAATTCAAATTGATGGGTTAAAATGATAGGATAGAAACATAAGGACCCAGAAAAAGAAAAGAAAGAAAAGCATACAACATGGACAAATGTCATAGATTCTCTGCATCTCTTTTAATCTATTAAATCAAAGGGTCAATTATATTTTAACTCCCTCAACTATATCTCTTGTCAATCGTCGTCATCTGTCAACAACCAACTACCATGTTTTTTGGAATACGCCTCTAACTATGGTTGTTAGTTTCACACTACCCCTAACAACGATCATGTACTTCATATTGTACTTATTATTGATTTCATACTTCCTAACTGTAGACATTAGAAATATGTATTCTATTTATTTTACAGAGTGTATGAACATGGCAGTCAATTGATTTTGCGGGTGATGAAAATCAATTCAAGTAGTTAAGTGGGTAATGTGAAAAACACAACCCTTAAGGGGATAAAGCTAATTGCAATGGGTTTGACTTCTGGGTCTTGTACTATCATCATTATTTTGTATATATATATATTGAAAACCTTAATGAAATGAAGTAGTAGGTGAGTCCAATGTGTACAGCTAATCTTATATACCTTCCAGACAAGTATGCTGATATCATATTGGGATTGACGATATCCAGAAACAGGGAAGATGCTGGCCCCCAGAGCTATTTCATTATTGATTTGAACAAAGCCTGAGCACAGCAAGTTGTAGCAACCCGTGGCTTGATAAGCATCACTCTGTCATTTCAGCCAAAAATTTCAGGCACTTTTAGACACTATGTGATAACAGTATCAACAGCATGGAAATCGTAAATAAGGTTTGGTATAAAATTACACTTTATTTGGATGAAATTCTGACTTAATTGGACGAGGTTACTGGTTGTTTCAAATCGATTTGAAGTCATAATTTGACCTCGATTGATGACCTTTTTGAGTTGTAAAGTGATTTCATTTGAGTTGTAACAAGCTTTTTTGCAATCTTAACTTTTGCTACAATATCAAATTCGATACCGTAGTCTTTCCCGAGCAAAAAAGGAACTTAAAAAGGATGGGTATATGGTGACTTACTGTCCAATAGGTAAAAAGTCTAGCGTTGTCGTCTCCATACAAGTCTGGGCTTACCTGTTTTCTCCCAGTAGATGGAAAACCAATTTAAAATCAGAACAAAAAAATTGGTACACTCACGCACTCACACACACACACACATATATGAATTAGGAGGATTGTGAGTGAAAAGATAACTGCCTGCCAGCCAGCTTCAATACTGTTGAGGTCATAAGCAAAAGAGCCTCCCAAGATCCATAGCTGAGACAAGCTGAATTCATTGGGTTGCTGTACTCTGGGAGTCCATACATTAATGGTTGCCTTTGCTCCATAGTAATTATCTCCTTCAACATAAGCTATTGCATGCTAAAAAACTCCAGAACAAAACCCCAGAAAAAAATAAATCATTAAGAAAGAAAAGAGACCAACATAAAGCAAGAAAGCTAAAAAAAAAAAAAAAGTTTTCTTTTCATGTGTTGTTGTGATGTCATGGTTCAAGGACGTTGTATGACGTATTGAGAGGGTAGACGTATCAGTCACGTCGATGTGAAATATGCTACAATTAAGATGTGATGAAGATGGCTCAAAGGACTTGGCTGAGTTTTATATGAGTGTCAACGGTTCTGGCTCGTTATTTACACGAAACGTGTCGGAACGAAAGGTTTCATTCTAGGTCGAATCGTATCTATATCAGATATTTTGAACCATGAGTCATAGGGAGCATATGTATCTATAGGCTGTGGGTGTACCTGATGGCCATATTGACTGATGAAGTCAGGTCCAGCAGACTTTGGTTTAGGGACACTAGAATTCTTCTTCTTTCCAAAACTCTCGACAGAGCTTGCTCTGAGGATATCCTCTCTCTTTGTTCTTCTGATAGGAATGGTTCCTTCTGGGCACCTTCCATTCAAGTTCCATAACTGAGCAATTGGTTTTGACCCATCATTTTGGGATTTTGAATTGGACACTTTGTTATCATCAAGCAGCCCTTCTGGATGATAATTTGGCCTCATCTACAACAAACAAAAAACACCCATCTTCAGAATCCAAACTGTATGTACAAATGCATGGGAGAGAGAGAGAGAGAGAGAGACCTGAACTGTATGGTTTTTGAGGGAAGGGTGATCAAAAGCTGGCTGGTGGGAGATATGTACACAGTCAATTGTATCCCCATCTGGGCTCTGTTTTTGACAACCATGAAAAAACAATTGGTCAATACATGTACACAATTCACTAGATAGGTAGATAGAGAGAAAGAGAGAGAGGAAAAGGGTGTATGGGGAGACCTTGATGGACTTGAGGAAAGGCTTGTTTAAACGGTTCAATTGCTTCTTAACCTCAAGCTTCTGGGAAGAGACGCCACTCAATCTGGTGGCATAGCACAGAGGGACCATGAACAACACCACCACCACTAAGCAATAACCAATCTTCATCCCCTCCGCCACCTGCTTCACCTTTCTCTTCCCTTCGCTAAAATGCACCGCCAAAATTTCAAAACTTGGCGCAGTTTTGTAGCCGAGAGCCCCTCAGAAGAAGTAATTTTTCCCCATGAGTGACACCCAAACACACCACTTTCTGCTTATCCTACGCACTCATCACTCACTTTCTGTCTCAAAAAGATTGTATAGAAAATTCCAAGCTGCCGACGCTTCCTATTTGACTCGTGAGTAGAGCTAGTAACATGAAATTAGTGAAATTTTAGGTAGCAATTTTAACGGTGTCGTGTTCGGGTAATCAACAAGTTGACTAGTTCGATAAAAATATCTGCAAAAACCCGTTCAATTTTTAAATGTGGGTGGATTGTAACTTAGTCACATAATTCGTCCCCCAACCCCTAGGTTTTAGCACTCCGAGCTCAAATTCTCAAATTAAGAGTGAATCCGGCATAACTTCCCCCTCTCATTTTACTTAATTTGCAAATTCAACATCTAAATTCATGAACTTAAAATTTAACTCAAACGCAAATTTTTAATTGTAACCGACCCAAACACAACAAAGCCGTTCTCAAAAAACTCATGCTCTGAAATTTTTTTGAAATTTTCTGTTTTTGTACTCTCGCTCTCACCCCCATTTTTGTACTGTGTAACTTAGGATTGTATACATGACTTACCCAAATAATAAGTCACTCAAATAAGTCGTGTACATATTTTTATTTGATTAAACATAACTTATACACGACACGAATCAAATAAAAACAAGCTCGACTATACAAAATCACAAATAAATTGAATATCAATCGAATGAATTTTGAAATGAACAAGATATTAACTGCTCTATCTGTCAAAGATATATCTAGGGGTAGAAAGTGAATTTGTGAAGAAAAGTGAATGGGAAAGATTGGAATTTGGGTGGGTTTCTTTGAACAGTTTTTGATATAATAATGGAGACAGCTGCATTTTGTTTGTNAAAAAAAAAAAAAAAAACTCGTTATAGCTCGGTCAGATATATTCTATTTTTGTCATATTTTCTTTTCTCACTTTTGTCATGTGTCCTCATTAAATATTCTAATCATGTATAGTAATACTCTAAGCCTTTTTATTAATTTTCGTTACTTGTTTTGCTAAAATTTAAATGATTGACGTTGACGGAATGAGAAATGAAAATTAACGAAAGCATCACCGCATTACAACACTTTTAAAACATTTCTTTTTTTTTATAAAAAATAAATATGCAAATAGGTCACTCTACATATTCGTCAGGAAGTATTGTCCCTTAATACTACACAACTATCTATAGGGATCCACAACCCTAAACACTAAAGAATAGGTTTAGCCCCATTCAATTTTCGTAGGTGTGGAAGAACAACCGTTCGGTAGTTTAAATAAAAGGGATTGGGACCTCTCCAAGTTGTGTGAAAAATCTGCAGACAAATGCATTAAACAATGCTTGTCGTTGATCATATGTTACAGTACTGACAAAGCTCAATGTGGCCAGAGATGCCCCTTTCAGCTACAATGTATGTATATACCACAAACTTTACAAATTTTTAGTAGTTGGCATCTCACATCATCAAATGCATAATTGCAAAGAGGGAGGAGAGGGGACCCACGTCCAGACAAGTACCCAACTTAGTGATGCATAAATGATTTAATGATGACCAAGGAGGACACAATCATGTAAAAAAAATTTGAATTCGAGTAGAGGTCGGATCTCTAGCAATGAAAAGTGTTCATCTGGTCGACCCATGTACATCCTGAGTGTAAATTCGAGAAACAATCGCTTTAGAATAAAGTAAAATTGTTTATTACTTACCTCTCTCAAATTCTGTTATAGGTACAGGTGACAAATGGATTGGCTGAATTGTTTATGAATTGAGTTAAAAAAAAATTCAATTTATTTTTCACTCATACAGTAAATAAATTATAATGAGTTGAGTTTATAACTGATTAACTCATAAAATAATTAAAATTTTTAATAAAAACATTAGTATATCAAAACACACACACACACACACACATTAGTAGTACACCAAAATATATATACACACACACTAATACACCAAAATACACACAAATTAATACATTAAAAATATACACACTAATACATAAAAAATACACAAACATATACTAATACAAAAATTATAACACATTTAATTAAAAAAAATAAGCACATAATGGGACAGGTCGATTGTGGGCTATGGGTTTGTATGTGGTCATGGGGGTCTTGGGTCGACCCATGGGTCGTGGGTAACGGGTCAACTTGTGAGTTGTGGGTTGACTTGTGGGTCCTGGGTTGACTCGTGGGTCATGAGTGGTATATTAGTGTGTGTGTTTTTTGTGTGCTAGTGTATGTATGTTTTGATATGTTAGTGTATATGTGTGTAATTTTTGGTATATTAGTATATTTATTTAATTTTATTACTTGTGTTATTTAATAAAAGGATAAATACTTAACTCAATGGGTACCCACTTGTAATTCATGTTAATCTGTTTAATTAAAATGAATCATATTACCCGACTCATTTAAAACTCATAATAATTTATATAGGTACCCAAACCATTTATTTATGAACGAGTTAGATCGATTAATGGGTAATAAGTTAAGACTGCCACCTCTGATTACAGGCGAGTCTTATGCATTAAATATGACTTTTTTGAGATCAAGAATTTGGGTTTTAGATATAGATTTTGAGTTTGACTCTCACGAGCATTAATTTATTTGATGTGTATGACGTGTTGAAATAATAAATTTCTTTTTTGGAGGAATGTGTATTGTTTGGTGGTGTCGCACTAGCAAATATAGTGGAGATTTATCTAAGGTTTATTTGCGGTTTACTTTGATATTGAGTTGAATGAATTACAATAAATCTCTTTTTCTAGTGTTTTTTTTTTTTTTTAATTTGGGTCATTAAATCTTTTTCTAGTTAATAAGTGACAAAATGCCTAATTATTGACAAATCACCCCACTAAGTGGAATATAAAAGGTTTGGAATATGAGAGTGGAGAGAGAGAGAGAGAGAGAAGAATCCACTATTGGCCATTTCATATCTTTCACATGGACAAAAGTTTGGTATATACTAATAGATTCAAATCCTGCTAATACATTTCTTCCTAATTTTCTGCACTGATAGATCACTATCCTATATCAATTGGGACCCACTTATATAGCAAGTTCCTCTTGATACTTAAGTTTTTGATAAATATATTATTATTAAAAAAAATTAAGAAAAAATTCAAATCGAATATAAGTATATGGGGTTGGCAATTTGACATCCTTAAGTGGAACACCTTCTGTTATCCCAAGCTTATCAAGAACCTTTTGGGCACTTACTTTAATGCCCAATGAGCCCACCATTATAAAAGTTATGGTTTTTAAACAGGGTTGCTAATGATACAGGGTAGGGTCCCTTTAAGACTATGAAGATACTAATCATTAGTTTATCACATGTTTTACAGAACAGACAGCAACCTAGTTAGATGGGTAGGGTATGCAAGAAATTGAATTAGGTTCATGTATCAGGAGATTGCCTTTACTCGTCGAGGACAAGCCAAACATTTCAACGGTTATCAAAAACAAAAAAAAAAATTTGAGTTAGTCAAAGGAATCCAAAAAAAATTATAGTGCTATTGCCTATTTGGCAATGGTTTCTAATTATCTTTTTTTTTTTTTGAGTTAACTACAAAATACTCTTTTCAATTTTGCGTAGTTTGCAAGTCACTCTTTCAGGTTTTAATTTCAACTATAACCCCTTTTAAGTTTGAATATTTTATAATTAACTCCAATAGTTATTTTTAAACAATAAAAATTGAGAAAAGTTAGACATGTCAAATTCATGTGATCCCTACTTTATTAAAAAAAATTAATTAACCACACACCTATTTTTCCTCTGTATCAAATATCCATACTTTCCTTTTTACCCTTACACCATTTCATCCTCCCTTACATCGAATGGGTAACTCTCATTCCCTTTTCCCTTCCAATAGAAACTCTCTATTCTCTATGAATAGGTGAAGGCGAATGTTTTCTTATTTTTTAGTATTAACTTTTTTATTTCCTTATTTTTTAGGGACAAAATTGGTATCACAAGAAAAAAATATGAGAAATAATGTGTAAGACGGATAGTGTAATGGTTCTTTCAGGTATTCAGCCTCTTTGAAACCACATAGAGCTAATTGCAACAAAGGACATAGTTAAAAGGGACATATTGTAATTAACCCTTTTTTTTGTGTCCTGGCTTTTGTCATTTTATTACTTTGGTTTGCTCTTTTACTCCAACTCAATCTTTTTTTGCTGGTTTTTTACTCCAACTTAATCATGAGTAGTAATACAAAGTAATAAAAGGCACACACACAAACACCAAAAAAAAAAAGGTAATCAAATTTACTTTTACAGAAATTGTTTTTAATTTTTTAAGATTTCATGTTGAATCACATGCAGAGAATCTATAAGAAGTTACTTCAAATGTGAAGGGTCATTTCAATTCGAAGGGGACACATTATTTTAAACATGACTCCAATGACTAGAAACCACCAAGTCTTTTGCTTATCTGAGAAATTAAACACAAAATGAGGGTTTGTTCAATCAGATTGATATGATGATGATGATGTATACATGTTTTCTAGCTTGTAGTGTTTAGTGGGCATCACCTACCTAATATCTTAACACAAAAACATGAATATTTGATTGAAATGTATTAGTTTGTTGTCACGTTTCATTAGTTTTATGATCAAGAATAAATCATATGAAAAGTTTGATTTTAAAACGTGAGTATTATGATAATTTTTTAATTCTATTAACATCGTCAATTACTTTACTTTAATATATAATTATAAGGGAATAATGTATATAATTTTAAACATCAAGTAGATAAGATGTTTCGAGCCGAAACTACATAGGATAAAAAGTAATTAACCATTAAAATTATATTTGATAATTTTGCATCGCTTTCATATCAACTATAGGAGTTTTTTAAGAATTGTCAACCTCAATGTAAATAATGTTTTTCTATTAGCAGAAACATTGTTTTTACAATGTCTTGATTAAAACAAAGACAAACAAATGTTTATGTAACCATCATAAATGTAAAATATGGAAACAAATAAAGGTGTACATCCCTCTATCTCCTTTGATCACGGATGTGTCTTTCATCTATTATTTTTTTACTCTCCTCAACTTGATTGATAAAATTTGATTTTTATTTGCATTCATCTATGATTTCCTTCGATCATGCTTGAATATGCAGAGCAATATTATTTGGATTTAATTTATCGAATTAATTTATTGACCTAGAAAATCGTTGTTATTGGATTGACAATGAGTCATAGTATTTATTGTGATCTATTACCAATTCAATAATTGTGATGTATTATAGCATTTCCAACAAGATTTTGTACCACCGAGTGGAATAGGAGCTGAACTTCTCCCCTTTAGATTAGAGGTTCGAGTCTTGGAATCCATATTGGGGGTCGATAGTTGATCGTTATGCTAGTCTAGCTAGATTTATTCCTAAGATGAGTAACAGGCGTAGTCAAGAACCTCATGATCTCACTAATGAGAGTCTATTGGGGGTGGTCTCTAAGTGCTCTCCTTTACCCTCCCCACTTTTTTTAAATAGCAAAAAAAAAAAATATTTTGTATTTTAACTATCTAAAAATATATTTTTTCTATTTTACCTACTCACTTATTTAATACACATTTTAACAAATTCTCTATATTTTAACTACTTCTTTTAAATATTATTTCACATATTTTGTATCTTTGTTGGGACTGTTGAAAGAAGAGAAAGAGAGAGAGAGATTGGAGAGAAAAACATAGAGTGGACAAGAGAGATAAAAAAGGATAGAGGAGAGACAAAAAATTATAAAATATATATACAAGTTGCTACACTAATGTTCTATATTTAGAGCATCAATATAATAAAAAATTATTTTAGAGTATCTGAACATATTCTGTTAGAATATGATTTTTATCTTTAATTAGCTAAATTTTAATTATTTTAGAGTTTTACATGTTCTGTTGGAGATGCTCTTAGATCCGTGAATAAAATCAACAAATTAAGTACAAATAAAATTTTTCTTTAAATAATACTCAAAAATGGAAGTAGACATGCAAAAATCTCCTTCGGACCAAAGTCCTAAAAGATTCTAATTGGAAAAAAAAAATAATAATAACAAGACAAAATAATTCTCACCCCTTGTTTAATTTCTAAACCAACTCATACAGTGGGGTCTTTTTTATGGAAAAAATGGTGTGCATACTACAAATTTTATCACAACGTGTCTTTATCAATAAGTTAGCAGCACTATATCACTCTTAAAGCAACGAAATGCTGATCAAAATATTTTCGTGCGTTGCATGTAAATAAATTTAAATAATATTTTCTTATAGAAAACGTAAGTTATATGTGTAATTAAATTAAACAATAAATTAATTGTCAAATAATTAATTTCTATTTTAATTTTTGTTAAATTTAATTATTAATTTATTATATAAGTCTTTGAGTACCTAATCTATTATTTTTTTTAGGTATCTCTTTGACCCCTTTAAGCATTTGTACATCTAATTATTCTATAGAATTATTAATTTTTATTTTGTTAAATAGATTGATTAGATATCTTATAATATTATTATACTAGTTATTCCTCATACCTGAAGACACGGAATAATAAAAAAAAATGGTTAATATATTTGTATTCATACCCAAAATCAAATCACAAACATAGAGGAGAGATAAAAAAATTTAAGCACCGATTGTAGTGGAGGTGAACAGTGGTAGTGATGGTGGGTGACAGTGGTGATGGTGGGAGACTATGATGGTTGAGGTGGGTAAGGCGATGACTGTGGTGGGTCGTGGGTTTTTAGTGATGATGATGGTAGGGCAGCCGTGGGTGGCAATGGTAGTGGTGGTGAGTGTGGGTGGTGGTGAACAACGGTAATGGTGGTTGGCAGTGACGGTGGCGGGCGGTGATGATGGTGGTGATAAACGACGATGGGTGCTTCTAGGTAATAGTGTGACTGGTGGTGGCGAATGATGGCGGTGATAAGTGTGGTGGGAATAGGTGACAATGGGTGACTGTAGTGATGGATGATGACAGGTGGTGGTGGTAAGTGTGGTAGAGTAGGTGACAGTAGTTGGTGGCGATGGTGGGCGACGATGGGTGGTGGTGGGTGACGATGGGCGATTGTACATAGTAGTGGGATGATAATGGTAAAGGTAATAAATATTAAAATAAGACGACGACGGTGGTGGGTGGTGGCCATGAACAGCGATGGTAGCAATCAGTGGTGGTGGTGGGGCAATGAGGGTGGGGTGTGGGTGAAGGTGGGGCAGTGGAGGTGGCAATGGTGGGTTGGCGATGGTGGTGATAGTTGTGATAGTCATGGGGGTGACGATAGGGCAATGGGGGGTGGTGGATCAATGGGGGTGGTAGGGGTGATGGTGGGACAGTAGCGATGGTGGTAAGCTACGATAGTGGTGGTGATGATGGTAGGGTGCGGCAGCGATGGTGGTGGGGCGGTGGAAGTGGTGGTGGTGGTGGAGGAACGATGGTGGAAGTGGTAGTGATAATGGTGGGGTGTTGGTCGTAGTGGTTATGGTGGTGGCAACTGTTAGAGTATTAATACTAAGGGTAGTTTATGCATTTTTTTTATGTTGTGTTGCCCTACTATATAAAACTTACTTTGCATATTTCTAGGTTCATAATGTGTATTACAGACTTGCTTTTAGTCAAATATATTTTCTCTTCTCTATGATCAATTTTATCATGGTATCATAGCATGTTAAGATCCAAATATGATTAACAATACAATGGCTTCATCATAAGCAAAGTGGAGGAGCAGAAGAGGGTTCGGAATTGTCGCGGTGAAGATTTTCTGGCTTGGTGATTTCTTGCGAGCAGATTTTCTGCCAAACATGAAACCATACCAACTGGACACAGTTGTGCGCGTGCTCTTCTCTTCTTTTCGTCCTTCTGCCTCCTTGTTTCTATTGTTGGTAACCACTGCAGGTCTATTGCTTCTTGGTTGGGTTAGTATTTGATTTTGGACTATTGGTCTATTTGTTATTTGGATTGTTTAATTCTTGGAATATTTTTGGCTTACTGGGTTTTGCTTTGTTGGCTTGCTGGGTTTTGCTGGGTTTTCTAGCTAGATTGGGTTTTGATTGTTTTGACTTGTTGACTTGCTGGTTTGACTTGTTGACTTTGGGTTGTTGCTGGAATTTACTTGAGTATATCCTTGCAAATTATTAGTGCCCGTTCGTTGTTGACCTATGGCAAGTGGAAATTTTGATTCGCTTCAGGCAATTAGTGTGAGATTAATAGGTGGAAATTATGTTTATTGGGCTTATATTATGAAAAAAAAATTATTGGGGAAAGACATGTGAAATTATATTAGTGGTATTGCACATGCTCCAACTGATACTAAGGTAGAAAATTTTGCTGCCTTGAAGAGTATTTGGGATATCAACAATGCAAAAATTATCACTTGGATTAATAACTCAGTTGATCAGACCATTGAGGTTCATCTATCCAAGTTTAGCACAGCTAAGGAAATTTGGGATTATTTTGCCACACTTTTTGTTCAGTCTAAGTTTGCAAAGAGGTATCAATTAAAGCATGAGATTCAAGATGCGCGCCAAGGGGACAAAAACATACAAGAATTCTACTCAGTTATGACTGGCTTCTGGGATCAGTTAGCACTTACTGAACCCACTAACTTGAGCACTAATCTGACATATCGCACGTTCAGAGAGGAACAGAGGCTGGTGCAATTCTTGATGGACCTTAAAGATGACTTTGAGGGACTTTGTGATTCTATTCTTTATCGTCACCCATTCCCCTCAGTGAATACAGTTGTTAATGAGCTCTTAGCTGAAGAGGTTCACTTTAAAACCCTTTCTGGAAAGGGTCTTCTTCCATTGCCAAATCAGACTGTATTGGCTATTCCCTCCAAAGTGACCTCTAATTCTCAAAACAAATATCGAGGTTGAGTTGCTTCTGACAAGTGTAGCTTCTGTCGTGAAAAGGGTCACTGGAAGACTCAATGTCCAAAGTTGATGAACAAGAATGCACGAGGGTCTCAAAATCAGTCATATAAGTCTAGAGATCGTCATACAGCGGCCGTAGCACCACCAGTGGATGAGTCAGCCTCATCAGCTCCCAACCTGACTATGCTTGCAGATCAGCTACAGAAGTTTCTCTCTCTTCATCAGTTTGGTGCTCTCATAGTTTCTCCCACTATAGGTTCATTCAGCTCAGGTCATTTAGGTATATCTCGAACCGCCTGGGTTTTTGACTCAAGTGCCACACATCATATGACAAGTGACTCTTCTTTGTTTGCATCTATTGTTTCTCCTCCATCTTTATCTGTCCTTGTTACCAATAGTTCTCAAATGTCATTAGCTGGTGTTGGGGCAATTATTTCTTCCAACCTTACCCTTTCAGATGTCTATTATATTCCTCAACTTACTTTGAATTTACTTTCAGTCAGTCAACTATTGATTCTGAATGTTTGGTTCATTTCTCTTTCTCTAGTTGTGTTGTGCAGGATCCACGGTCCAAGAAGATGATTGGGATAGGCTGTAGAAAGAGCGGGTTATATGTGTTGGAGGAGCTTCATGTCCCAGATGCTGTTGCTGCTACTTCTACTGTTGATTTATCTTTATTTCGTTTGAGTTCAGAGTCATCTAGTTTTTATTTATGGCATTCTCGTCTTGGTCATGTTTCTTATTCTCGTTTAAAATTTTTAGCTTCGACTGGTAGTTTGGGTAGTTTAGCAAGCCATGACATTTCTGATTATAGTGGATAGCTAAATTTAGTGCATTGTCATTCAATAAAAGTGTTACTTGTTCTCTTGCACCATTTGATCTTGTTCACTCTGATATATGGGGACAGGCTCCTATTCCTATACAAGGAGGGTCTAAATATTATGTTTCATTTATTGATTATTACACGAGATATTGTTAGGTATTCTTGATGAAACATCAGTCTAAATTCTTTTCCATCTTCACTACATTTCGTAACATGGTACGCACTCAATATTCCGCAGTCATTAAATGTTTTCAGTGTGATCAAGGAGGTGAATATACTCTTACTTCTTTTCATGATTTGTTGAAATATGTTTGTACATATTATCAATCCTCTTACACTGACACACCTGAGCAGAATGGTGTTGCCAAACGAAAACACCGACATATTTTAGAGACAGCACGTTCTCTTCTTTTATCAGCACATGTTCCCAGCTCATTTTGGGGGGAAGCAGTTTTGACAGCAGTTCATTTGATCAACATCATTCGTACTATTCTCACCTCTAGAATCTCTCCTTTTGAAAAGTTATATGGTAAGCCGTCTAACTATTTTTCTTTACGTGTGTTTGGTTGTACTTGCTTTGTTTTGCTCCCTAGTGTTCTTCGTACCAAACTTTCTATCCGTTCAACTTTATGTGTATTTCTAGATTATGGTGAGGGTCAAAAAGGGTATCGTTGCTATGATTCCATCACCCACAAACTTTATGTCTCTCGTCATGTTATTTTTATGGAGCATATTCCATTCTTTTCAATTTCATCTAGTTCTTCCTCATTGAATAAGTCTAACTTGTTATATATTGATCCCTTTCCTACTAATGTTCCTCATGACACAAATGTTAGTAATATACCTGTGTCAGATCCTTCATCTTCTGAGTTGACTATTACTCGTCCCCCTATTGTGCATACATATGTTTGTAAGACTCCAATTATCTCCTCTTCGGATGTAATGCCTCCCCTTTCTCCTCCGGCTGCTCAATCAGGTTCAGACACTATGGATCATACACCACACTATCCTCAACGCTCTCGCAAATGTCCAGACAAGTTTGGTTGGAGTAATACTTGTTATTCTTTTGACTTTTGTTCTTTTCTTACTTCTATTCATTCTCTATCTAAACCAACCTCCTACAAGGAAGCTATACTTGATCCACTTTAGAAACAGGCTATGGATGAGGAGTTGTCTGTCTTACATAAGACCAGAGCTTAGGAGCTAGTGTCTTTACCGCCTGGTAAACGCACCATTGGTTGTAAGTGATTTATAAGATAAAAACCAAGTCGGATAGTTCTATAGAACGATATAAAGCTCGGTTAGTAGCCAAGGGGTTTGCTCAGGAATATGGTCTAGATTATGATGAGACTTTTGCTCCTATTGCCAAGATGACTACTGTTCGCACCGTGATTGCAGTTGCTACCATTCGACAATGGAGTTTGTCTCAAATGGATGTGAAAAATGTATTTCTACATGGAGATTTAACTGAAGAGGTTTTTACGACACCTCCCCCTGAATTATCTTATACTTCTGGTCAAGTATGTCGACTTCATCGTACCTTATATGGTTTTAAACAAGTTCCCAGGGCATGGTTTGCCAAATTTTTTTCAGTTATCTGTGACTTGGATTTTTGCGCCAGTGACCATGATTCTGCTCTCTTTTTACGGTCTACTTTCTCAGATTTTATTATTCTCTTACTATATGTTGATGATATGATTATTACCGGTGATGACACTGCTGGCATATGCTTATTGAAAATCCAGTTGCAGGACCATTTTGAGATGAAAAATTTGGGATAACTTAGATATTTTTTGGGTATTGAGATTGTTTCCTCTCCCAAAGGATTTATTCTCTCTCAGTCCAAGTATGCTTCAGATGTTATTCAACGAGCTCGTTTATCAGATAATTGGACAGTTGACACACCTTTAGAGCTCAATGTTCATTACTCTTCGTCTGACGATACTCCATTGTTAGGTCCAACCCTCTATCGGACTATTGTTAGGAGTTTAGTATATCTTACAATTACTCGTCCGGATATCTTTTATGTTGTTCACATTGTGAGTCATTTTGTTGCCTTACCCACCACCGTTGACTGGGCTGCTGTTCTTCGCATTATTCGGTATCTCCATGGTACTCTACATCAGAGTTTACTATTTTCTCACTCTTCATCTATGGAACTCAGGGCTTACTCTGATGTTGACTAGGCTGGTGACTCTATGGATTGCAAGTCCACCACTAGTTTTTGCCTGTTTCTTGGGGATTCTCTTATTTTCTGAAAAAGCAAGAAACAAACTGTTGTTGCTTGTTCTTCTGCTGGAGCTGAGTATCATGCTATGACATCTATTACAGCTGAGATAGTCTGGTTACGATGGTTCCTTATTGATCTTGGCATTTCGATATTATCTCCTATTCCTATGTTCTGCGACAACACCAGTGCTATTCAGATTGCTCATAACTCGGTCTTCCATAAGCACACAAAACACATTGAAATTGATTGTCACTTTGTGCGTCATCATCTGCAGCAGGGCACCATCACTCTCTCCTTTTTTCCTTCCACAATGCAGATAGTAGATTTTTTTACAAAATCTCAAATCATAGCACGTTTTACATTTCTTCTTGACAAACTCTTGATATTTTCTACCACATAATGAGATTGAGAGGGGGTGTTAGAATATTAATACTAAGAGTAGTTTAGGCATTTTCTTTATGTTGTGTTGTTCTACTATATAAGACTTACTGTATGTATTTCTAGGTTAATAATGTGTATTACAGACTTGCTTTTAGTCAAATATATTTTCTCTTTCTCCTCTCTATGATCAATTTTATCAGTAGCAATTGTGGTGGTGGTGGTGGCAGGTATGGTAGGGTGGCGATAATAATGGTAGCGGTGGCGATTGTGGTGGGGGGTGGTGGCAGTGGTGATAATGGTGGAGCGGTGGGGGTGGGGGTGGGGTGATAGAAGTAGTGATGGGGCGGTTACAAACACTATTTTTTTAAAAGTATTTATGATAAATAATTCCTATAAGTACTTTTAAAGTCTCTCCAAGCACACCCTTAGGAGCCTATTTTTTCTATTAAATTTGAGGTGTTAATATTAGTGTTAGATTATTTTTAAAGTAAAATTTAAAGTGATCTCAACTGCAAATAACAAAAGTCATTTTATTTATATTTTGAGATTTGAATTGTACTGTACTTTATTGTATGAATTATTGTATACTAAAATATAACATATATTTGATCGTGACATTCAATACATTCGTATAATAATTTACTCTATAAAGGACCTTACTTCTTCATATAGACTAGTTGATGCACACGTGTGTTGCACGTGAAATATATTGTGTTTGAATATTGTATATTAATCTCTAAATCATTTTTTTCCAAATACATAACTTTAGTATGTATTCTCTTGTGTCTTTCATTAAAAAAATAAATAAACATTCAATAACTATGCTCTACAAGAAAACCCCTCCCCACCCCAAAAAAGAAAAAAAAATATATAGCCTAAACTAATATTTGATAGAATATGTACTGAAAAATAATGCGTTTCTTTGTTTTCATTCTTGTTTTTTAAAATTTTTTCTCAAATACTTCTTTGAAAGATAAAGAAAGAACATAAATTGTAGTTAAGATTAGTTTCTAATATAAACTAAGGTAGCAAATAAGGAAGAAACTTAAATAACAACTGTCTAACATATAATATATGTCAATTGGATTCATCTTATGGCATAAGTATGTTTGTGAGACAATCATGTCTCAAGTCAAAAGAGATTCAAGAAATTCAGCAGCATATGTCAATCCAACTGTCTAAAAGTATATGTTGACGTAGTTTAAGAAAATTACAGATAATATTGGAATTATTGTACTATAGCATGATAACATAACTTTTTATTCATATACTTCCTAATATTTTGCTAACTTTGTATTCATATACTTCCCAATAGTTTGCTCAATTGTTATCATCTCTTGTGACATGATTTAATGGCAAAACATTGCTAGTCAAGTAAGAGTCCAAGCAATAGTCATATGAAAATATGCATTTTAAATCCAAAAAAGTCACAGGATTGAAATAGTCACATGATTGAAATGCCAAACATTGCTAGTCAAGTAAGAGTCCAAGCAATAGTCATATGAAAATATGCATTTCAAATCCAAAAAAGTCACAGGATTGAAATAGTCACATGATTGAAATGCCAAACATTGCTAGTCAAGTAAGAGTCCAAGCAATAGTCATATGAAAATATGCATTTTAAATCCAAAAAAGTCACAGGATTGAAATAGTCACATGATTGAAATGCCAAAACATTGCTAGTCAAGTAAGAGTCCAAGCAATAGTCATATGAAAATATGCATTTCAAATCCAAAAAAGTCACAGGATTGAAATAGTCACATGATTGAAATGCCAAACATTGCTAGTCAAGTAAGAGTCCAAGCAATAGTCATATGAAAATATGCATTTCAAATCCAAAAAAGTCACAGGATTGAAATAGTCACATGATTGAAATGCCAAACATTGCTAGTCAAGTAAGAGTCCAAGCAATAGTCATATGAAAATATGCATTTCAAATCCAAAAAAGTCACAGGATTGAAATAGTCACATGATCGAAAAAGACTGCTCTTCACCCATCCTATTACATTATAAGAATCAATTTCTATTAAGTAGCCTTAAAACTCCCCTAACTTCACTTGCCACGAAAAAACATATAACCCATAAAAAAATTTAGCTACAATTTTAATTTTACTTTGATAAAGAAACGAAAATCATCACTTGCAATGCTTAGACCTCTTCAATTGTAATAATTGAATCACCAAATATTCGTTGAGAAAAATGCCACCCTTTCTAAAAACAATAGAAAGATCTCGTGAAATCCTCATATGTCCAAATCATCAAATTAAAAGATATAGATGTAACAAGAAGAAAGCTCATACCTGTTCCTACAATCAGTGGGATGGAAGCTCTAAGGGGGGCACAATCCAAATAGGAGTCCAACTAGTGTAGTATAATGACAAGAAATATAAAAGAAAAGGTAGAGAACAAAAAAAAAAGGATATGTACAACTGTCTACAAATAAAATAAACAAAGTTGAGAGAGATAAACTCTGTCATGAGGTCAAATGAAACAAAGAGCTCAATAGCACATCCTTCAAATAAGACTGGATGCTCCATATTCTCCCAAAAAATGAATAGGAATAATATTTCTTTTATGGTACTACTTTCAATGACTCACTCCTACTCATATTTTTTACCACCACTCCAACATTAACCAAAAAAACACAATTGCACTTTAAAAAGAATCAATAATGAAAGCCATAATTCTAGAAATGTGCAATAATATAAAATTTGTCGTCAATCATTTTCTTCACTCTTTTACACTTGAAAGACCAATGTTCCATTTAACCATGGGCCAAATTGTCTAACCTAGGGATTTTTCCAAGTACTGCCATTCACGGCAAGGGAACCATCATATGACGGTGGAATTCTATCATTTGCCAACCACTTCCATCACATCAGTCATGTATCACTTTTACCTTGTAGGACTTTTGCTTACGTAGCTTGTAGAAATTGCTTATTAAGAAATTACTGTGATAGTTGAATTATATTGAACACGGATTTTTTCTATTCACTTCAAAAAAACATGCATGATTTGAATTAACACAACTTTACTAAATCTTTTTCTAGTTGATCTTTCCGATTTTAGATAAGCTCTCATCCTACCTCAATCTCCACTAACTTTGATATTGCCTTGTGCAAGTAATGAAAATTTTTGTAGAATAGCACAAGGAATAGTAAAACCCATACCATCGAGATGAAAAAACTCGCTAATGTTATTAATTCAACTTGGCTATAAGGTCTAAAACTTGGGTCTTAATGTCATCTCTACCATGATTTCCTTAATATTAATCTAATTTTTATAATTGAAAGGGATATTATGAATTTTTTTCCTCTGTGGTGTACTAATAGAAGTATTAATTGCGTATAAGGACAACAATAATTCACAAAATCAAAAACACATCGAAAAACAATAATTTCAATCGAATCTTAATTCCACAATCTCAAAAAAATTGCTAAATCAAATATCAAGCTCAATAAAAATTTGTTGAAAATATCAACAACTAAAACAATAAAAAAGACAAACCCGCAAAAGAAAATTTGCTTGCTTGGACCATATTATTATTATTTTTTTGGTCGTGAGGCCCAAATTGTTAAAACAAAAATTAAGCATTATCCAAACAATCTATTCAAAACCCTAGTCAAAGATAGATAACCACAAAAAAATCTCGTCAGAATTAAACTCCAACACAAGAAAGCCACTTGGAAAGATGAAAAACAACTAAAGAAGATTTTAAAAAAGAAAATTAATAGCATACATTGAATGAGACACACCAACCTAAGGCATTGTAGCCCAGATGAGTCTAGTGCTTGATTTTATTTGGTTCGATCTCATTTGTTGCAGATTGAGAAACATGACTCATTACTACGTAAGTGATAATGATTCACTGTTGTATGTAAGAATTTCTATATTTATTTTCCTTATTTAGCAATGTAGACAAACCATGAGAATGAGAGTCAGAGATAGAGAAAGAAAGGGAGATAGGCAAGGAGAAACAGTTCGATTAAGGTGTGGAATAATGATGGCTTGAATTGATTCATCACGTATTCATTTCATAACACTGTGTTTGAGAAAGAATAAGAATATGAAAAACTTAAAATAATTAATCAATATTTATTGTCATTAAGTTACAATAATTATGATGAAAGATAAATTTAATAGAATTGAAAGCGTCTAAACAACGTAAGATATAGGCATAGATATAGATATATAGATATATATACACATTGGTTTTATGGTGATTATAGTATAGATGGAGGATTAAAAAAAATTAAAAGTTTTTTGGGTTAAGGGACTTTTAAGAGTAGTATAGATATAGATATAGATATAAATTATAGAATATATTAGTAGTATAGATAAGATGAGATTGGTCAAGAAAAATGAAAATTAAAGGTTAAAATTAATTGTTAAAACTCAAATGAATATAATTAAATGTTAAATTTATACACATAATTAATTTAAGAAGATGAAAGGATATGAAAAGATTATGAAACTAACTGTAAAAAAAAAATGAGAGGATATAATTGACTTTATAACAAAGATTAAGGGTAAAATATTTAAACAAAAGTTTTTCACTTTTGTTGATATTTTAAAGTAGTATAGATATATAAAATTATATATAAATGTATTGCTAATAAATGAGTTTAAAAGAATTTATGAGTCTTTATATAAGAGTTCAAAACAAATTAAAAGTCAAATAGGAGTAAAAAAAATAGAAATTAAATGAAAGCATATAGGTGGATATAATTGATTTTATTATAATAATTAGAAATAAAATTAAAAATTAAAAAAAATATCACAAATGCTAACATTTATAACATTTTGGTGAGTATAGTATTACTTGGGTAACACTGCTTTGAAAGAGACAAGGACATGCCATATTCAGTGGCAGCTCTCATGGACCAGACTTCCACAAGCACAGCCGCACCCTCTCTTTCATTCGGCCCAAGTGGATACCCTGTTTTGCATGCACTTGAATCAGAGTTATTGACCCTCGTGGTGGGGAGGTCATCCCCTAGTCGGCATGGTGGTGACTTGAGATGGTGGCAGTTAGCATGGTGGGAGTAATCTCCCGGAAGGCCACATCACCCGGGTTGGGTTAGGGCCAAAACGAGGACGTTTGGGTTTAAGGGAAATAGATTGTGATGACTCCATCTAGTTGATTCGAACTTCATCGTCCCCTTCTCTCCCCTTCTCTTATAATAATATTTGACCCCATAAAAAAAAAAAGGTACAAAAGTGTGAGCTTTGAACTTTCACTATACAACGCGTTTTAAAGTCGGCTAGACCCATATAACAAAAATATGTTGACATGAACCACAATATGCACGATACAATACAACCTATCCATAACAAGAATTCCACTATACACAGTTACGCATAAATTCTCATAGATATAGCAAATTTCAATACAATACAACTTAGAACACCTCAATAACTCACATGACATCTTTTTGCCAGTCCTAGTATTGGTTTAGAAGTCATTGGTAGCAAACAAAAAATTACATCATAAGGCCAAGAAACAGTAAAAAGATCACAAAAACTAGTCTAACACATTTGGTGCTGGTAATTGAGGGCATATCCAACAGGCCTACCTTGTACAACANAAAGATCACAAAAACTAGTCTAACACATTTGGTGCTGGTAATTGAGGGCATATCCAACAGGCCTACCTTGTACAACATCCCAGCATTGGGCCTACAGAAAACAAAGTGGGTTTACCTTTTGCTTTGGGCCTTCCAGCCACAAGGCCTACATTTTCCACACAACAAGGGAATGAATCTGCGCCAACAGGGAAATAAATGACACAAGACCATGATAGGTTGCACACTTATCTCTGCAGATCATCTACTTGCATGTTTAAATTGTATTGTTTNCCAACAGGGAAATAAATGACACAAGACCATGATAGGTTGCACACTTATCTCTGCAGATCATCTACTTGCATGTTTAAATTGTATTGTTTTTATATTAGTATTAAAAATCTTTCAATTGTAACATAATTTGTTTAATTAATCGTATCAAATCATCCGACATGAATATGACTCTACTCTAAAACGGATAATCCGACATAACCTAAGTAACACAATTAATACATCGATTGTGTTTAGATTAACACGATCTATCTAGTACATTAAACAAACACAACTCGTATTTGACATAACTTAAATCAAACCAAAAAAATGTATTTCACATAAGCAATTACCTATTTTATCCCTTTCATTCACATTTTAGACCTATTTAACCTAAATCAAACTCAAAAAAAAAATATTTAGCACAAATAACTACATAATTAGCAGGTTAATTTCAGGTTATGGCGGATCAATTTTGGGTCATTGATGGGTCAATTTCGTATTAATGTCGACATGATTAATTAAACAGACCAATCATGGCCCATTTACAAACTCATTAGCTGGTGGTGTCATTTTTCTGTTCCCCTAAACCCAATTTCATGTAGGCTTATGTTCAATTTCACTGTGGTTTTTGAATCCATCTTATTCAAGTGGGTGCGTCTCTAATACACGATGGAAAATCTAATACTGAGAGAATATAATAATGAAATGAATCCTAATCTAATTTTCACTCTTACAAGATTATTCTTTCACATTTCCTCTAATCTAATTTTCACTCTTTCACTAAACTTTGTAACCAACATTTTCTTTAGAAGTTAAATTATCCATGTTAAAATTTCTCTTCTTTTTTTTTGTGNCTAAACTTTGTAACCAACATTTTCTTTAGAAGTTAAATTATCCATGTTAAAATTTATCTTCTTTTTTTTTTGTGATAATAGAAAATTATCTCAATTACATGTCTTTCGAACTCATGACTACACAATTCAAGCTGATGGTCTAGCAATAAACCGTAACTATTTAGGCTCGTCCTTGATTCTCACGTGATTATCAAGCAAAGTTCAATCCACTAATATAATTTGTTACTCGGTTTTGATGGTACTGTAGTGACGAACTATTCTTCCAAGTTAGTAACTATGATTGAGACCAAACATTTTACAACAAGTAAAACTCTCATGGTCACGCCTAAGAATGATTATTACCTACTGATCGCCCTTTTCCCCCTTTTCANACATTTTACAACAAGTAAAACTCTCATGGTCACGCCTAAGAATGATTATTACCTACTGATCGCCCTTTTCCCCCTTTTCAATGACCAACAAAAAACTCGTGACTACAAAGTAAACCTCAAATATACATAATTTCCTACAAACTATGTTCATCAATTAAATCCTCAAACTCAAGACATGCAAATTTACACCTGAATTCCACCACTAAGGTCATCTCCGCTCCTTATTTAAACCCTTTTAAATTTGAGTAAAAACAAACTCCTATTTTTTACTCAAACATATACCAAATGAAAGAAGACTCAACTTTTTTATTCAAATCAAGGCAGACTCAAATATTTATTCAAATTTTCAATTGTCAAATTTCACCTTCATTCAAATTTGAGTTTGCATTACTTTAAATTTAAATTTTCTCAAATTTGAGTTTGAATTTGGATCAATATTAGAGATACCCTAACCCAAACTCCGAACATGTTACGCTTTCATTTTACCTATAAACTTTCAAATCTCTATATTTTTCCCGCAATTTACAATAGTTATCATTCTAAATCGAAAGAATTGAAATTCTGGGAATCAAGATCTGTCCTCTATATGTGGCAGAGATAACAGGTTAGGGACTATAGAGGCCACATGCAATGCTAATTGCCTCCCACCTGATTAAGACAGCCTTATAAGCAAGAATAATAATGATTACTCTATTGTACATAGACACAAAACAAAATTAAAATAACAATGAAAAGTATGAATGAAGAAAGCTTGGTTGGAAAGCAATGGAGGGGAAAGCTTTTATGGGTCCCACAATACAGGACCTTTTTGCCATGTGAACGGATACCCAAGAAAGATTTCAACTCAAAGCTCACCATCTCCACCGTCCCAAATAAAAGGAAAAGGAGGAATTGAATTCATATTCATGGCCAGAAGGCCCATCTGACCACAACAAAAGGATGGGTGGGTGGGGGAGGAATTTGAATGTGGAAAATGTGGGGCCTTTCAAAGGTGTGTTACCTTTACAGGTGTCCTAGTGGGACCCAAGTTTCACCATTCAAAGAGATGATATCACCTTCTCTTTTCCATCCTTCGCCACTAGAATCCCCATATGATCCCATTGACTTGTAAACATGTGACCATTGTGTGCCTCCTTCAGAAATGTATCCTTATTGGTCTCACCCAGTTCATCCATCTCTTTAGAGGTACCTTCAAGTTGTTTCCTTGCTGCACATGAAAAATGCATGCAATTGACAAGAGCAGCACAAAAAATACAAGAAGTCTAAAGCAACCGGTCAAGATAGCTCGGATGACACTTTCATTAGTTAATACCAAGAGATCCCAAATTTGAAATTCACAAGTCACGAGCCGTTCTAATTGGCTCATTGTGAGTGGTGTGAGAGTGATTATATGCATACTGCATTTATGTAACAGCTAAGAGTCAAAATGGTGCATGGTTGAAACGGTTCTCGATTAGCAAAAGAAAGTCTAAAACAATTCACTCTTAAATTTTTCATGNTTGGCTCATTGTGAGTGGTGTGAGAGTGATTATATGCATACTGCATTTATGTAACAACTAAGAGTCAAAATGGTGCATGGTTGAAACGGTTCTCGATTAGCAAAAGAAAGTCTAAAGCAATTCACTCTTAAATTTTTCAAGAGAAAAATCAACAAGAAAAAGGGAACTGTTTCTGTATCCATACAAAATAGGTAAAGAAAGGCAATCTAAGTAATAACAGCACTCCCTGTTACACAATTTGGCAATGCATTTGAGATCATGAACACACTTTTAGTCAGTTCTAAATGCACCTGTAAACTGACAAAAGGAATGGGAAAGTGAGATTGCATGTTGAAAATGGGGGCACCANATCTAAGTAATAACAGCACTCCCTGTTACACAATTTGGCAATGCATTTGAGATCATCAACACACTTTTAGTCAGTTCTAAATGCACCTGTAAACTGACAAAAGGAATGGGAAAGTGAGATTGCATGTTGAAAATGGGGGCACTAATGTCATTTAGTTAAGACATTAATTAAACATACCAAAAGAATGATAGCAACACATCTTAATCCTATTGGTTTAAGAGAAAGTTAAGGCAACAACTATTTAAAAAAAGCAAGCTTTAAATTTTATAACCACACCATCAAAGCTAGTATTACCTAGTATGCTTGGTAATGCACAATATAATTAGGAACACAAGGACCTTAACATAGCAAAGCAATGGGTCCACTCATCAGAGGGCTGCAATAAGCATTGAAAAGAAAATCTCTCCTCTGCATGACACGGAATCACACAGCTGGCACCCCCCTTAAAAGTAATACAATTTTATATCTGAGGGCTTCTTCTGGTGCCAAGTCAGCATCCAATGTGGAATGAGCAAAAAGAGGTGACAGAAGGTGGGGGAGGGGAGGCGAGGGGTGGCTGCTCTGCCTTTTTCTTTTGAGTTACCACCTCCTTCATTTCCTCTGCTTTTCATTTGCTTTGAAACTTTCCTCTTCAACATTCTTCCCTACTTCAGAATCCTACAATCCACCACCCCTTCATTCCTTAAGAACACTAGCATCTTCCAAAATATCTCTCTCTCAAGGACAAAAAGGATTCATTCATCTCTTTCTGTTTCCATTCTGAATTCTATGATCATAGACTCACATCAATGGTAAGCTTCCTGTTGATTGCGGGTTTATATTTTCTTCATACTAATCCACTGTCAATCTTTGCTTTTTGAAAAGAATAAACTGCCTAATGTCATTTCTTGTTATTCTTTGATGATAGGGAACTCCTGTAAACATTATAGTTGGATCACACGTCTGGGCTGAGGATCCTGAAGATGCCTGGATCGATGGAGAAGTGATAGAAATCAAAGGGGCTGATGCCACCATAGTTACCACCAATGAGAAGACTGTAAGCAACTATTCCCCACTATATCTTTAAAGTAGATAAATTCCTATGATCAAATTACGGAGTCGTTTATTGCATCATTTATGTGGCAGTATTAAAGGATGTAGAATTGATACCAAATGCAACCATATGAGTTTTCATAAGCTTCTACATATGACACGTAGCCTAATATAAATGCCATGAATAGTAATGGTTTTGGGATCTAGGTGATGAACACTAGATAAGAGATAGCTATATGAAATCTTCCTACCATCTTAATCAATCATATCACAACTCGTAAGTTTCCTATTCATGTTAAATGGCACCAGCCATAACAAACTAGTTTGTAAATAAGACAAGATTGTGGAACAGAGAAACGAGAAAGTTGATTAATAACATGTCATTACCCTGTTTGGTCTCCATTGACCAAGGCTGTGAATTTAATAAACCTGTCAACAAAACAAAAAAAATTGAAAAGATACTAAGTTCTGCATAGGAATGTTTCTTTTCCCCGAACTTTATAATTTTTTTTGTCCTTTTCTGTTTTTTCCTACAGCTTTATAAACAGAGACAATGACCTACGGGTAAAAAAATAACAGAACAATTTTCTTCAGAGAGTTGACACCATCTTACTGCAATGACAAAAAATTGTTCAATTCCATTGTATCTTAAACTACGATTAGCTTTTTGAAAATTTTCACAACACATTAGAACTAATGCATCAACCAAATTATTAACCTCTGTTCTACTTTTGGTTGGGAGGGGAGTCTCCAATATGGTAGGGTGCATACAATCTAAAATATCAAGTATCTAACAAATAAAGTATTCTGACTATCAGCTTCCTTGCAGATTGTTGCAGCTATTTCCAGCATATACCCAAAGGACACAGAAGCACCACCAGCTGGGGTTGATGACATGACCAAGTTAGCTTACCTCCATGAGCCAGGAGTCCTCCACAACCTTGCTTGTCGTTTTGCTCTTAATGAAATATATGTGAGTCACAATCTACAATCACCACAGAATTTGGAGTAAAATTGATCAGTGATCCATTGAAAACTTTAGAATACAGATGTACTAACAACTATGAATCCCCTATGCAATGCTGGAACAAGCAGACTTACACGGGAAATATTCTAATAGCGGTAAATCCTTTCTGGAGGCTGCCACATTTGTATGATACCCACATGATGGAGCAGTACAAAGGAGCTGCTTTTGGCGAGCTAAGTCCACATCTTTTCGCTGTTGCTGATACCTGTTTCAGGTATATCATCACAAGATATATATACTGGGTGACACCAAATGGTCTTGCATAATGCATGATCTAATATAATTTTTCCATTAATTCCACACATCAGGGCAATGATAAATGAACATGGAAGTCAATCAATCTTGGTAAGTGGAGAAAGCGGAGCTGGTAAAACCGAGACAACAAAAATGTTGATGAGATACCTTGCATTCATGGGGGGTAGATCTGGCACTGAAGGAAGAACAGTTGAACAACAAGTATTGGAGGTGGGTAAAACTAACTTCATGAAAATATCTTACACAAAACTACAATCAGAACTTACATCTCACTCTTTCAGTCCAATCCAGTCCTGGAAGCATTTGGGAACGCCAAAACTGTGAAAAACAACAATTCCAGGTGAATTAAGAGGATATCTTTCATTTCTATCTTATTACTGAACGCTTCAAACTATAGCCATTTTGTTTTGAAGGAACTTACATAAATATTAAAATGACTGAGTGGTTGTACCAGTCGTTTTGGTAAATTTGTAGAGATTCAATTTGATAAGCATGGGAAGATATCGGGGGCTGCAGTCCGAACATATCTTCTCGAAAGATCGCGTGTTTGCCAAGTCTCCGACCCAGAGAGGAACTACCACTGCTTTTACATGCTCTGTGCAGCACCACCAGAGGTTACTTTCATTTTTTAAATCTGATCCTACATACCACTTGCATGACACACTGTATATAGCTAGCTGAACCACAACATTTTCCTTCCAGGATGCAAAAAAATTCAAACTAGGAGACCCAAGAACATTCCACTATCTAAACCAAACAAACTGTTACGAAGTAGCAAATGTAGATGATGCAAGGGAGTATCTAGAAACCAGAAATGCCATGGATGTTGTTGGGATCAGCCAGGATGAGCAGGTAAGTTCCTCCAGATCAGTGCAAAGACAAAGATACAAAACAAAAAGGCCCTTAAATATAATAAGACTGAACAAAATTGGAATTTCCTTTTGTAGGAAGCAATATTCCGCGTGGTAGCTGCAATACTCCATCTGGGAAACATCGACTTCATAAAAGGGAAGGAACCTGATTCTTCCAAACTGAAAGATGAGAAATCACTCTATCATCTTCAGACTGCTGCCGAGCTACTCATGTCAGAACTCTGCTCAACTTGGCACTCCTTATTGCTCTTTGTTAACTCCTTATGATATATATGTACTGTCTACCCAGGTGTGACAAGAATGCACTTGAGGACTCACTCTGCAAGCGGGTAATTGTCACTCCAGATGGGAACATTACAAAATTACTAGACCCAGCTGCAGCTGTTACGAGCCGTGATGCCCTGGCAAAGACAATATATTCCAGATTGTTTGACTGGTATGCAAACCCTCCAAACCAGCACTTTCAATTGTGACCCTTGTCCATGTTTTATTACTCAAACTACAGACAAGGACACCACAAAAGAAAAACCAGTAGTACTGTTAAATTTTCAATTCTTGGATATCTCAACTCTGGTTCTTTCCTCTAGTCAACCTGAAAAATATTAAAAGAAGGGAAGTATATACAATACCACAAGAAACAATATGTTAAACAATAAAAAAAAATACGAATGATCAAATACTAAATAACTCAGACGATAGAAAACATGAACAGTAGAATCAACAATCAAATTGGACATGTCACATCACTCAGCTGTTATTAAACATAACTTCATATTCGAGTCATCTTAGTGACATGACAAAGTGACACTTGGGCATATAAATACACACTCTTATCGAACCATCATACCCCGCAGAGCCATAAACACACCCCGTAGGGCCACAATCTCATTTTACTAAACATGTCCTAAGTACACTTCGTACATGTACCAATCAATTCCAAAGTCAATCTCATTTTACTAAACATGTCCCAAGTATACTTCGTACATGTACCAATCAGTTCCAAAGTATTTAGCCCAACATATTGTGACACCCCAAAGTCCGGGTGTCTGTAATTATCCGATTGATTATCCATCGACCTGTGTAATACTGGTGGATATCGTGTAATTTGATACCACACCATTATACCCCATTTCTCGGGATCTATAACTTAACAAAATTTGGGCAGAGTCTCTTTTGTACGAGGAGCTCTACTCAAAACGCAACCTGTACAATATTGATCACACCGGGTCTATCTATCCATTCACAATTGCANAAGTACACTTCGTACATGTACCAATCAATTCCAAAGTCAATCTCATTTTACTAAACATGTCCCAAGTATACTTCGTACATGTACCAATCAGTTCCAAAGTATTTAGCCCAACATATTGTGACACCCCAAAGTCCGGGTGTCTGTAATTATCCGATTGATTATCCATCGACCTGTGTAATACTGGTGGATATCGTGTAATTTGATACCACACCGTTATACCCCATTTCTCGGGATCCATAACTTAACAAAATTTGGGCAGAATCTCCTTTGTACAAGGAACTCTACTCAAAACGCAACCTGTACAATATTGACCACACCGGGTCTATCTATCCATTCACAATTGTATAGTCTCAAATACTACCATAATTATTATCAGTACATACATTTATTCGTAAAAGAATAAATGTCCCAAAAGAGTCCCATATACATGCCTTTGTAAATATAAACAAATGTTTGTTACAAAAATTATACAAGGCCAAAAGTAAGTATAAACAAGGGACTACAATGTCAAAATAAAAGCCACAGACCGACTCTGTCGTCAAAGCGGGCCCATGGCCTCGCCTNTGTTTGTTACAAAAATTATACAAGGCCAAAAGTAAGTATAAACAAGGGACTACAATGTCAAAATAAAAGCCACAGACCGGCTCTGTCGTTAAAGCGGGCCCATGGCCTCGCCTTCGGTGGACGCCTGTGCGATACTTGAAAAATGTTCCCATAAAGAGTGAGTCAACGCTCAATAGGGTAACTCCTATAGAAAATACCTCTCAACCTAAATGCATATGGAATGTCACATGCAACAATCATTTGATACATTCATTCAAATATGTCTATTATGATTGAATGTTATAAATCATGTCATGCCATGAGATGAGACTCACGCAAGCAATACCAACCCCGAGCCCCATCCTGA